>CM076070.1:10322500-10547500 GCA_038088235.1 Zacco platypus
CAGAAATACTAAAACTTTCCCCTTACTGATTTTTCTTTCCTCTTTATGCACCCTTCTGTACATAATGTAAGGTTATTTATAATTCATTCCTATCTGTTGCCTTGCCTTTATTTTATTTTTATCTTTCTCTCACTTTTTTTTTTTTTTTTAAGATACTTGTATATTAAACTGTACTGGGACCATTTTGAAATGTATTAGAAATGTTTTTTTTGTTTTTTTTTGGTATTATTGTCTTAAAATCTTATTTTTTAATTTGCATCTTTTTTTTTCTAGTGTTTTGTTAAATTTGAATATATATGTATATATAATTATATATATGATGCAAATTATATATAATTATATAATGCCAAACGGCCTTTCTAAACAAGATACTGTTCAAACCCAATAAAAGTGCTTGAGATTTTATCTGCGGTCATCCTCTTGTGTGTGTATCATCTCCAAAACATTAGAAATACATAGTTGCCATGTATTAATATATATGTTACTATTCAAATCTACAGAGACGGAAAAACCTTTTACATATTTACAAATATAATGTATGTTCTATTTTTCTATCATCCTATCTATCTAGAAATACATCTTTTCTATGAATTGGTATATATACATCTTTTATAAACTCTGCATTTGTATATCAATATCTTGAATCTTGAATGAGCGTGAAAAGACGTACCTGATGCCTGAGGGGAAATTCAGGGAGGGAGTGAGTCACGTCACCTTGTGTCACCTTGTCTCCCATCCTTCCTGGCCCTTAAGACCTGTTGTCAGCCCTGGGATGTGGAGGATTATCCGAGCAGACCCCTGTGCGTGTTTAAACATTGTATGACAGGAACTCAATCAGAACTTGAAACTCTGAAATGAGTCAGTTGTACGCTGTCCGTCCCATTCTCTGCTCCGATCACCCTTAGGGAGACTCCCTCTGTAATTAACACTGCAGTCAGGCTGGAGTGTTTGCGCAGTTTTTTTTCCACTTTGGGCCAGTGTGCATCTCTTGTGGGTCGGGGGTCACAAACGACGCATGTGAGGTCACAGTGGACACTTTTTACAGCTTGGAGGAAATTAGCTAGACATTGACTCATTTAATAAAACATGCTCATCTAGAATGTGTGATATTGGGGTCACTGGAGCTGCCATGTCTGAAAAAGAAAAATGAAATTCACAGAATATTGCATGTGAATACATTAAATATCTACTATCATCCACTTTAGACAGCAGATGGCACAATAAATCTCTCCAAAATGTACAATGTCTGAAAGCTGATCCCAGAGAATCACTTCTTTAGCTAGATACACTACCGTTAGAAAATTTGCAGTCAGTAAGATTTATTGTTACAGTTGTTCTTTTAATTGTTATTATTAGAAACTAAATTATTATATAAAAAACTAATACTTTTATTCAATATTTTATTTATTGATGCATGAAGTTGATAGTTGATCAAAAATGACAGTAAAGAATGTATAAAATGATATTAAATACATGTATAACAATAATATTAAGCAGCACAACTGATTTTGAACTTTATTTTTCAACCGATGATAAATAATCAGGAATGTTTTTGAGCAGCGTATTAGAATGATTTCTGAAGGATCATGTGACACTGAAGACTCGAGTAATGATGCTGAAAATTCAGCTAATCAATGTTTAAATGTTAAAATATAAAAGTATTTTTAAATTGTAATAATGTTTGAGAATATTTCTGGTATTATTTTTGAACAAATCAAAGCAGGTTTGGTGAGCATAAGAGACTGCTTTTAAAAATATTCAAAAATCTTACTGTCCCCAAACTATAAATATGTTATATGTGTACATATATATATATATATATATATATATATATATATATATATATATATATATATATATATATATAAAATGTATGTATATGTGTGTGTGTCTTTATATGAGTATGAATATATATATATATAGTATGTAAAACTTTTTTTTTTTTTTTAAGATGCTGGATGGCGTCAAATTTACGCATGTGCGATATAGCAGCCTTTTTTCTTTTTTTTTTGTCAAAAGGGTACACCATCCCACGGGGGTCAACAGTGTTTGAAGATGATAATTGGCACTGAGCTCATCTTCCACATGCTCTCCCCCCAATGGAACCGCAATGAGCAAAGTGTTTGAGGACTTGGGAGGTCAGAGTGTGTGCTTGTTTTTAGACAGGGAGGGGAGATCAGGTGTGGAACATAAATTGTGAGGAAGAGGAGGAGGAAGATTCCAGAGAATGTGTTTCAGACATTCAGAAGCTCTGTGATTGAGCTGAACCGTTCACTTGAGGGAAAGCAGACCATATCGGGTTCACCAAGACCAGGACTTCACAGTAGAGGACCTACTAAAGAAGATACTTCAAGAGAAGACTTGGCAATAGATAAAAGGTAAGAACGGTGTTTAAATTTGTTTTGTGTTTGAAAAATTGATTGTGTTGTTATTGATATATTGACACTAATTCAGAGAAGATTGTTTAGTCTGTAGGTGTCCGCTGTGCTTTAAAACATGATCATCATCTAATGTCTAGTGCTTTTCAGTCAAGTTTTCCCCCCTGAAAATCTCTGATTGACTGTTAAATGTATCTCGATTTGTCTCATGAATCTGTTCTCCTCCCTCAGTTATGGTGCACATCTGCAGACTGCTTGTGCTGACGGCGATGTTGCTGTGTCTAAGCGCCCAGTTTGCCAGCACTCAGCACTGGTCTCATGGCTGGTACCCTGGAGGAAAGCGAGAGATAGACATTTACGATACCTCAGAGGTGTGTGAATATTACTAAAGAAAGTACAAGACTGTTAGAAAAGGATGGTCTTGTTGGGATGTGGCGAGTAATGTAAAAGTGTTCATCATTTTTTACAAAAAGAAAAAATAATACTGTAAAATTATAATGGGTTGACTGATTGGTTATGTGGTAAGTCACAGTTCATATACTGTGAGGAATTATATTAGATTTAAAGAAAATAGATGTAATTTACTGTACAACTACTTTTAATAAATTTTATGATTTACATGGAAACATGTAACATTTATTTTTACAGTAAATGATTGTGAAAGAGATGAGGGTTTTGTGGACGCAAAGTCATGATTTATGCTGAAAAATAGTTGAAGATCGTTCTCAGATCTCTCATTTAATTTAATTTCGTTTAAATACACTATTGTTCAAAAGTTTGGGGACTGAATGAATTTTTAAAATGTTTTAAAGACTCTTATGCATTATAATTTATTTGATTGAAAATACAGTAAAAAAAAACAAAACAGTATTATTGTGGAATATTATTACAAATAAAATAGTGTTTTTCCATTTGCATTCCATTCCAACATGTCGTTCCACACCTGTAAGCCCTTCGTTCATCTTCGGGACTCAAATTAAGATATTTTTGACGAAATCTGAGAGGTATCTGACTCCTCCATAGACAGCAATATAACTACTACTTTCAAGGTCCAGAAAAGACACTGTTAAAAAAGTTGACATGACTTCAGTGGTTCAACCCTAATTTTATGAAGCGACAAGAATATTTTTTTGCACAAAAAAAACCAAAAAACTTTCTTCAACAAATTTTCCTCTTTCCTGTCAGTCTGTTACACAGTTGATGTGTTTATGTCCGAATGCTGACTCATTATTGGCCAGCTGCTGCATCAGGATCACACGCATGCGTCGTACATTCGGACGTAAACAGGAAGCTCTGCAATGCATCCACTGCATCAACTATGTAACAGACTGCAGGAAAGAGGAACAATTGTTGAATAAAGTTGTTATTTTTATTTTGTTTTTGCGCACAAAAAGTATTCTCGTCGCTTCATGAAATTAAGGTTGAACCACTGTAGTCACTTTGATGATTTTAACAATGTCTTTATTCTGGACCTTGAAAGTGGTGGTTAAATTGCTGTCTATGGAGGAGTTAGAAACCTCTCGGATTTTCGTGCCATAATATTCTTATATTAACAAAGTTCAAAAGAACAGCATTTATTTGACAGAGAAAATGTCTTCATTTCCGCTTTTGAGATATTTAATGCATCCTTGCTGAATAAAAGTATTAGTTTCTTTTGAGAAAAATCTAACTGAAACAGAAGTGTATGTTTATTCTTATTATTTAGTTACTATGTTATGTTGTTTGGTTAATGCTTATTTTATTTTACGGCTAAACATCTTTCATTATTTTAGTGTCACGTGACTTACCCTGACGGGGTTTTGTGTTTGTGTGGGAGCAGTGTACTGTCTTTAGCTACATGTTTATTAGCCTTTGTTTAAGGAAAGACATATTTTGACGAACTTTAAGCCATCACGTTTCCTTCTATTTTCCTTTTAAAATCAGGTTTCAGAGGAAATTAAACTCTGTGAGGCAGGAAAATGCAGCTACCTGAGACCGCAGGGAAGAAACATTCTGAAGACAATACTGGTGGGTACAGCTCTTGTTTTGGCTTTATTTGTTAACCAACAAATAATAAGCTAGTCATGACAGAATATTATCACTATTTCTCTAAGACTTCACTTATTTGTTTCAATGGCTTTAACAGCTGGATGCCCTCATACGGGATTTCCAAAAGAGAAAGTGACACCAAGATGACGAATCAGCCCGTGTCCAAAGAAACGACCTTTCCAGCATTTCCATGCAAAGTATATGAATATAAATATTGATTGACCCCCCCCCCCCCTTTTTTTGGTATGTTCTACATTGTGTTCTGTTCGTGAGTAAACCTACTGCCGACATTATGTAACCATTTGCAGCAGTTCCTACAATAAAGGCTTTATTTTGGTATTTTGTTTTAATCGTTCAGTGTCTTTTTTTAAATCAGTTTGAGGTAAATTTACAGAATTTTCACAAGACCAGAGAGAAATTGTTTCTAAACAACAGTCTGTGTGTCATTTTATAAATCAAAAAATAAAGCAGTAAAGATATCTTTATTTATAGGGAAATAACATTTATTGGAGTTAGTAAGTTTATATAATTTTCAATATTTTATCATTTAAAAAATTGGTAACACTTTACAATAAGGTTCATAAGTTAAAAATGAGTTAATGTATTAACTAACGTGAACTAACCATGAGCAATACATTTGGGTAACACTATATTTTACAGTGTCACTGTTACATGTTACATGCAGTTTCTATAGTAATATCTATAAATTTTGTATAATTACATACAACTAACCCTAAACCAAACCAAACCAAACCCTAATCCTAACCCTATAGTAAGTACATGCAGTTACTTAATATTACTCAGTACTTAAATGTATAATTGCAGTGTAACAAAGACACCTTAAAATAAAGTGTAACCTACATGTGTTACTGTATTTACAAATCTTCGTTAAGTTAATGAAAATAGAGTTGTTCATTGTTTGTTCATGGTAACTAATAACCCTTTTTTTTAAAGTGTTACCAAAGATTTTTAGTCTATTAAATATACACATTTTAAAAAAGTAAGTGTGTTTAAGTAAGTTAATGTGCTAATATATATATATATATATATATATATATATATATATATATATATATATATATATATATATATATATAGTTAGAGTTATCTACTTAGGGAACGGTAAGATTTTTGGTAAGAAGTTGTTATTTGTCGATATTTCGTTTCATTTGTCACTTTTTTGTTTAGCCACCAGATGGCGCAAATGTAGTATTGTAGTATGATATTGACATTCTTGTAAACACTAAATTCAATGCCATGCAAGCCAGTTTGATAATTATGTAAGAAAGCATGTGCTGTCAAATGAAAGAGTTGATGGCTCTTTTGGAACATTATGAATATTTTGCCATCAGGTTTTGCATTTCGAGAAGATGGCAGGAAGCAGAACTTTTGCAGGAAAAAAAAACATCCAATGATCCGGACAGGTTCCAAGAAGAAGGTTGAGAGCTCAGTCAAAACTGTATTTTGTGACATAAAATTCCCACATTCATATGGAAAAATTGTATTGTATTCATTGTATTGCATTATATTCATACTGGTGTTGTCATTATATTTTGTTTGTTTGTTTAGGTTCTCCAATCAATGATTTAGCAAATGATGGCATTCCCCAACAGAATAAAGATCCTACAGCAGAGAGACATACACAAAATAAGCACAACTATTTATTCATTAACAACTTGTCAGGGATTATTTTTGTAACACAAATAGGGTGAATTCAGTTTGATTGGAACAATTTTTGCTGAATTCACCCCCATAGCGCCGAAAACAGGAAAAAGCAAGAAGTTTGTGAAGCAACCAACATTCATTTGTCCATTTTGTTCACCTGGAATATTCACTGGAATTGTTACAAGTTCCTAATTTTGGTCTAGGGTTCGAAGAAACTTGAGATTGTGATCACTCTCTGCAGCGATGATTTTGGTGAGAGACAAAATGCTACACAAAACTGCCAATAAACGTAGTTTATTTTACAATCAAGGAAGAAAACGTGAAATAATCATAGAAATAATGTAAATGTAACAAAATAGCGTAATGAAAATTATATACAATATTTACATAATAGAATAAAACAAAAATGATAAACCGGGTAAAAGGACACAAGTGGCACCAAAGAAAAGAAAAGAACAAAACAAAACACAATCTAACTCAAGTTCAACATCTAACCTAACTAATAAAGAGAAAAATTAAAAAAATTAAAATTAGAAAAATTAGAAAAGCAAGTCTTGAGCGTGTTTCACACCTTAACTTACTTGTTCTATCCAACATAAACAAAACATACAAAAGTAGAATAATCATCATATTTACACTGCACACACAACGCCTCTGCGATCAAAATGGATAGGAGAGCTGTTCGTCAAAAAAACAGAAAACTAACTCAGATATTTTGTTGTAAATTTAAAAGTAATGGATTACTTCACTAATTTGTAGAAAGTAATCTGATTACGTAACTTGTAATGCCTTACCCCCAACACTGAAAGTAATGCATCACAAACAATCAACAAAGTCAACACTGAAAAAAAAATGTTTATTCAAGTCAAGTCACCTTTACTTATATAGCACTTTTTACAATGCAAATTGTGTCAAAGCAGCTTTACAGTAATTATTGACTTTACAGTAATCATTGGCTGCACAGCAGCTCCCAAAGAAAACGGTGTCATTGTCCAGCTTATTCTATATATTCATATTGATTCATTCCGTTGTAAAGATCAACAGTTATTAGTTTAGTGAATTTATATATATCAGCACTGGAGAAAACAGTGATGTAATCATCCAGCTCAGTTCAGTTCGCATACAGTGCACACCAGAAACACTGCTGAATATCAAGCAAGTGTCTCTAACTAAGCAAGCCAAAGGCAACAGCGGCAAAGAACCAAAACTCCAACAAGGAACCAAAACTCTAACAATAATAATAGTAATAAAAAAGTGGCAAAAACTGATCAGCATTTAATTGAGTCCTTGGCTGGAACTGAAATGGTTTTCTGAATGTTCTCTTTAAACACTCCTGCGGCGTATGCCATATTGCAGCTTTAACCCATGAGAAACCCGGCAGTTTCATTTTGGGCAATATCATGTTCCCCCATATTTTCTGTCAGACAGGCACATGGTTAATCGAGTAGGGTGCAGTGGGAGGGAGGGAAGTGAAAGTAAAGCCACTGAACTTACTCCACTCCACCATAAGCAAAAACAGACGTTTATACTCATTTGAAACTGGAAGCTTGCTAGAGTTCTTGCAAAACAGGTGAGTTAAGACAAGAGACTTTATTGCTGAATGCAGGTCATAAATATGTTTTATCTTCTAAATGCTTATCTTTGGTCCAAACGTGTCAGAGGTAATCGTTGTAAAATCACAACTCAATATGGCAAAGGTCTTTTCTGAACTTCAGTGTGTGTCATTATCCTGGAATTTGTTTCTGCAGGAAACAATGTGTTTTAAAAACATCTGGAAAGGGAAAGGTTGAGGGAGAGGTCCGTATTAGATTGTGAAACATGCACACGGATCCTTTTCTTTGGGCTGCATTGTGTTGGATTTATGTAAATCCTTTAAGTTTGTCATGTGTAGTCTATGTGTAGTTAACATTTTATTATTATTTTTATCATTTTTTTTACTTACAATAGCTCCAGAATTTCACTTCCTACATTTGCGGATGACGTCGATGTAACGGCATAGTAAGTGTCATTAGTCTATCTGTTATAATTTAGTTATAGCCTATATCCTCTTGTTTACACTTGTTAACTGTAATGAAATGTACGATTAAATATTTATAAGTACTACATTCTTTTGCAAAACAAAATGACATTCTCCTTTTACACGGAGGTCAAAGAAGTCTCATTTAAATATATAATAATTTAGCTTTACTTTACCTCTCTGACTGCATTTATACAGTGGTGTATAAAGTACTTGAAAGCCATACTTGAGTAGAAGTATAGATATCTTATCAGAAATTGACTTTGGTAGAAGTAAAAGTTACTGTTTAGAATATTACTTGAGTAAAAGTTTTAAAGTATGAAAAGTATTTTTTTGATATTAAACATACTTAAGTATTGAAAGTAAAAGTACAAGTAAATGCAAAATACAAAAGGAGCAGAAAATATTATTAAAAATGGTTCGAAACACAGTTTGAGCAGCAAGATTGTTTTAACTGTATTTCTATAAACTCATTTTGTTTGCTCTGAATTAAAAAAATGGTAAAATGTTTATTGTAAGTTTTAAATGTAAAAATAAGAATATATTAATTATACATTGATCATTCATGTTAATTCATAGTGCATTATAATTAATGTAAGAGCCAACTTTAAAATGTTAAAATATAAATGAAATTAATAATGAACAACTCTTTCATTAACCTTTAATGTTACAAATCGTATTGTAAAGTGTTACCATTTCATATAAATCCAAACTATCATGCTTAAAAATGGCCATCTTTGCACAAAGGCGAATTATATGTATACTTAACCCTCAAACTGTCTTTGTTTACTGTTCATCAATCCTGTCTTTGGGGTCAATATGACCCCAAAATTGAAATCATAATTGTAGAAAATATATACATTTTCAATAATAAAAATAATATATCATTTTTTTTGTTTACTCCTCATCTAGGCATTAATGCTGTGTTTTGGGAGATTTGAAGAACTTTTGTTCACATTTATCACAAAAATATGCAAATACATAATTTTTTGGCATATGAAATATCATTTTTTTATGAAAAAATCACTTAAATTACTGTTTAAATTTAATTTAAATTGTTTCTGGTTCTTGATCTAGGTGTTAGGTGTAAAATACTGCCATCTGGAGGTTAGTGAAAAAACTAAGATGATTTGTTTTTAAGCAATAATTTTTTTTGACCAGCAGAGGGCATTGAAAGCCATTCATTTTACTGGATTTTGGAACTGGCAAAAGGCACACCTAAAGAACAAAACTCAAGAGTCAGACTGTAGTTTCATATTATTGAACAATTTAATGATTCAAATGTGAAAAAAAAAATGAAAAAAAAAAATTATAATTTTTGAATATTAATAAATTAATAAAAAAATGAATTTTTTTATTTTTTATTTTTTTTATCTTTGTGTGTGTGTAGGTGTGTGTGTGTGTGTGTGCATTAGGTCTCACCCCTTTATATCTTTTTTTTCCTGTATTTGTGGCTTATTTTATTTGAAAAATCATATTTTCCAAATTCATATACAATTGCATTGTGTGGCAGTCACGTGTGTGTGCGTGTGTGTGTGTGTGTGTGAGCATGTGTTTTCCACATTGCATTCATGCTCAAGTACCAGGCCTTAAGTTCTGTGAGAAAATTTTCAGATTTGTGTTGCATTTATTGATTTTTTTTTTTTGGAAAAATGAAAAAAAAATTCATTTTTTTGCATTTCCCATTCATTTTCAATTGGGGTCATATTGACCCCAAAGACAGGATTGATAAACAAAATTTTTACAAACCTTCAGAACGACCGAATCAAGCCCAGTTTTTTTGTGCATGTATAGATAGATAATGTAGGAAAAGTCACAAAATTTTATTCCTTTGAGATGAAGGGAACCCTTTTTTTTAACGACTGAAACGTCGTTTGGGGTCATATTGACCCCAAGGACAGTTTGAGGGTTAAACTCGTCATTTGCTTCTATTTTAGAACACTTGATGATTATCTAATCAAAATATGTGTTAAAGTGCGGATAAAAAAAGAACTGAAATCGAACACATTTCTGATTTATGTTTCTGGTGGCCACATAATTGGGATACAATTTAAATATACAACTTCGCTGGATAATGAATGGATAAAATCGAACAAATGGATATAAACTAATGCAAATAGATGGAAACAATTGTGACATTAAACAGTTGGTGTTTTTGTCACAGTTTTAACTGCTTGAGGTAACGTTATTACTAATGTTAGCATCCTCTTAGCCTCGACAAGCAAAAATATTGCTGTTCTCCACTAATGCGGCATCTTGTCAACAAACTAATTACTTTAGTGAAATGAAAACATATACTGTAGCTGCTGTATAGCATACCGCTTTGTTGTCTGTTTTAAATCCGTTTTTGAAGTGTCCAGTTCTGTGCAGCCCGCAGCCTCACATCACGTGTCACAACAAACTCTACGAGGCTTCAGTGATTGTTTTATGTCGCCTCTAGAGGTCGCCCTCGAGCCACACTCTCCTCAGCCGCTCTAGCAACAGAACCTGGACAATGAAATCAACCGCGGTTGTGCGAGCACTTGTTTGCACATGCATGCTTGTAGTCTGTGTTCTTCCGACTTTATTTTGTTGTAAGTAACGAAAATGCTTTGGAGAAATGTATCGGAGTAAAAGTATACATTTTATTTAGGAAATGTAGTGGAGTATAAGTAAACGTTTACGGAAATATAAATACTCAAGTACAGATTTTCCAAAAAAATACTCAAGTACTGTAACGAAGTATTATTACTTTGTTACATTACATCTCTGCATTTACAGTATCGAAGAACTTTACATATAGGCTACAGTGATTTAGGCTACCTCAGGGGCTTTTGTGTTGTAAAAATGCTTCAAATTAAAACCACACGAAACTAATGTAAATGAAGTTATTTGCTTCGCACATGCGTATTAGCGTCTGCTTCGATCATGGGAAATTTGAAATACACACGCTTCTCAAGTCCGAAGATATAGGCGAAAGTTTTTCACTTCACCACATCCCTTCCACATTGAACAGCTTCTCATCCTTACATGACTGTTAACGTTAACTTACATTTTCGTGAACCTTAATCAGTGCTCTAAAAACTGACATATTGCATGACTTTGTGTCATCATAAAATCTAGAGAAATGTTCGAGGTGGTCAGCGGGGTACAGTTGAGACACAATGTAATCCTATTGCGGCCCATGCAGTTTAGTTAAGTTACGATGTAAGATCACAAGTTAATAGATTTGATCTGCTTTATTATTGCTCTTTGCAATTGTTCAATTTGTTTTTTTTTTTGTTTTTTTTTTACTGTTACTCAACTTTTCAACTGTACCTATTAAAAGGATGAACTGAAATTAAACATAGTATCGCTGTTTGCAATTACTGTACAGTGTTTTACAAATGAACTATATTAATTAAACTAATGATGAAATAAAATACTAAATGGAAATAAAAAACTGTTGAATTCTCATTTTGAAAGGTATTTTACATTTGCAATGGCCAGGCAGCTTTACAGCATTATGGATGGGCGTCTCAACTGTACTCTGGTACTGTTCCAACTGTATAAAAAGCTTCTTGTGTTTAGGAGCTAATTGTGGCAAATATGACCTACTTATGGATGTTAATAATTATCAATATTTTAGTAGACAAGTTTAATTTAATTTAATTTTATTTATTTTAGTAGACAAGCACAATGTTTAATATTACTAAACAGGAGAAAGGGCCACACTAAACAAAATATAACTCTATACAAAGACAGAACAGGAAGTGAGGGCATAAATACACAGAACAGAGGAGATAACGAGACTAATAAATTACACACAGCTGATGGGAATGACGGTGGCAGGAACATAATTAAAGAGCACTTTTGACAGTCCAAAACAGTCAGCGGAATGGGATCCAATAGCAGGCTTTATTAAAACACAGAATGGTCGTAACAGGCACGGTCAAACAGCGGCAAACAGGAATATCAAAGATAAGGCAGAGTCGTAAACAGTAAACAGGCGGGTAGGTCAAGGCAGTCAGCAGGCAAACAACAATCCAATGATCAGAGCAGTAAATCCAACATGGTAGGCAGCGAACAATCGGAAACTGGAACAGACAGGCAGAAAACAGGACCAGGAAAACAAGACACGGGAATAAACGCTCTAAAATGACAGAATTACCAAATCAAGACTTCGCAACTGTGAGTGTGTGTGGAGCTTAAATAGTGAGAAGTGATATGGATCAGGTGAGAGTGCAATCAGTCCAGGTGTGAAGGCTTCTGGGAGTGACTGAGGTGAGGCGAATCAGACTTGAACGCAAAAATCCAAACTTGTAGAATCGAAAATTAAGACAATTATCCATTTGTGAATTAGACTATTCTATTTTGAGGCCAACTTTTCACTTGGTTCATTCTGATGGTCTCATTCCTTATTATAGGATAAGAAATTCCTGTATTTTTACAGTTTATGTTTATTTTTACAGACAGTATTTTTCTGTTTTTAAACAGATATTTTCTGTCACCCCTGCTGCTGTTCTGTTCATTTTTTTTAAATTAGTTTTTTTTTAAAAAATAAATAAATTATTGTGTGGGCTACTAAAATTCTAAAGTTTATTCTGCCTAAAATCCTCTAAAGGTTCCACAGGGGATAAAAAGAAAGTCAAACATGCTTTGAACGACGTGAGGGTGGGTAAACGATGATGTTTCATTTCTGTGCGATGCAACGACCCAGACCCAAGCTGGGCTGTACTGACAAATTATAAAACCGGACTCGAACGAGATGTATGGATTCTCCCAATCTCTGTCTGGAGAATGGAAGAGTGTGTATCCTACAATAAAAACATTAAATAATAAAATATTTGTTATAACAATTTATTAGGGCTTTCAAAGTTTACAGTAAGCTAATTATTGCTACTGTTAATCTCTCGTTTTGTAACAAAATAATAGCTAATGTCTAACTGGATTTTGATGAGCTCATGGAAGTAACGAACACTTGTTAATGATTAGGATATATAGAAAAATTGGAGTGGTGCATGCTGATCCAGAGTTTGCGTCATCTGAAGTCCTCGCAGGGGTTGGGGTCATCTCTTCACAGGTGTTGAGGCATCTGAAGTCTTTATCTGAAGTGGCTGAATCCAAATGGGAGCTGATGTACTCTCTAGTCGGGACAGGCATCACAAGATAAAACAGAAAAGGAAATGGAGAACAATTAGCGTAACTGCTGTTCATAACATTAAGCAAAGATAGTTATGTTCATTTTATCTGATATAACTGTACAAGGATATGAGATGCATTATGATAATGCTTGGAAAAAGAGAAGCGTCTTTAATCTAGATTTAAACTAGGTGAGTAAGTCTGAGCCCTAAACATTATCAGGAAGGCTATTCCAGAGTTTAGGAGCCAAATGTGAAATCGCTCTTGCTGGACTTTGGGTGTGGTTGCACTTTGTATTTGGCCTTCACAACAGCAAATTCATTGATGCATTACAGTTGCATGAATTTTACTAACATGAGCTTTCATTTCTTCCTACAGAATGAGAAGATTGTGGCTTCACCGCCAACTGAGAAAAGCTATATTTATCTTTTTAACACTGGCACTTCTGTGTTGTTTTATGATCATAATTTTAAGACTACATGGAGGAGGACAGGAAGCAGGATTATCTGAGAGGTCCCGGCTGATAGTAAAAAAAGGCATTAACTGCACAGCAATATATGAAATGGAACCTGTGGAAGTGGGCAAAACTTTAATCATCCGCAAGCAAAAAAACTATGTAGGGCCAACTGACCAGACCATCGCGAATGCCACCTCTGATTGTCACTGGTTTTTTGTGACACTGGGCTATGATACGATTCAAGGCACTGAATTTGAGCGTGAATTTCCTCTTGCTTACTCTTTGGTTGTTTACCAGGATGCGGCTCTGGTGGAGAGGTTGCTCAGGGCCATTTATATGCCGCATAACATATATTGCATACATTATGATATGAAGTCTTCAGCTGACTTTATTTCAGCAATGAAAGGTCTGGCGCGCTGCATCCCCAACGTCTTCATTGCCTCAAAACTGGAGAGGGTTCAGTACGCAGGCATCTCACGACTCAGAGCGGACCTCAATTGCCTGTCTGACCTCCTAGATTCTGAGGTTAAGTGGAAGTATGTCATCAACCTGTGTGGTCAGGACTTTCCACTGCGGACAAACGCTGAGCTGGTGGCGGATCTAAAGGAGCTGAAAGGCAGGAACATGGTGGAGAGCAAGAGGCCTGGAGGAAAGCAATGGCGCTGGAATGTTCATCATATCCTGAAAAATAACAACTCTGAGTACTACGACACACCTGTCACCACTTCTGAGGGGAAATCTCCACCACCTCACAACATAGAAATGTTTGTGGGCAGTGCGTACTTCACTCTCTCAAGGGAATTTGTGGTTTTTGTTCACTGGAGTTTCTTAGTCAGGGATTTCTTGGCTTGGTCTGAGGATACATACTCACCTGATGAACATTTCTGGGCGACTCTGGTTCGTGTGCCTGGAGTACCAGGTGAGGTGCCGAGATCTGATCCTGAGATCTCAGAACTGATTAGTAAAACTCGCCTGGTGAAGTGGTCATATTTTGAAGAGAATCTTTACCCACCTTGCACTGGAGTCAGTGTGCGAGCTGTCTGTGTTTATGGCTCTGCTGAGCTCAGATGGCTCCTAAACTACGGCCACTGGTTTGCTAATAAAGTAGATCCAAAAGTGGATCCTGTTCTTTTAGAATGTTTAGAGGAGATGCTTTTAAAAAAGCGACCAAAACTGCAGTGAAATTATCCTATTTTTATACTGGTGGGACTTTTGGATTGGTGAAAATTAGATATATTGTGTTTATAAGTCACTTTGAGCATGAAGTATACTTTGAAAATGCACTCTTCATTGTGTTGTAAATTTGTAGATTCTTTGCCAGCAATAGTTTTAGGGTTTGATGTGCCATTCCTCAAAATCTTTGAGGTTTATGAGACATGTCAGTAACATGAGACAAAATGTGAATTAAAAATATGAAAAAGTTGAAAAATATATATGAATATGAAAAATTGTTAATTGCTGTAAAAACAAAATAAATCTGAGCAAAAGTTAAACACAATTACAAAATGGCAGGGAAAACAATATGTAAACCCAGATAGCAACTTTGTGTCGGCCGAGATCCGGCTCACATTTGGCACATGCCGAATGACGATCTGGGCCACATGCGGCGTGGAATGATGGCACTTCATTCCACATGTGCCAGATGACACAAATTTGCAATCTGAGTATTTTTCATGCATTTGCAATCAAACTCACTGGATCGTCCATGTCCTTAGATCAAGTTTGAAATAGATAGATAGATAGATAGATAGATAGATAGATAGATAGATAGATAGATCTTTTAGGATAACACCTAAAATAAATAGCTCTTCAACATTCAGAAAAAGTGCTCGACTCTCATTTGATAAATAACTGCTGCCATGATCAACAGAATTTTTTTTTTCTATTTTGAATTTGGTCATGCTGGATTCTGACTTGTTAGAGATAAAAATCTCTCAATTTATTGTGCTGAAATTCCACATGCAAAAGTGGTGCATCTCTTGTGAATTTCACCCCATGAGAATAAAACTGTATTTTTGCTGCATGCTTTTAACAGGAAGTAAACACTGAAGAATTCCCTTTGGTAAAATAAAAAAATAATGCTCTTTACTTTCACTTCGCTTTTTTCCCCCAAGATGAATATTTTTTGTACACTTTGCACATTTTTTTTTCAAAGTGGATGTACAATCCCCATTCTTCTTCTTCTTATTTTTTTTTAAATAAATAAAAAAATCCTTTAAAGGGCTAGCTCACCCAAAAATTAAAAATTGATGTTGTTCCAAACCCGGAAGACATTTGTTCATCTTGGGAACACAAATGAAGATATTTTTAATGAAAACTGAGAGATTTCTGTGCCTTCATCGACAGTCCACACAACTTACTTTGATGCTTGAAAAAGTTCATAAAGAGATTATCATACTAATCCATATGAATTGAGTGGTTCATATAATGAACAGATTTAATTTGAGCTTTCATTCACATATATTCCATAGATCTTTGCCGTTTCCCTTCACTTGTAACCAATGTTTTTCTGTTACCACAATGCATGCACAGCTCCAAGTGACATAACTGATGTCGTCTTCTTCATTTTATCAGCGGATTGCACCAAATCGTGCGCATCAATGCCACCTACTGTTACTGTTCAGAAGACTCTAACCATTACCCCCCCCCCCCAACCAGCGAGAGCCATTGCTTCAGCCAGCGTATATGGCAAGCCGTTTTAACCTAAAAAGTTCCAAATTTAATTGTAATTACATTTTAAGTTATAATATTTAAATTACAAATCTCTGAAAAAAAAAAAAGAAAGAAATGTTACTAGTAAAAATAGAATTTCGATGAGTAATGCTGGGAATATTTTAAGCCCCTCTGGCTTCTGCTCATGACTCCCCCAAGCCAGAGGAGGATGGAGAACAACAACAACAAAACCTTATATCCTGTTGATTAGACCTGTATTTTCCAAAAATTTGAACAATGCTTCTCTATTATTACTTGTTCTGGATTTAATAGGAACTTCAATGAGATATAATTAATCTTTTTCCGCCTCATTTCTTCTAATAACTCTACTCTTTCTTCTATATACTTTTTGCAATAATGACATGTTCTACTGTTTCATTTCCTCCACACCATTCACAATGAACTGTGACGTCTGTCCCCATGTATTTAGTAGGTTATTATCATCATCTGTGTTTTTTCTTTACAAAATTGTTTGACAGGGTTATGTAATAGATTAATTTAAAAGCCTAAATTTATTTTACTTTGTGAAGGTTGTGCTGTTGCATGGAGTAGTTTAAGCATTTCATCCTCTTCATAAAAATAAACCGCTTTTGAAAAATGTTTTTCTGTTCCGCCTTTTCCTCAGTATATGGCAGACTCATTGTGTAGTGAAACAAAAAGATGTTTTTGCATGAGCATCAGATTTAAATGTAAGCATTGCTAGATTTTGAGAGTTTTGCATTTTTTTCCCCACAAAAGAATTTGAATGGCTTTGGTCGAGTTGACCTGTAAAAACGTACACGGATAATATGGACTACATTTACGTGTGATACAATGTATTTCATAGTTACCATAAAAACCTCTTTTCAAAATGTGTCCACCAAACATCTTTCTTGTCTTAAAGTCAATCAACACATTACCTCAAGACTAAATAAGCATGACATGAATAGCTAAACTGCACTTAAACATTTTCTATTCAGAAAATGATTGTCAAACATGTTTCCAGTAATTTTACCACCTAACAGATGAGAATAATCAAGAATAAAAGGGAGGCATGGCCACATTCCATGTTTCAAGTATAAAAATTTCAAATTCATTATATTCTCTAACAGGTCAACACGGTCTATAACCTTTTAAATAATGCCTTGTCAAGCAGTCTATTAAGCACAGAAATGAATATAGTCAGTTTATTTGCATAGACATTTAGCAGTGGAAATGCAGCTGTACTGTGTATGTTCTAATTTAGTTTAGTTTTCTGTCTGCTCCTCGTCTGGTTTTGTCTAAGTTTACAAGGTTGTGTTTATATGTTCTCCTGGGTTTGATAAAGATTATTTTGTTCTCCTTCGTCGTGCACATCTTTACAACCAACTGTGACATTAGCATTTCATTTTGTGATTTTATTGTCTTGATAAACCTGTACTGTATACCACTATTAACATCCCTTTGATACTTTTGGCCTTTCCCCAACTTTTATTTTTAAATTCTTTTAATGATCATCTGTGGTTTATTGATGGATTAAAGAATTTAATTACAGTGATTTTCATATTTTATGTTGTTTTTAACACTTTCATTGTTGATCGCTGTCACAGTGCATTAATATTGTGTTATATGCATGTCATGATTTTAAGTTTTATTGTTACAAGCAATGTGTGTATTTGAGAGGTGATTGACATGCAGTAAATGCTTACTCGCCTGGCTTCGGAGAAAAGATATATTCACTTGTCTTGGCTTTAAATTATTTATACATTAACTGAATTTAATAATCAGTTGAACAAAAATTATGGTCATAAAGGTAACTAACCTAATACATGAATCCCCTAACACAAGCATCCTTAACATTTCTAATTATTTTATAGTCCAAAGCTCCATTTGATGCTTTATGGTAAATTATGCCAATACATCTTAAATAAAAGTTTTCATCAGAAAGTTTACTGTTTTGTGTTTGAATGTTATTCAACTATACATGTTCGGATTCAGGTTGAGACCTGCATTTTAGATCTTCAAGAAACTCAATATGTGATGGTGATGATAGGCCTCTGCTTGTTTTATGATTGCATGGATAATTTAGATCAGGGCTATTCAACTGCCGGACCGCCAATCATCTTCATCCTACCCGAGGGCACACCAACTTCCCTCCTCCTTTCCCTGGCGGTGCCAGATACGATTATCAAACAGCGTTTCAATTCGACACACCTCTCGGTTACAAACAAGGTTTAAACTAGTTTTAAATCAGATAAAATAGCCTCAACATTCCCAACAAGACTGATGAGGAAAACAGGAGAAACGTGCCATGAATGAAGTTAGGAAACATTTAAATCCCAAAATCACCACCCTTACAAACATTTCCCATGAATGAAGTGTAGTAATTTACCATGGTTTGTGGAAATGTGGAATGTTTATACTGTATACTGATTATTGAATTATATTAAATGTTATAGCCATATATTGCAATATATTTATTAGGTGGATAGGGGAATATATAATTCATCTCTTTGTGAAGGTGTAGTGGTTTTTACCTCTATTTAGGTGTTTTTTATAGGCCTATATAATATATAATCTAATATTATTTGACCTTAGTGAGTGGCCCTGTATGGTTTTACCTGTGGTTACCAAGCCTCACTGTCAGAATATTTTCATTTAAGCCCATAATAATTATAAATAAAATAATTTTTATCAATAAGATGTGGCGTAGAATGATGGCACTTGTCAGTGTCAGTGACAGTATCAGCGTCTGTCGATTTTGTTCTGTTTTGAGATTTCAAAGATGGTCAGTTTTGTTTCATTACAAGATTTTAATGATTGTTGGGGAGACTTAAAAGGACTGTATTTAACTTTTGCTGGATCTACTGTTGTGTGGCAATCACTCCCGGGTGTCGGTCAGAACACAGGAACCAGACCAATAACTTAAGTGAAGGTGTTTAATAAACTGTTGCAGTAGGCATGAGCTTACAGTCTTTCACGATGTATATACTTATATACCTGAGTGTGGTTCTGAAATAAACAAATAACAATTATGAATAACAACATTATTAGATGAATATCCATATGCATTCGTTTCCACAGCTAAACAGTAACAGATGAAATTAGCCATTAACATAGTAAGAAGTATTCGAACTGCCGCTAGGGGGTGTCACGTGTACATAAACGTGACTTTCAATAATACACGTGCAAAGATTATACTAAATATAACGGCTCAAAGATTCCAAGCATCAATGATATTATCCACAATATAGATATATATAATATCAGCACTAGATGCATAATATGTGAATATACATGGAGATTAATTAAGACTACAACGGAATCATCACAGTAACTCTAACATCGCGTCAATCAGACATTAACGATAAATATCAAAATATAACACACCAACATGATCATCTTACTTATTAACTAACAGACGAAGATAGAGACACTTACTATTCAGCATTGACGCACACAATATAAGTATAAACTCTCTGAACACAGTCTCCGAACAATTCTCTCAGCAGCGCAGTTTCATGTCACACACTTGCTTCTCCAACTTTTCTGAATCTGCGCGCAACAGAGCACTGCTCGTTGTCGTCGCGTGCACTCAGGAAGTGTTGGAGTGCATCAATATCCACCAGAGATGCGCATACACGCCGATTCAGTCATCGGCGCGGTCTTTCTTACAGCCGCCCCCAAATGTGCGTAGCACATTTGTTCTTGAAGACATGTTCAGTTCAGTTCTCAGGGATAGGTATATATGGGCTTAGTTCTCCTCTTCATCGGGAACCTCTGGTAAAACAATCAGTCTGGCTACAGGTCTAGTGTAGGTTCTATTATTGATCCTTACATCCACCGTTCGTATGTGTCCATCAGCACTGGGGTAAACTTTGGTGACATGACCAACAGGCCAGCAGGCTCTGGGCTGTTGCGGGTCCATCATTAGTACCACTGATCCTGAGGTAATATCTGCAGGGTTGGCGTACCATTTCTGGCGGGACTGCAGACTTGGGAGGTAATTCTTAACAAAACTACACCAGAACTGGTCAGCTAGAATTTGGGAATGTCTCCATCGGCGCTTGCTCAGGAGTTCAGAGTTAGGATAGACCACTTGAGGCAGAGACCCATCCCGCCGCCCCATCAGGAGAACATTAGGTGTCACAGGGTCAAGATCTTTAGGATCGGAGGACACATATCCCAGTGGCTTAGCATTCAGTATGCCTTCCACTTCCAGGAGAACAGTGTGTAGAACTTCCTCTGTAACAGCTTGACTGCCTACTACCCTGTACAGTGCAGTTTTCACTGAGCGAATTTCCCTTTCCCAAGCTCCGCCAAAGTGCGGTGCGCCAGGTGGGTTAAATTGAAACTCGATCTTGTGTTTGGCGAGCTGAAGTCGGAGTTCTGGGGACAATTCTGCAAGGGCCTCTCTTATCTCTCTTTCTCCTCCGCGGAAGTTCGTTCCCTGATCAGAGAACAACTCGGCTGGTGTCCCTCGTCTGGCTATGAACCTCCTCAATGCCATCAAGAAGGAGTCGGTATCCAGATTGGTGAGGATCTCCAGATGTACACATCTTGTTGTAAGGCACTTGAAGATAATTCCCCACCTCTTCTCCGTGCGTCTGCCCACCTTTACTATAAAGGGCCCGAAGCAGTCCATCCCTGTAGAGTAGAATGCTGGCTTATAAAGACGTAGGCGTGCTACAGGTAGGTCTGACATCTTAGGGACTTGTGGACTTGCTTTCCATCGACGACACTCTGTACAGGTGTGCTGATACCGGCGAATGGCTTCTCGGCCTCGTAAAATCCAAAACTTGCGGCGGATCTCTGCAAACACTCTCTCAGCGCCTGGGTGGCAGAGTCGGGAATCATAGTCTTGAATCAGAAGCTTAGTGGTGTGATGACGATGATCCAATATTATGGGATGCACAGCAGATGGGTCCAAGTCTTCAGATCGACGCAATCTTCCACCAACCTTAATGAGTTCCTCAGTCTCGTCCAGCTCTGGAGACAGTGTAAGTAGACGGCTACTTCGTGGGACTGGTTTCCCATTTTGCAGTAGTTTGAACTCCTCTGCAAAGCTATCCTGTTGCGCCTCTCGTAGGATAAAAGTCTCGGCTGTACGGTAGTCATCAGCATTAGGGGTCCTACTCTGACCTGCCGCCCCGTGCAACATCTGCACTGTGGCCTGTAGAAGTTCCTTCCAAGTGTTGTACTGATGCAAATCAGGTAGTTGAGGCTTCTTTTTAGGTATGGTCATTGCAACTCCACAGAATAATGACTTGTGAATTTCTGAATGAGACTCGTCCACTACGGTTGCTGGTAAGGTTGGCCATTTATTGGGGCTTTCAAGTAGAAAGGGTGGTCCATGACACCACCGGTTAGGCTCAGCCAATTCTTCTAGCTTCTTACCTCTGGTGAGGTCATCTGCGGGATTGTTCACTGAATCAACATATCGCCATGAAAGTTGAGGACAAGACCGTGGTTGAGTCCGTCCAAAGGGTAGTCTGGCTGATTGGCAGGGTAAGCTCTTGCTCCAGTAATCTAGTGAGTTGGGCTCCTGTGAGGGCAGCACATAGCTCCAATCTGGGCATTGAGTGCAGTCGTTTAGGTGCAATTCTTGAACGGGCCACAACAAAGGAGAGATAAGGCTGGTCTTGACTGTCTACTGTCTTCAGGTAAGCGACAGCACCATAGGCTTGCTCTGAAGCATCGCAAAACACGTGTATCTCACGGGTAACGCTTTTCTCATCCATTGCAGAAGATACATATGCTCGGGGGAAGGTGATTCTTGGCAGGAATTGTAGCTCTCCTTCCCAGTCTCGCCAGGCTTGTAGCAAATCATGGGGTAGTAAAGGATCATCCCAGTCTCTGTGTTTGTCCCAAAGCTGTCTCACTAGTATTTTGGCACGGGTGGTGTATGGCAGGATAAACCCGAGAGGGTCATACTGGCTGGCTAAGACCCTGTAGATGTTTCGCATGGTAGGCGCATCATAGTTCACCGGTCGACATTTGTACCTCAGGGTATCTGAAGAACAGTGCCAACGGAGGCCCAGAGCAGATTCAGGATTATCAATTTGGTTATGAGCAAGCCAGAGTTCCAGACTGTCAGATCGAGCTTCTTTAGGTAGGTGACTGATAACCTCTGGCTTATTGCTGGCCCATTGGCGGAGTTCAAATCCGCCAGATGCTAGAGTCTCCCTTAGCTTATCTACCAGTGTTCGGGCTTGGTCGGGTGAGGAGAGGCTTTGCAGGCAATTATCAACATAGAAGCATCTCTCGATGGAAAACCTCACATCATCCTCTGGCTGGCTGTGACTAATAACGTGGTGCTGCATGGCGAAAGTAGCACAGCACGGGCTACATGTGGTACCAAAGGGTAGGACTTGCCACTCAAACACTGATGGAGTTTGGTCTACCTCCATGTCTCGCCAGACAAATCTCAGAAGTGGACGATCTTCAGGCAGCAGGCGGACCTGGTGGAACATAGCTTTCACGTCACCACTTATAGCTACGGTGTGTTCCCGGAATCGTAACAGCACTCCTAGTAGTGAGGGTCCTAATGTTGGTCCAGGCAACAGCCACTCATTTAAGCTCAGACCTCGATACTTGTAAGAACAGTTGAACACGATGCGATTCTTATTGTTGTGGGTCACCATGTGGTGTGGGATATACCAGGCTTCCCCTGGCTGTGTCACTTCATGGGAACTCAACTTCTTAACCGTTCCTGCCTGGGTCAGTTTCAGAATTTCAGCATTGTACGCTTTGGCTCGATCTGGATCCTTAGTGAGACGCCGCTCAGTGTTCCTGAGGCTGGGCATTACCATTTCCTTTGAGGCTTGGAAATGTGGCATATCTTTACGCCTAAGCAGAGGGGTGGCGTAACGCAAGACTCCATCTACTTCAACTCGGGTGGTCTTTGATTCGAGCATATGAAGGGCGTCTTGGTCTTGTCGGGACCTGGTGACCTCTTTCTCATTCCTGAAGGGAAGTACGTCAACTTGCCACAGTTTCTCGACGTTCCTGAGGAGCTCTGATATTTGGGGAATGGTGGAGGTCAATAAACACTGCTGTGGGTGAATGGACTGCTCAACAAATCTAGTTGGGCCCTGTAAGGTCCATCCTAACCGTGTCTTAAGGGCTGCAGGTCCTCCGGGGGGCCCTAACCTCACTGGCTTAATGGGCGTAATCAAGTGAGGGTGATCAGCCCCAATGAGCAGCAATGGCTGTGCCTGCTCGAATGCTTGTATTGGGAGGCCCACAAGGTGCTTGTACTTCTTTTGCAATTTGTCTATGGGGTACGTATGGAGTGCAAGACCAAGCTGTTCTGCGGTGAAGGCAGCCTCAGATGAGGAAGCTCTTCTGAGGCTTATCGGCAGGGGAAATACGGAATGACACCATGGACCCATGAAGGACTTGAATGTCCTGTCGTATAGTCCGCAGGGCAAGGTCTTCTGGCTCCCCACGGAGGCCCAAGTGGCGTGCTGCATCCGGTAAGAGCATAGTCCGTTCTGAACCATCGTCCAGGATGGCATAGGTGCTCAGGGTGCGCTTGCCATGATGGAGTAGTACTTTAATAACCTTTAGTAGCACACGACTGCCATCCACTGGTCTGTCCACATACAGCACTTCAGAGGGTGTATTCACTAGACAGCTCTCCTCTTTAGTTGACTTGATCACAGTATTAGGTCTTCTGGCATTAACTTCATGCAGCACTGGTAAGTGTTTCCCTTGACAAATGTTGCAAAGTTTCCGCAGGTTGCACTGTGCAGCTTGGTGGGATCTAGCACATCGCCAGCACCTTTTGTTGGTACGGATCCACTCTGATAACTGGTCTCTGTTCAGTTTTACAACCTCTGTGCATTGGCTCAAGAAGTGATCGGAGTTGTTACAGAATGGGCAGTACGGCTTAATTCTGTTCTTGGAGAGGGGATTCACATGCACTGGTGAAACTTCTCTCTCCATCACCTCTTTGGTTCCATGCAATACCGTTGTGGTCCACTTCTTCTGCCGAAGCTCCGATCTAGGCCATGGTCTCTCCTTGGTGGTCTTCACCGGTGACAATCCGTCATATTCCTGGCACCAGGACTCATATTGCAGCCACTCGGAGAGATCTGTCAGGGTATAAGTTGTTCCTGGATGATGGAACTTACTGCGCCGGAATTCGGCTCTCATCTCTGTCGGTAACTTACTCAACAGACGTGCTACGTGGGATCCACACTGTAGCTCTAGCTCTCCTGGGGGACCAAGGGATTTAAGCATGCCCACCAGTGCTTGAATCTGTAAGGCGAATCTCTCAAAGGCAGCTTGATCACCTCGTCGAATATCAGGCCAGTCCATAACAATGGCTATTTTGTTCAGTACCATCTGATGGGGCTGGCCGAACTTCTTATTTAGAGCAGCCATGGTATCGCTGTAAGGTGTGGGGGAGTTCAGATATGAATCTGCAATTAACCTTGCCTCTTCCAACTTCAAGTGATCCACTAGGATTTGATATTTAAACAGCTCCGCCCCATCTGGGGGCAGCAGATTCTCCAAAGCTATCTTTAATCTAGCAAACTCACTAGGGTCTCTGTGACTGAAATAGGGGATTGTTGGCATTGGACCTCTGTATGTCGGCTCAGAGGGTGGGACGGTATGGTACTGGACATCAACTGGGGGTCTCTGCTGGGCCCTCCTCGGCAGGTATAGTTGTGAGGTTTCTCCATGCTCACCTTGAAGGTAACTCTCATACTGCTCTGCTGTATAAGGTGGGCTGGCTCTAGGAGGTGGCTGAGGAGGAAGACTTCGTTGTTGACTCGATAGGCCTGGAAGCATACTGCTTTTCTGGGGGTATGAACGGCTGAAATCTTTGACCGGAAAGCTCACTGCTGGGGCTGTAAGAGGTCTATTTGGATGGACAGCAGCTTGCTTTAATACTTGAAGCTCACTCATCATCTTCTCCAGAAGGTCAACGATAGGTGCATCTCTAATAGACTGTGGCTTTGGCTCCTCTGGCTCTGGCCAGGGGGGAGGGTCAGGCCAGTCTACTTCGTCGCATTCGCTGACTTCTTCACCACTGACCAGTGCTG
This sequence comes from Zacco platypus, assembly GCA_038088235.1. NCBI lineage: Eukaryota > Metazoa > Chordata > Actinopteri > Cypriniformes > Xenocyprididae > Zacco > Zacco platypus. The sequence goes on from CM076070.1 coordinate 10,347,872, forward strand.
CACAGGGAGGAGGTACAAATCCATGGTCTAAAGGGGATAATGGGGGTCGAGTGGGCGTAAGTGGATCAGATGTACTGGACTGAGAGCGTGGTGGTTGTGGGGCCTGTTGAAGACTGCGCACTGTCTCGGCGAGTAACTTTAACTCAGATCTAGTCTCTCTGATCTCTGCTAAGGTGGCAGTCAACTGCTCTTCCTTGCTATGCAAAGGATCCATGTGGGAGCCTGGAGGCAAACTTCGCCGCGCTGTAGACCAAACTTGTGGAGTGAATTCTCTACTTCTCTCGGCAGATGTGCCCTTTGGGTGCTGATCAGTTAGCTGACTCTCGGGACCAGGTCTGTATCTGCGTTGTCTCATTTCAGCATATGGGTCTTCTTCTGTATAGCCAGCATTTCTCAGTGTCTGATGGCCGCTCAACGGGGGTGTCATCTTGACTGCTCCCTCCTCATGAGAATATAACTCCTCTTCTTGCCCATGCCTACTGATTCTTGATTCAGACGAATATCTTGGCGGCAGCACATATCCCATCTCATACTCATCATAATAACGTGGTGGATACGTCTGACGCTTAGGTCTGGTTGAAACTCTATCATCCATCTTCTAAAAAGTAACTGCCACAGCTCCGGCTCGAAGGACCACAATTGTTGGGGAGACTTAAAAGGACTGTATTTAACTTTTGCTGGATCTACTGTTGTGTGGCAATCACTCCCGGGTGTCGGTCAGAACACAGGAACCAGACCAATAACTTAAGTGAGGGTGTTTAATAAACTGTTGCAGTAGGCATGAGCTTACAGTCTTTCACGATGTATATACTTATATACCTGAGTGTGGTTCTGAAATAAACAAATAACAATTATGAATAACAACATTATTAGATGAATATCCATATGCATTCGTTTCCACAGCTAAACAGTAACAGATGAAATTAGCCATTAACATAGTAAGAAGTATTCGAACTGCCGCTAGGGGGTGTCACGTGTACATAAACGTGACTTTCAATAATACACGTGCAAAGATTATACTAAATATAACGGCTCAAAGATTCCAAGCATCAATGATATTATCCACAATATAGATATATATAATATCAGCACTAGATGCATAATATGTGAATATACATGGAGATTAATTAAGACTACAACGGAATCATCACAGTAACTCTAACATCGCGTCAATCAGACATTAACGATAAATATCAAAATATAACACACCAACATGATCATCTTACTTATTAACTAACAGACGAAGATAGAGACACTTACTATTCAGCATTGACGCACACAATATAAGTATAAACTCTCTGAACACAGTCTCCGAACAATTCTCTCAGCAGCGCAGTTTCATGTCACACACTTGCTTCTCCAACTTTTCTGAATCTGCGCGCAACAGAGCGCTGCTCGTTGTCGTCGCGTGCACTCAGGAAGTGTTGGAGTGCATCAATATGCACCAGAGATGCGCATACACGCCGATTCAGTCATCGGCGCGGTCTTTCTTACAATGATTGTATCACAGATAGCAGCTTTGTGTCGGTCCAGATCTGGCTCACATCTGCGGTACATGTGGAATGATGATCTGGGCCACTTGTGGCGTGGAATGATGGCACTTGGGTGGACTGCTCCTGTTTGCCAGATCTGGGCCACAAGAAGGTTGTAGAAAAGCCACATATCACCCAAGAGCAAAGAAATAAACCAGAACTGGACCTTATCTCTGCGACAAAATCGTTATATTTATAGAGTCATCTCACCATAAACAAGCCTGTTAACAAGCAGAATAACTAAAGGAAAGAAAAGAACAGAAAAAAGAGATGAGCAGAAACACAAGAACTCCAACTGATTTCAGCCGCAGATGAAATCAGAAGAAGATAAAAGACATTAAATTGCTCCAGATCTGATTAAACAACTCCACAAACAGCATTACCAGCTTCACATATAGCTAACCAGACTGACTTTATTTCTGTCTACAGAAGTTCTTACTGATAATTATCGGAAGTTTAACTCTCATGTTTGTCTCATTTGGAGAAGCTACTCACTGCAGAGCCATAACCTACAGCTCCCACCCTCTGGAGCTCCAGCTCCTCCTTTTCTTGACCAACTATGGACATGATGGGTGGAGCTGTATCCCCCAACCACACTCTAATCCCACCCATAACCCTATCTCTCCACCCATTAAACAAGTTAAGCTCCACCCTTGAGCCCCAGAGAACTCTTAAGCGAGCACTGCTTGTTCATTTAAGGTTACCATGATGGTGATTGGTGTTGATGGGCTCTTAACTTTTATTAAATGTTTACTTTCTTTGGCTGATATGACAGTGTGTTTGTCAAACACATTTGCAGTAGCAAAAAAAGTAAAATCAGGTAATGTAAGCTATTGATGGATTGATAGTCGTTTTGAAACAGCTTGCTTTACTGATATCATTTGAATCTAAAAATGATCTTGTGCTATTAATACATTCATGTTACATGCCATGTGTTTTAGTGACATGAGATACAGCTGTATTACAGAAATTAAAATTAAATAAGTAGTATTGTATTGACTTACAAAGACATCAAGAATCAGCACATGAATCTCAACAATGGTGTCATGCCGCAATGCATGCTGAGTACCACAGTACAAAACTCCCAGAACGAATCACAGCATTTTTTGCTGTGTATTTTTCTGTCTTTTAGTAGCTCCGGGAACAACCTGGACTCTCTGGAGTCTCCGGACAACCTGGACTCCGGACTCTTATTTTGTAGCAGAAATAAAGTGCTGCAGAAAAAGTTAGGTGCCATGCAAAATGTAATGAGTAATTTCATTGCTCATTGAAATTGTAGTGGAATAAAGATATACTTAATCAAAAATGTAGTCAAGTAAAGTATAAAAAGTAAAAAGTTGCTAATATCTTTGATACTCAGTAAAACTACAGAGTAGCCAAAACAATACTCAAGAACAGTAACTAATTACATTTACTGAAATACTTACACCTCTGCTGAATACAATGCCTACTTCTTAATTATTGTGAATAATATGGAAATATTTGGTTCAGAATCAGATCACTCAACCTATATATGGAAATGAGTGTGGACTTATCACTAGGTAAAAATGGATGTTTGGTAGTGTGCCCAAAATAAATTTTATAAATAAACTTTTTTTTCTTTTTTTGTTAGATTTCTAATTTGGAACACAATTTTTTTTAAATGTATGGCTTTTTTTGCAATGACATTTAGTAGTGGGGATGCAATTTCATTTTGTGATTTTTATTGACTTAACCCGTACTGTCTGTATCCCTCACATACAAAATCCACCCCTTTCAACACTTTTAACCTTAAGCAGCTCTACACAAATAGTAACAGAAGTGGGATAAAAGGAAAAAGGTCAGAAGGAATCCTGTCGAACAGGTTATGAGAGAATTACCTGTCTGCATCTTATAACTGAGTACAAGCAAGTTTGTCGACAGCCTATCGCTTTTGTCACTTTGATGAGATCACTGACTGGCTTTTGGGAAGTTGTCTCAATTTAGTTGAGTCTAGATTGCTCAGTTGTATACACTTTTAGGAGAGTCTATTTTTTGATCCTGCAGGTCAGATGTAGTTGTTTATATTGCCCTCTATATGATTTGTGTGAGTTTTCATGTATATGAAGGAGGAACTCTTGTAGGGTAAGTGTCTGTTTCTCTTTGTTAGAAAACTAGTTATTCTAGTATGTTTAAATAAGCATAAAAAACAACATATTACTAATACAAGATTTTAATTTTATAATATTTCTTTTTTATTTTATTTTCATGTATGGTTTGTAGCAACTCATAATGTAAAAACTGCATATACACTCTAAAATTGCTGGGTTCAAAATTTGGACCCAACCTGCTGGGTAGTTTTATTTATCTATTGCTTAAAAATGACTACATTAGTCGCTTACAATGAACCCAAAATAGGTTGGAAATTAACATTTATTAATATTTTTGATAAGTTTCATAAATAATAATTAAATAATAAACATTTATTGAATTGCCTATTAATAAATGTTCACATTTGATTGTAGTGTTGCCTATAGTAATTGTGTCTGATTTTTAATTTCCAACATATTTTGGGTTCATTTTAGGCCAGCCATACAGTCATTTTTAAACAATTAAACAATGGTTGAGTTAAATAAAACACAGATTGATCACAAATTTAACCCAACCGCTGAGTTTGTCCATATTTAACCCAACGTGGGTTGTTTTAAACCCACCTTTTTTTAATGTATTGTAAAAACTACGCATAATGTAATAAGTATTACATTATTATTGTAATAAAATGTTCATAATACAATAATTTTCTCAAAAGTAATATTAAGCTCACAATGTAATAATAATTTTTACATTGAGAAATTTAATACATTGTGAACTATGGAAGTATTTTGTTGACTGAATTTAGATTTCTAAAATTTACTGTAAAGAAATACCAATGCTTTATGTTTAATAAAAAATATATCAATGATAATAATAATAATAATAATTCCATGAATATTGAAATCTGTTGAATTTCGCATGTAGTTTAAGACTGTATTTAGATTTTCAAAGGGAATACTATTTTTTTATGTTTTAAAAGCTATTACAATTATGACAATATGACAATGTTATAATGTAATAAATTTCTAATAATGTAAAAATTGTTATTGCATTATGACAGTTTTAACAGTTTATTACATTAAAAATATTACATAGGTAGTTATTACATTAAGAGTTGCTACATGGTAATATAAAATAAATTTGTCTGGTGTACTAAATATCCCTCAAAAATGTGACTAAGCGACTTTTTTTACTGCAGTTGCAAGCTTTTCTCTATACATGCAAGGTGTGGCGATAGCATTTCAAACAATAATGTCTTTAGGAGTAACTCATTGAAACACTGGAGCTTGTGGTTTACTGTGACATTTTTTTTTATTGGCAGAACACAAACAGAAAAAGAAACTGTCAAAAGAAATGAGTTCAGGTTGATCAAGACACTTTTTCCAAGTCACCTCAATGGCAAAAAGTGTCCCAAACACACTAAATTTATCCTACATGTCTGTAAAATGTTACTTATTTAACTTTCTTGTTCATTGTTCTGTTCATAAAAGCAACATCAAAAGCTCATTCTTATGTTTCTCTGTTTAAATTGCATACAGTGAATTTACAATGTCCCTTTATTTTTCCCTACAGAATGAAAAGATTTTGGCCTCACCTCAAACTGAAAAATGTCTGTTTCATCGGTTTTACACTAGCACTCATTATATGCTGTTTTACAATCATAACTTTAAGACTACATGGAGGAGGACAGGAAGCAGGATTATCTGAGAGGTCCCGGCTGACTGTAAAAAATGGCATTAACTGCACAGCAATATATGAAATGGAACCTGTGGAAGTGGGCAAAACTTTAATCATCCGCAAGCAAAAAAACTATGTAGGGCCAACTGACCAGACCATCGCGAATGCCACCTCTGATTGTCACTGGTTTTTTGTGAAACTGGGCTATGATGCGATTCAAGGCACTGAATTTGAGCGTGAATTTCCTCTTGCTTACTCTTTGGTTGTTTACCAGGATGCGGCTCTGGTGGAGAGGTTGCTCAGGGCCATTTATATGCCGCATAACATATATTGCATACATTATGATCTGAAGTCTTCAGCTGACTTTATTTCAGCAATGAAAGGTCTGGCGCGCTGCATCCCCAACGTCTTCATTGCCTCAAAACTGGAGAGGGTTCAGTACGCAGGCATCTCACGACTCAGAGCGGACCTCAATTGCCTGTCTGACCTCCTAGATTCTGAGGTTAAGTGGAAGTATGTCATCAACTTGTGTGGTCAGGACTTTCCACTGCGGACAAACGCTGAGCTGGTGGCGGATCTAAAGGAGCTGAAAGGCAGGAACATGGTGGAGAGCAAGTGGCCTGGAGGAAAGCAATGGCGCTGGAGTTTTCATCATATCCTGAAAAATATCAACTCTGAGTACTACGACACACCTGTCACCACTTCTGAGGGGAAATCTCCACCACCTCACAACATAGAAATGTTTGTGGGCAGTGCGTACTTCACTCTCTCAAGGGAATTTGTGGTTTTTGTTCACTGGAGTTTCTTAGTCAGGGATTTCTTGGCTTGGTCTGAGGATACATACTCACCTGATGAACATTTCTGGGCGACTCTGGTTCGTGTGCCTGGAGTACCAGGTGAGGTGCCGAGATCTGATCCTGAGATCTCAGAACTGATTAGTAAATCTCGCCTGGTGAAGTGGTCATATTTTGAAGAGAATCTTTACCCACCTTGCACTGGAGTCAGTGTGCGAGAAGTGTGCATTTATGGTGCTGCTGAGCTCAGATGGCTCCTAAACTACGGCCACTGGTTTGCTAATAAAGTAGATCCAAAAGTGGATCCAGTTCTTTTGGAATGTTTAGAAGAAAAGCTTGCAGAAAAACGTCTGAATGCGCAGAGTAAAGTATGAATAATGGATTCTTGTCCTGGAGTTCATTGTAATACTGACTGCCTGGTTGTATAAGTTATTCTCTATCGCCCCCTGCTGTGTACAACGCAATAGAGCATGAGTTCGCTTTTTGAACCACTGTTTAGTCCAATGGGGCTTTTCTGGTACAACTGTACAAAACCAACAAGCTGCATGGAAAATATGAAGTAAACCAACCAGCAGCACTCATGAAGGAATGCCCATGTGAACCTTTTGTCTCCTAAAAGGTAGTATTACTGAACAATTAAAAGAGGTGATATAACAAATCCACCAGTACCGAAATGTTTTTAACAAAATTTAATCATATGTGCTCTTATTGCAATCTTGTCTTGGATTGGTATTGTGCTGAAATGTATCAGCAAAATAAATGGTAACACTTTATTTTACAGTGTCATTGTTACATATGTTACACGTATTTACTATAGTAATAACTAGAAATTATGCCCAAAACTTAAACCTAGTAATTAACCCCAAACCAAACCCTCATCCTAACCCTATAGTAAATACATGTAGTTAATTGTCATTACTCAGTATTAAAACGTATAATTACACTGTAATACTGACACATTAAAATAAAGTGTAACCAAATAAATAATAGATTTCTTCCAGGGTCATATTTTGATTCGATCATCCACTCCACAAGTGCAGCTGTTTTTGTGATCATTGTTAACATTGGCTGATCAATAGCTCTCGGCTGAGCAGCTCTTACTCTTTAATAATAAAAAAACAAACAAAAAAATCTTGCCTCCCAAAAATAAATAAATGAATTATCATTGCTTTAAGTTCTAGGAATAGTAAAGTTACCACAATTGAAAAAGGATGGGTGATAATGTGTAATGTAGTCCTCAGCATTACCATCCACACTCATATGCATTGTTTTATGAATGTATGAATATTCATCACCAATAAAGTACTTAAAATGGAAATGAATGTAATCTGCTTATTATGAGGGATGGAAGAGAGATCCAGTTAACACTGTCATTATTTTAAAGGCATAATATGTAAGATTTTAATATCAAAATATCCAAAAACCACTTGCACAGTGTTATAAATTTTGTTCAGCTGTGTACTACATTATCCTAAATGTTTCTAAGTATTTGTAAACTTAGAGAAATTCACAATTTTAAATAGTAGCCGTCCCTCCCTTGTCACTTGTCGCCTGTCAATGACGTAAAATCTGCATTATCCCTGGGTACCGCATAGTAAGCATGGCAACAGACGCAGACAACCGCGTAAAGTGTAGCGTCACGCTGTTTCGTTCAAACATTATGGACCATGGCAAGCAAACTTTGGGACGAAAGGAGAACTAAAACGAGGATCAATATCGGCGTGGCGTTTCCGTGATGGCGAGAGCTGTGCCACAACACTCAACACGATGAAATGTTATAGAATATCATCAGTATGATAATCTAATGTTGATCTAGCTTACTGTTAAGTCTCATACAGCCAACAAACTAATACACAGAATAACATTACAACTTCCAACACACTCAAATACACTTTAGTATGATAGTGTAACAAGTGAAACAGCACTGCATTACCTCACAATTTTAGCCCATCAAATAAACTGACATGTAAGAGTAGCATTTCAGCACTTGCGAATAGTTCAGTAGAATGAAATGTCCTCATTTCTTTATATCCCTCAACATGTGCCACTGATATCTGTCTCTCATTAGCGATTCTCGGCCACGCCCTGCTTCATGCTGCAAGTTCCATGTTTCACTCATTCACTGCGTCATCAATCTACGCCTTTGTTTGAAGACTTTAGCGACCCCTAGTGGCGAAACAATACATACTGTGCCTTTAATGTAGGACACAATAATTAAGTGCTTTTAATCATTTTTTTAGTAATTGTTCTTCAATTGTCATGTTTATTAGTTATCAATTTATTATGTTTCAGTTTCGCTTTAATTTATCTTTATTTCAGTTATAGTTTTAGTAATTTGTATGTTATTTTATTTCAGCTTTATTTCAATGAACAAAAAGTTTTTTATTCGTTTTGGTAGCACTTTATTCTCCAGTCCTGTTCCCCATGAACATACTATGTACTTATTGTAGCAAATACAATAACTGGATAATAACGAGGTACTAACCATAAACCTAACCTTAACCCATGTAGTTACCTACCAGTACTTTCTTGGATAAGTACACAGAAGTACTGAAAAATAAAGAGTAACTTTCTTTTAAGTTAACAAAAACAATACTGATTTACAACTCCTTTCGAGGGGTGTTAAGCATTTTCTTGTTTTCAGTTTCGTTTTCACTTTTTAATTTATTCAAGCATGCATAAATCTTAATACATAATTTACATACTAAATCTATAATTAAAAAATAAACATAACCTTAAATTATATTAAAACAGCTTGTTTGAACTCTGTAAAATCTTTTTATTTTTTAGCACTTGATTTCTATTTTAATGTCCAGCACTTTAGCACTGATTCTCTCATGCTCTTAATGTGCATTTCTTGGAATACTCAATTTCTCAGTCTAAGACTGCCATCTACTGTAGCTCTGCTATTTAAGTACAAATTCGCTGCAAGGACTGACACCTGCTTTTAGAAATAGACTTTAGTCTATTTTTACACCTCCACTGATAAACTTATCCTCTTGCTCTTTTACGTCACATTCCACACACGACAACCTGTGAAAGCTGTCTTTTCCTTACCTAACGCCCCACAGTCTTTTGTGACAATTTTATCTTTCTGTTCACCAGCGCTTCTCGGAATTGTGATAGATGGGAGTACAGTTTTCCAGTCGTGGCACTTAAATGTACGACAAATATAGTAAACTCCTCAAATCCTTGACTTTTGTGTGGAGATGTTTGAGACCTCGCACACCCCGTAGAAAGCAGCTCTACGGGTGCGCGCGCGCACGGCTAACCGCGTCCCCGAGCTGACGCTATTAACAACAAGCGGAGGTTCCGCGCTTATATCTGCTATTGGATAAATAACACGTTCAAAGGAAATTTGAAAACGCACAAAAACCACATCGTTAGCAGGGTTAAGGTGAGTCGACAGTTTTCCTCCTGTCGCGTGCATGGACAGATAGTTTCTCGAGTGTTGTGAAAGCGAACTGAACTGGCACGGCCCAGTATTGGGGGTTGCAGTTTATTTAGATGTCTCACATTAAATATCCTTAGCAATAGTCGATGTTTACGCTTGTATCTCTCATAATCTCTTAGGAGTGGTCGTATCCGAGACGTTGTATTGAAATCTTGCATTGCATTTGTGGACATTTTGTTACAATCAAAGAGCAAAATGTGCATGTGACTTCAGGTGAGGCGCACAAATATTGGGTAAAATATGAGTTTGCGCACGCACGCGCTGTACTAAACTCGTTTTTTAGACTACTTTATGATTTCTGGATCTGCGTGCATTTACAATTTAAATTGTCATTAAATCAATTACGGGTATGAACTTTATAATTTGTTTACTATTATTTAGACTTATTTTACTTTGTCTTTTTTTTTGCCTCTTTATTTACCTCTTTATTTACCCTTTAATGTTATAGGTAGTGATAACATGTCTTCGAGCAGTAGTTTTATTAATGTAATCACGACGGTGTTTTTGTTGGTCGTTGATCAGCAGGATTTAGGCACATTTTCTGACACACCCCTCTCAGTCTGAATCGTTCCCTGCGCTTTGTGTAAAACAAAGATGCTTCGTTTATATATTTAATTATTTTTATTTTAAGATAAGTTGTCGGTTATTTTGCATAAAGTCCATTTAGTCAGTGGAGCTAGCGATGAACGAATCGTAACTATAGGCGTGTTTGATGATTCGGTTGAATCGGTTACAAAATCGATCTGAACCGACCCAAACATGAGAACCTGTTCATTAATAAGTTAAAATTAAATGACTTGACTACGAATTACAGATGTGAACGTAACCTTAATCATGATGGAAATCTGTATACAACTTTGTCGTATGAATGAATCATAGCTGCAAGAAACCTTATACATACGAAATTACATTATACAGCTATTATAAAACATGAATCCGTTTCATTTGTTGAACCGATTCATTTGAAACGAACTGTTTGAAAGAACCGATTCTCGAAAATAATTCGGATTTACCATAACTAACTTGTGTGGGAGTAGTCGTGTCATATAGCATATCCTCCTTCCATGCAAAGAGAACACTCTGTTCTTTTTGAGTGTGTGTGTGTGTGTGTGTGTGTGTGGGGGGGGGGGGTGTTAAAAGATTCAGGTATTAGTTTTGAAATTCAGACGTGAATTGGGAGTTAAATGCTTTTGCTGACATACTGTTCCGTTTTTTTTAATGTCCACCACTAGGATAAAGAGATTGATTTAACATACAATTTAATGTAGTTTGATAGTTAACCAATAACTGTGAGTGCATTTGTTACCTATGTGTGATCAATGAAATGTCTCTATAAAGTCTGTTAAAATATATTTTTGTTAAACCACTGTCTTAACTTTCGTCTCCAAGTTATTGTGCAGTTTGCTTTCATGTCCCTTTTGATCAAACCAGTTCAATCCAGCAATAGAATTCAAACAACCCTCCCTTTCCTCAGAAACATCACACTTCTCACACACACCCGCCTTATTTTTATGACCGCGGGGTCTTTCCATCTTTGATCTTCTTTGAATTATTTTTCACTGTCAATTTTTTAAATTACATTCTGAAGACTTTGATAAAATCTCACAAGAAGTTATGAGAAAGGTAATGGTGAGTTGCATTTAGAAGCCTTTGACATTAATTCTGCTGAGTCAACATGCGTGTTTGTTAACCATGAGACACTGCCTTCAAAATTTTCATTTTGTGCTTGACTACTAATTCTATCTGACATGGTGATTATGAGAGAATGAGTGAATTGGCTCACTTGTTATGTAAGAATAGCTGTGGTGATCACACAGTCTTTACTGTCTGCTTGTGTATTATGATCAGCCATCCCCTCTTAATGTCAGATGACTAGGCCTCTACTTGTTTTTATATAAAAGTGTCTGGGGCTAGTTGTCACACATGCGCAATTGTCAGTAACTCTAAGATTGAGTTTTTTTTTTTTTTAAATTTATTTATTTTTAATCTGAGCCTTAGATCAACACGACTTCCCTCCACGTGCAGTTGCTGTAATGCACTAATAACCCCTCCTGCTGATTTTAGCTTTGGATTGATTAAGTTAATTGGCTTTATTTGCTCTGCCTGCGTGATACTACAACAGATGCAAGAATACATTCAAAAGCCCTCAGTGAACCATGGCTTTGGACCCAGGGTTGTAAGTGGTTTCGGATCGCTGGCTTCGCTCAGGAGTGGGGCTTGCTTTCATTTTGGCCAAGGAAAGACCCCTGATAGTTTGGAATGCTGGACTCCATATGTTCTTAGTTACAAACAACAACTGTGTGTTTTAAGGAGAGACATTTTCACTGCTTTTAGAGTTTAAACCTTCTATATTTTAATTTTTTTGGCTACACTTTATTTTAATGTGTCTTTGTTACACTGTAATTATACATTTAAGTACTGAGTAATATTAAGTAACTACATGTACTTACTATAGGTTTAGGATTAGGGTTTGGTCTGGTTTAAGGTTAGTTGCAACTACATGTAACAAATGTAACAATGACACTGTAAAAATAAAGTGTTACCATTTTTTCTTGTACTTTTTTGCACATGATGCCATTCAAAAGTTTGGGGACATAAAGTTAAGAATTCTTGGTTGCACTTTATTTTTGAGTCCGTGTACATACATAGTGTACTTGCCTTAAAATACTGATAATATAAGGTAACTACAGGGGTTAAGGTTAGGTTTAGATGTAGGTTCAGGGTTAGAACCTAGTTAGTATAATTTCTGTAATAAGTAAATAGTATGTACATGGGGGAACAGGACTGTAAAATAAAGTGCTACTGAATACTTTTATTCCGCAAGGATGCATTTACTTGATCAAAAGTGAACCTGAAGACATTTATACTGTTTCAAATAAATAATTTTCAAAAGTGACTTCTGTGTGAGCTGTGCTTTCATACATCGCTACAGTATTGATAATAGACAATGTTTACCCATTAAATTTTGCTAATGTGACCGCACCTCCTTTCAAAAACATTAGAAAATCTCACTGACCCCAATAGTAGTTTCAAAAGTAGTGCATCCTGAATTATTGTGCTTCGAAATACTTCAGTTAAAAGTCCTGTATCTGTACATGTGTGCATGCATTAAGTTCTAGCTGACAAAGCTTTCTCTGTCTGCATATCAGAGCATTTGCCCAGTAACAGAGCACATTCTATACATTCTACATAGAGAGCAGAGCGTGTGCTGGGGGCCCCAGACGTTTATTTCCAGCCTTTCCTGTAGACGGCTGTTACGCAACATGTGGCGCTGCACAACATGCTATTGATTGGTTTTAGCTTTTGCACACTCATGAACTTAATTTTGACTGATGCTAAACCTGCATTTAACAGCAAATTGTTTATATGTTGTACATTTATTTATATGGTAATGCTTTACAATAAGGTTCATTAGTTAACTACATTAGATAACATGAACTAATAATGAATGTACTTATACAGCATTTATTAATCTTTGTTAATGTTAATTTCAATACATTATTAAAATCTTGTTAACATGAGTTAATGCACTGTGAACTAACATGAGCAAACAATGAACAACTGTATTTTCATTAATGTTAATGAAGATTAGTAAATACAGTAACAAATGTATTGCTTATGTTTAGTTCATGTTAGTTAATACATTTCTAAACTTTTTGTAAGTTACCTTTTATATGATATCAATTGGATAATGCAAATGAAAGTATATAACATTAACAAAACATGCAGATTCAGAAATAAAGGATTTATAGGCTAAAAAAACTTTCTTTTGCAGCAGTTTACTTTAAAGCTGCAATGTGTAATATCTGCACCTTTAATGTGAATTAGAATGGTAAAAAATATTAAAGTCACCACAAAGTCAAAACGGACAATTCTTGTTTTGTGTTTTTTGTTTGTTTGTTTGTTGTTGTTTTTTTTGTGGAATATTGCAGTATTGTTATGTGCCCTCATAATCTTTTATCAATATAACTTCCCCTCCCACTTGCAATTACATAGTTTATCTGATGATGTGTATACTGGCATGAGGGCGGGACTGTCACTCACATGAGATCGCAGGAATAGCAAAAAACAACGTTCCAGTCAATTCCCCTACATTTTTTTTGTTTCGAGAAGCCGTTTCGCTCAGATACACGAAAAGAATACATAGGAAAGAAATGACTATCTCAGCTTTCATTTCATGCCAACTTAAACTATTTTTATGCGTTCTGTCTCGCTATTACCCTTGATTTAGTTGCATGAAAAATAAGTTGGATTCCCTGTTAGTTTGCTGGCCGCTCTGAGCCTCAGGTCCTGTGGTGCGCCCCTCTGGCACATGTAAAGAGAGCATGCATTCCACTGGAAGAACGCCGGATATGATGGGGGTGTTTTGGTGCCTGGTTGGGTTTTTGTGGCTCAAGGCTGTTGTGTATGACTGTGGGTGTGCTTGTACGGATAGACCATAGACGTAATATTGATTTTTATTTATTTATTTATTTATTTCTGCATGTGCGCCGTGTCCTTGAAAACCACAACTGTAGAATATAGAACATTGTAAGAAGAGAAGAACATTGTGTCATGATTTTTATGGCAACCATCAATAAATTTTATTTCAAAGATCAAATCACTTGCACATATAAAGTATAACAACAGTTTTGAAGGATTTTAACATTTTAATTGTTATGTTTGCTACTTTTTATGCTTAATTCTGAAAATAAAATTAATGAACTCAAACCCAGGAGAGAAGGCTAAAAAAACATGTGGTCCTCCTACACTTATGTCCGTGCCTTTTAGACTTTTTTAAAGCATGGAAAGTTGCCTGGGTGTGCTTTGTGTGTGTGTGCTACTGTTCGGTCTGATTGTCAGCGTGACACAGATAGTTGTTGATAGAGGATTCATTGAGGCCAGCTGAGGATGGACAACAGCCAACTGTGATGTTCAGGATAATGTCTGTACTGTTGGAATAGAGAATTTGTTTATGAATTTGTGTTTTGTCTCTGCTTTGTTTAGATTAAATGTGTTTGTGTATTTTTATTTTTTTTGGTTTGGTTTGGTTTTTTAGTTTTTTATATGGTCGAAAAAATATGTGCAGTGAATTTTGAGTGTAAAAACTTTTAATGAAGCCAATCCTTCACTTCAGTATTCAATTAGTAGAGATCTTAAACCATGTACTGCACAAAAACATGTAAACATCCCTTAAGACCAATGAATTGTTCTGTACACAATCTGATTATGTGAGATGTAAAGGGGACCTTTTATGCAGAATTCTGTTTTACATGATGTTTGAACATAAATGTGTTGGCTTGACCGTGTGTGCAAACAGCCTCCCTATATTGATAAAAATCCACCCACTTCTTTTTTTTTTAGTTTCCATAAATCATAAGCAGTGTCTCAGAGCAAGCCGTTCGCAGATTCTGTACAAAGTGACAATTTTTTACTGGCCCAGTCCACTACTGTTGACAGACTCTGCCGTATTACCATAGACCCCCGCCCTGAATGAGTTGTACACTGTCCGCCATTGTCTCGACGCCAGATCAGCTGTAGCGACAAGAATGTCTCATAAGCAATTGAGGTGTTTTGTTGTTGAATGTAAGAGTGAACGTAACGGTCTTCATTTACTCTTGACATCTGAGCCGCTGAAGACGCAGTGGATTAAATTTATTTTTGAAGGGAATGCGCCACAGATCTAGTATACACATGCGATTTCTATCCCTGCTGTTTACGTTCACAGACATAACCGACTGTTTATGTTCACTTTGTGTGTTTTTTACATAACCTTGTGAGTGTTTGGCAGTTTAAGCTCAATAAAATGTGAAAAAGTTAGCCAGCTTTTTGTGCGTGTGCTTCAGTTGTGTGCGCTCAGAAAACGATCAGTTTAAACTGATCTAGTACTATTCTGGATAGGGGTCGGGGAGCAGCAGCTCATTTGCATTAATGCTTGCACTAAAAATGGGTATTTACAACATGGTGTAATAAATTATCTGTGGGGTATTTTGAGCTGAAACTTCACAGACACATTCTATATATATATATATATATATATATATATATATATATATATACGTGATTAAACATTACATAAACAGTGATCACTTAAAAACAATTGACATTATTGTGCTATTGAGGAATTTGTATTTTTGTTGTTTTTTACTCATCAGTATGTTTCTTTGTTTGCAGGAATGGAGTTCCCTGTAGATGTGTTGGTGTCTGGGAGACATGAGGACTTGGAAAGTTCAGCCCAGAGCTACATGAACAAACTGCTTTACAGCAACCCAGATAACACACAATACCTTACCCTGCCTAGCACCAGAAAGGTAACACACACACACACACATCACAGAGCTCAGATAACACTAAATATTAACTTTTTTGCATGAAGTTATAACCAATTTTACAAGTTTGTTTCCATGGTACTATAACACCTAAAATGACCATAATAACAGCGACTTTAAAGCTCAAATAATGTTTGAAGTTTTGAATGTTGCATTGGTGTATCACCAACTAATGATCCCAAGCAATATGATCGAGATTCATGTTTGGATTTATTACAGTTTGTAACAGAGAAGGTTCTCAGATTTAGTAGCAGCAAATCACAGATGCGACCTTGTGAAGGAAAACACAGAGAGAGCAAAGCGCCTGGTTTCCAGGTTGGGAAGGTTAAGTAAAACTGAACAGAAAACTTATCCTTTTAAGAGAGAAGGGGGATTGGGGGATTTTTGCTCTTTACATCTGGCAACCCCAAGCAGGAAAGATAGTGGAGACTCGTTACCAATGCAAGATCACGGAAATGTCAAATTGTCAAAACATTTTCACGACAAAAATCCAGCGGGCCAGTAAAGTGACAGTTATTTTTTAATTAATCGAGGGAAGCAGATAACGTTATCATGATTAAAATACAATTAATCATGCAGCTTTTTTAAATCACAAAATATTGGAAAATTTGTTTAAGAAACCTGTGCTTCCGGCTCTTTTAGATCCGGATCAGTCCTGCCAATGTCGGGTTTGTTCCTCTTTATGGAACCAACCTCAAACACAAAATCCTGGCTTTGTTTGCTCCTGAGGACCAGTTCACAGGTAGCCCACTTTCTTGCCCCTTTTACCTATGACAATAACATCTTGGTTGGACTTATAGGATAGTTAGTTTCTTATTCTTATTTGTCTTTATTCCTCTTCTCCTCCCTACTCTTATTTTTATCTTAGCTGTGGCATTGTTCTTGGCTGAGCAGTGGTACGCAGTGGAAGATATTCTCAGAACTTCAAATCCTTCAAGAGAAGGCCTTGTGAAGGTAATCTTTCATTCTTTTTTGGAATGGTTTGGGTCTTTAATGAAATTATTCAGATAGCTTTTTGTACTTTTAACAGTCTATTTAGAACGTTGCTTCTTTGCCAAGTCAATAAATACAGGAATTTGGCATTTTCTCCGAAGCCTTGTTAAGGACTTGCAAATATTCTCCAGCACTCCTACAATGATCTTGTGTTTATATTTAAATGTATGTGTGTGAATGTTTAATTATAGGGTGAGAGAAGAGGAAACAATAGGGTGTTTTTGAGGACTGAAATGTGGTTTGGCCAAACAAATAATTGCAAACCTGCAGTAGTTCAATGACCCTTTGTGTCAGACTCTACACTTTGCATACATGGGCTTGCTTTCATAATTCCTCAAAACAAGGTCCTGAAATAGTTATGTGAATGTACAAATAGGCTTTCTCTCTCACTCTCTCAAAATACATAATGTACCCGTCTTCTTTGGGCTTGTTTTTGCTCATTCCTCTGTGCTGTGTAGCGTAACACGCTCCATGTGTTCTAATATCCTGTGAAACAGACTGGATTTCCTCTGTCATCTTTATAACTTGACTGTTGCATTACGTTATACACCTGTTGCTCGAAGTCGGCATGAAATTAAAATTCATCTTTTTCTAAAGGCATGTTATCAGTCTTATTGTGAACAATTCATTTATGCAAATGTTTCATTTAAATTTTTTTTTTTACTTGTAATTTTTAATCAATGTGTCTCGATCTTTCAGTAAAACCACAGACTTCTCTCTGGTGATGAATGCTAGACTTCTTCAATGTTTAGTCCGGTTAAACCCCTTACATGCATTCGGCAACTGATGGATAAAACCCTGCTCTATGTTTTTCGATAACGTTTCACAGATGTATACACAGTATAGTATCACAGTACAGAAGAAAAGATCTCTTTTAGGCTTGAAAAGCCAGAAGCAATCTTAATGTTCCCAAAATACAATTTATTCTCCTTTTGTACATAATTGTATTCGAGCAGGTAAAGTCTTTGGGTGAGAGGATAGTCTTATATGTGCTGAACCGCATCATTTACCGGACGGTGGAAATGCGTTCTAATGAGGTGCCGTTCCTGTGCCACGAAGAAGACGTCTTTGCTAAAATCCTCTGGAAGAATGGAGAGGCGGTGGGCTTCTACTCGGTCAAATCTAAAGGTCAGTCCTTCTCCCAGGAGAGTCTGGCAGTGCGGTAGATGCATTGCTCATTCTGCCCTCTGTGTACGATCATATAACAATCTACAGTGTCTTCATAAAAGGATGAGTGAGATATAAAACAAGTTCTTGTCTAGTTTGTAAAGCTTACAAGATTCTGTAGTGTGGCCTAGTGCTACTGGGCTTGTACAGAAAGGTTATAGATACAAAGAATGTAAAAAAAAATCAACATTATTATTATTATTGTTATTATTATTCAGAGAAAGATTTGATAGACAAAAAGACTTAAAAGTTCATTTCTGCCACATAAGAAAATAATCATGCTTTGATAAATCATAATCATGATATAGTCATATTTTTGAGACAAAAGGTCAATTATGAGATGAGGCAATTAATGTCAAAAAATAGAAAACATGAAAAATAGATGGCGCCTCATTAAAATGAGGGATTTTTATCATTATTATGACTTTCATTTTCATCTAATAATTATGACTTGGTATGTCATAATTTAGATGTCAATTATCATTGCTGCAATTTACACTTTTTATGTCATAATTATGACTTGGCATCTTAATTTTGACTTATGTAATAATTGTCATAATTCTGTATTTTTTATCTCATAATTATGACAGTATCTCATTTATATAATAGTATAAGATAATAGTATCTTTTTTTGTCATAATTGATCCTTCGCCGGCAGTTTGATTGACAGGCATTCTAACCAGTCATAACCCCGAATCCGCTGTATTGTCTGACAAAGCAGTCAGGGGAGTTACTAGATTAATGTGGTGAACTTGAACTTGAAAAATTGTGTGTACTTATATCTTTCTGCGCTTGAAACAACATTCCTTTTTGTCCATTCATGTTTATTTGATGCTATAAATGAGCTAGTATGAATAAATGATCGGTTCACGAGCCACTATACGGTATTTATTGTTTAAACTTTAAAAAATTACAATATTTTAAATATGAAACGGTTTCATATCAAAAGTAACCTGCTCTGTCTTGTCTGTTGACGTGTTGTCAGTGTCCTCTTTGCTCCGCTATGCATTTTTCACTGCATGAGAACATGATGTGTGGCGTGAGAGCGCATGGCTTGTCTGACAAATCAACAGTAACTAAAGGGGGCGGGTCTTTGCGAAGGGTCAATTGTGATTTGCATGATTCTGTTTCTTATGAGGTGGAATGGCTGTAACCACCATGTGGGTAATTATATTAGATATTATTATTATTATTATCATCCAATTTAATTTTTACTGTTAGTGAATAGTGTCAATGTTCAAGATAAAGATCTAATTTTTCTTTTTTTTTTACTGGTATTGTAAATGGAAACCACTGTAACATTTGGTGATTTTACTCCAGAAGTTTCTTCCATCTGGTGTGTACATTCTCATCTACAGGTAGCTTGTGTAATAGCTTTGTGAGCCAGTGCTACCTACTTCCTGTCATGGACTCTATATTTGTGCGGAAGGATCACCGTGGTAACGGTCACGGCTTGCAGATGTTGGAGGACTTTGTGGACTCTTTTAAAGAAGATGAACTAGGCTTGAAATATCCTTTAACTTTGGCAATGCAAAAGGGTAAGAGATATGCTTCACGTCTTCATAGTTTTAAATGCCTTTTAATAGTTTGTAGCCTTATGCTCTACAAGGAAGAAAAAAAGATTTTAATGAGGTTGACGGTGTTTTTATTTTAGTAAGCAAATGACTCCACAATAATATTGTATTGAGGACCTGTTTTGATACTTGCTCAAAGCTATATTGACATTTTGTCTGGTCTAATTTTGAAAAGGGAATTTGTGCTACTCTACAATTCAACCCTTTTGGATCAGTAAGAGAAATAAAAACATGTTTTTAAAGAAATTTATACTTTTATACCTTCACAAGGATGTATTAAATTGATCAAAAGTGACTGTAAAGACATTTCTAATGTTACAAAAGATTACTATTTCAAATAACTGGCAGTTGATTTTTAACTTTCAATGTATCAAGTCCTGTATTTTTTAAAAAAATGAAACTGTTTTAACATTGATAATAAGAAGATTATTTCTCTCAACATGGAGACAGGAGAGCTGTCAGTCAAAAAAATGGGAAAACAAAGTAACTTACTTATTTGAAAAAGTAACTCCGATATTTTGTTGTAAATTTAAATGAAAAAAGTAATCTGATTACAAAACTCATGATACTTGTAACGCATTACCCCCAACACTGCAAGCATATGAGTATATATTACTTATAATATACATTTCATTGTTTACTTTTACTCCATAATATATAATTATATTATAGCCTATAATTTCTATTGTATATTTTACATATATGAGCAAGTAAATAAAAAATATGATGTGCTCCAGTATGCAGGCAGTACTTGAGAACGTACCCAGCCGATGTAGACTTGCTGTGGGAGGTCGAAGGAGTTGGAGGTCCCTACCAGAAAGTGAAAGTGGCAAGCAAACTTGGCTCCATGACACTACAAAGTAAGCTTTTGCACTGGCCCTGCCTGGGTCATATCTGTCACTGTCCTTCTCATATAACTCTCGAAATTCCTGCTAAAATGTTGGCATTTACAGTAATAGCATTTTTTCTAAAAATGGCAGCCTTTACCAGTATATCTCATTGCTCATTGCAAATGACACCATCAGCTCAATTCCACAACAACAGTTGATTTATAGGTTAGATACTAGGTTTGTTGTTTGTGTCTGTCTCCATACAGGCAACAATAGCTCATGGGCAGCAGAGGAAGGCAAAAATGGAGAGGCTGCAGTTAATGAGGTGGAGATGACCGAGGAGAGCTGCCTGGACATCGCAGTAAATTTGAAGATCCTGTCTTTATGTCTAGATGTTTTTCTTAGTTTTTTTTAGCTTTAATATTTTAGTAATAAGGCTAAATATATCTTCTCGTAGAAGGTTGATGCTTTCTATACCTTTTTTTATGATTCACTGTCTTAATAAAAGACAATTAGCATCTGACTTCAACTCATCAACTCATCAACCTTTATGTATAAAATATAGCTCTTTATTACATGTTTTGATGATTATGATGGGATTATGAATTTTTACTTTGAAAGACTATATATCCTAGCTTGAGTATTTGTCAGTTACCCATTTGAAGTGTTTAGCGTTATCAGTATGTTGAGAAAATGCATTCAAACATATTTTTAAACAATTTGTTCATACAATATTTAGTTTCTCACATTCTTACTTTGATTCGCTTTTTCCACTCTGTATATGAGATTAAAATATTTGTGTAGATATTTATAGAATTGGTTAACCCTTTACTGAAAAGAGTGACTTGTTTTAATTTTGGTTTTACAGGAAAATGTGTTGGTCGTCAACAAACATCTTAAAGTAGCAGAAGGTTTGAATTTTTGTTAAATTTTTTTTAAATTCTAAAACACACTTTCCTGCCAAATTCAGGAAGTTTATGTGGGTGTTAAAGCCCTTCTTTCTTTCATCCACTCGCTTTAGAAATGAATGACTTGCCTATTTCCACACGTACGCGGAGCAGCGAACGCAGACAAAAGAAAAGGCCGAGGGAAGAACCAGAAGAGGGCGCCATGGAGAACCAACCTGAAAAAATGAACAGGTCACTAAAACCCCTTACATACAACACCTCATTGACTGACTGCTTTTAGAGGTTAGGCTTAAGATTGCAGTAATGGGGATTTGCTTGTGTGGCGCTGAGGGTTGTGGCTGGTTACTGTATTATGACTGAAATCGCGGAATTAATTAATGACAGAATTTTTATTTTGGGATAAACTAACCCTTTAAACTACAGTAAATTCCCATGCTGAAGGATCCATATAGAGTTCATACTGTGAGTCTCTTCATGTCTTTCTCATAAAGCTGTTGCTTTAGAAGCAAGCAGCCGTGCCTAATGAGCATCGGTGTGCTGTGTTGGTGGCATATATGTGGGTTGCCAGGTCTTTCTTTTGTCAGTCACTCCTGCTGAGCCATTTAATACCATTTCGACCAAACATGTCAACTGGAAGACAAACACACTTCTTACTGAGGACTAATTTTTAACATAAAATTTTTGTCTTTAGCCGATCACAAGACTGGTTGCTACTTTTAATTAATACAATATGTATCATAAATTGGCACAGAAGCAATGAACAATTTTTACAGCATTTATTAAATTAGGGCAATGTTATTTTATAAATACTATATTGTTAATCATAACTTATGTTTATTTATAATATACTAACTATTGATGTATTATGCAATTTAAAATGTTAATGTTTTAGTATAAATAAATTAACATTAAACATAGATTAATAAATTATTTTTAGTGTTTGTTATGTTATAGTGCCATTCAAATTTTGGGGTGTGTAAGACAATTTTTTTACATTTTTTTTATTTAATGTTTTTGACAGAAGACTCTTATGCTCACCAACGCTGAATTTATTTAATCAGAAATACAGTAATGTATATATCATTTTTTAAATTTTTTTTTACAACGTTATTTATTTCTATAATGGCAAAGCTGTTTTCACCTGAAAATGGATAATGTTTTATGCATTTTCCTGAAATTTTGGGCGCCTGAAAATGCAAACTTTTGAAAAGGGGATTCCATAACGATATCACTATCGTCTCTGTTTACTACAAAAATGCAAATTTGTGAAAACGGTGACTCCATGCGTATGCGTATCATGTGTTTAACCTATAGAAGCGTAGTGGTTCTTTACAAAGTGACATCGCCAACTACTGGCTTGGCATGCATAATGTAGCACTATTCATCGTTTTAGTGGATCTTTGTGAACGGGGATCGTTTTGACAACGTTGTCATCTCTATGCAAAAAAACGCAAATCAAAGTCGTAGTTTTTAGTACATAATTGTCATGTAAATGTACACTTAATCTTTTATTTTTGTTAAAAAAAAGTTGAAAACTGCTGCTACCACAAAATATCTATCTAGTTAAAAATCTAGTAGGATTGGATTATTTTTTGTCATTTAAAATCTGTAATTTGGCTTTAGATTGTTTGAACCAGAAGCAGAGACAGAACCTGATGTACCTGAGACTAAAGAACACAGGGATGGAGAAAATGGAGAAGAACAAGAAGAAGATACTTCGGTCCAGATGGAGGAGGCTGTGACCACTGAGGTCCCTGCAACAGACACAGAAATTTTGGTGAGGGACGGGGCTTTCTTTGTCCTCTGGTAAACACAGCAGCATCCTTTGTTGGATGTCTTATCTGATACATTATCATCATCAGTTTAATATAATATGTAAGGACAAACAAGTTGACAAACAACAGTTGTCAATGCAAATTATGTTTGTAATTCATAAAACAGTTGTTGAACGGTATGTTTTGTGTACCAGAGATGCAGAATTTCCCACATGCAAATATATGCAAACCCAAACCTTGGGTATTCAATTCTCTGTCTCTCTGTAAAGGTGGCAGAAATCAATGGAGAATTGAGTGACAGTCAGGAAGAGGAGAAAGACGGGTCAGCAGACACATCAGAGGATGCACAGGCCGACCAAGAGTGCCCACTAGAGGCAGAATCTGTCATCCAAAATGGCGCTGCTGAGGAGATGGAGGTAGAGAGAGAAGCACAGGTAAACTATTTAGTTCACTTTGAGTTCAAGATTGTAAATAATCTGTATTCACTACCGTTTCAAAGTTTGGTCACAAAAAAATAGTAAAAACAGTAATAGTGTGAAATATTATTACAATTTAAAATAACTGTTTTCAATTTAAATATATTTTAAAATGTAATTTATTCCTGCAATGGTAAAGCTGAATTTTCAGCATCATTAATCCAGCCTTTAGTCACATGATCCTTCAGACGGTTATTCTGATTTGCTGCTCAAGTAAAAAAAAAAATATTATTATCAGTGTCGATATTTTGTGGAAACCGTGATATATTTTTTTTTTCAAGATTCTTTCAGTTCAAAAAGCGGGCAAAAGAACAGCATTTTTCTTGAAATAGAAATTGTAACATTGTAAATGTCTTTACTGTCACTTTTGATCAATTTTATGCATCTTTACTGAATAAAAGTACTCATTTCTTTCAAAACAAAGTTTTTAACTGTAGTGTATATTATATAACTACATACTAAATATAAATAATAAATACTCTTCAATCATGCTCCCAAAAACGGATCACAGTTACTGGTGGTGTTGAAACTCTTTAAAACCGGCTAATTTTAAATGTTTAACAAATAACACTTAATATTAATTTGTCACAATCATGTCAGATCTGTGCATTGAGCTGTGGTGCTAATGTGGGCAATACAAGTTCAAATCCTACTCAAGACCTTTCCCAATCTCAAATCTTTTTTTTTTTCACTCCCTCAAATTAGAATAGAACTTAACCGATTCACTATTATCTCATTTGTCTTATGAAGGATGACATCATTGACATCCCTGAGGAGTCTGAGGAGCCATCTGAAGTGGAGCAGATCGGCCAAGAACTTGTTACTGAGGAGAAACAGGAAGCAGAGGCAGAAGTTACTCCTCCTGTTGAGGAGGAAAGCGAAATTGAGAAAGAACAGGATGAGGAAGCAGCTCCTGCAGTTGAAGAGGAAGCAGCTTCTGCAGTTGAGGAAATTGAGGACACTCATCCACCAGCTGTTCCTGAGGCTCCAGTCCCTCCAACTGACCTGATTGAGTGTGTTTCCTCTGTACAGGACAGCGAGGCTTCAGAGGAACCGCCCGTTCCTGAGCAAGAAGCTCCAGAGGAGAAGATGGCCATGTCTCCTAGTGCTACAGGTGAGGAAGAAGTCATTATAGAGACTGAGGGGCCAACTATGAACCAGGAAGAAGAGACAGCCTCCAATGAGCCCCTTGAAACAGAGGAAAGCCAGCTGGCCATGGAGGACTCTGAAAAAGCAGAGCCAGAAGAAGAAAAACTCCCTGAGGCGGATGAAAAAAATGAACCGAAAGAAGAGGAGGACACCGTCACCACTGAAGATGATAATGAGGGGAAAAGCTCAGAAGACGAAACTCACGATTCTCCTCACGGGGTTCGAGTTCTTAGAGGAGGCAGGAGCAAACCCGTCCCACCAACACCCAAGCGCACATCCAGTAGACTGATCAAAGCTGTGGTTGTACAGGAGCTCAATGAGGAGTTTGATGAAGATCTAGAAGAGGAGGTGGAAAAGCTCACAAGCACTGAAGAGGAGAAGGGTAGCACAGAGGAAGATGAAGCTGATGAGCACAATTCTGGAGAAGAGGAGGAGCCTCCGGTGATTGACAGGAGAGTGTTGCGGAGGAAAACCAGAGTGATCCAGTCCACACCCACAAAAGCTAAAAGACGCAGCAAAAACTGAGTTCATTCATTCTTCATGACACTCCACTACACTACATTAAAACACACACACAGTATGTAAGTTAGTAGCAGTGCTGTTCTTGAGCGCATTGATCGTCTTTTATACTTGGGTTAGGGTTTGTAACAAGTGGTGTTTATGACATCTAGGTTTTGGTTTAGGGTTTGTTTTAATACTAAAAGACAGAAATTTAAAAAAAAAATGCAGTAGTTTATGTTAGTGTTGTTAGCACAGCCCATTATTTACAGTGCTGACTACTAACAAATATAACTGTGATTTTAATCAGCCCTTATTGACGAAAGCAGCTACGCTTCCGAATTATCCATAGTTTACCAGTTACAATGTGAAGATCTTTTCAGATGTGCAGTGAATTTTTCATTAATATTTTTTTCTGATTTTGTGACATTTCAATTTCTCACAACTGTTAAACATTAATTAAAACCCATTTCAATTTTAAGTGTCACTTCAAGGTTTCAAGGAAACCCTTCCTTAATTTTACGGTAATGTTTTTGTGTTTTCACAAAATGTGAATTAACACGTTGATGTGCATGTCCATACATACACTATTCTACAAATACATTATTATACATGTATGAACACCTAAATATGCAAGTATGTTTATTCCTGAGGCAAGTGCAGGTTTATATGAAGTTTACATGTACGCTAATGTTTACTGTGTTAACAACCAAAACGTTTGTATTAAAATCTAAGTCTTTTTTTTTTAATACCAACACTAGATTATGCATTATATTAAGAACTAATGCATAAAATGAGTGGTGAATATTTATAATTTTGGCTTTAAATAATGCAATATTATCAAGGTTTGTGTTGACATGGTTAGAATTTTACTCACAAGTTACTGAAGTAATTTAACCTTTTTTTTCAGTCTGCACACCCTTATTTTTTTTTTCTAAAAATCGAAACTCACGTCTTATTAAATCCCTCATATATAATATCTCATTCATGTATTGTTTAAGCTGTGAAAGAAGCGAACACCGTTTTAGTTTGAGTTTTAACACTCCATAGGCGACCACACGAGGGCACACTTGGATGCTAAACAATTTCCATTGCTGGAGTCTGTAAACACTCTTTCGTTTGTCTTCTCCGTTATGTCACTGTTATAGGACAATTGCTTGCATTTTTTATCAGGTGGAAATAAGGAAAAGAACACTAGAAATCACCATTTTATGTGAATTCTTCCGGATTTCCTCTCAGCCTAAAAGAATCAAAGGTGATGCTTTTTGTTAAGAGGAAATCAAATGATCAGAATCATTAGTGCTTTATACTTTATTTACTTGTTTTAGGTGTTTGAGCTCTATTTTTCTGAAGTAGTTTTCTCAAAATGTGATTTTTCCTTGTAGTAAATAAATACCTTTCTTGTATATTCCTTGTACTCTTCAGTTTTTGTTAAACCCAGTTTCTGCTTAAATAATTCTCTGTGTTCTGATCTGTGTGAACATACACATATGGATGAGGCGGAGAGATTTTGTACAGCTTGAATGATATTTCTGTGCCAATCATTTGCTAAGCAAGGTGTGTCAGAGTGCATGTGCCGCCTCTTTTGTGTTTTCTAACAAAAGCCGCCCAGCTGGCTTCCTCTGCCTTCCTTACCTTGTTCTTCCTGCTTTTATCTATTTTAGCAAATTTTAGGCAATTTCCACATCTTTTGAATTTAGTTTTTTCATTTGCTATTTGCTTGTAACATTGCTAATCTTAAAAGAGAATTGGTTAAGGGATATTTTTGTAGGTTTTCAGAGAAACCAAACACAAAGATGTCCACCTTTTTATGCATATTTCACACCTTTTGAATTGTATAGGGGTTATATCTTTCTGTGAGTGTGTATCTGCACGTATGTTTGTGTGTTTGTGCTGTGGGCGCACTAGCTTCCGTGTGCGTGTGAGTGTTTTATGGTCCGGGCTGATTAAGCTTGGCACTGTCAGGAGTGGGTTTGTGTGTGTAATTAATGATGTGTCTCCTGCTCTCTCCCATGGTAAAGGCTAATAGGATTTCCCAGCCCCAGGCTACAGCGAGGAGAGGCTGGGCGCATGAGGAAGTGTGCAGGAGAGGAGAGGGGAGGCAGATTGCGAGAGGTGATAGGAGAGGTGACAACGCAGGAGGTTTGAGCAGGTGGAGGTGAGAGGTTACGGAGGATTCTGGATGGTCGGGCTGCGGTTGAGAGGAGAACTTGAGCTGCTGTGGGAAAATTAGAATTTGTTAAAAGTGTAAAACCTCTGGAGAAAGAAACTGGTTTAGAAAAATAGAAAATAGAATATTATTTTAGTGTATTAAATATGTACAGATATTTTGAAAAATAGAAATAAAATTTATTAAATTATAATTTATTGTCTTCATCAAAGATTTACAGCTAGAATAGATGTATTAATAATAAATATTAGAATAAATGTTACTAACCTCGTACAATGTAATATTGCTATTGAGTGTAATAAATGCATCAAAATAAAATAAAAGATTTAGTTTTGAGTTGTTTTCTAGGAAAATGTATTAATTTCTTTAATATAAAGTGTTTTAATGTATTAAAATATTTACAAAAATTAGAAATAGTTTATTCAATTTTTAATGTAATTTTAATGAAATTGAATTGTTTATTTTCAGTCTTTAAATTGTATACAGCCAAAATGGATCAAACATCACTAGCAATTTAAAACTTTAAAACACTTTATATTTGTTATATGCATTAAAAATGTTAAAAATAAATTGTAGTTTTGAATAATTTTCTAGGAAAACATACTAAATGTATTAAATTATTTTATATTAAGGTATTAAAATATTTATAAATATATTAAAAATATTTTTTATTTTATTTTTATTAAAATTACCTTTTATTTTCAGTAATCCATTAAAATTATATACCGTTAAAATAAATCAAAGCCAACTCTTAAAATAAATCAAACAAGCCATTTAAAACACATTTTATATCACTATTGCATGTACTATATTCACCGAATAGAAAAAAACTTAACAACTCTCAAAATAATACACAAGAAAATCTTGTAATTTTTCCACCTGAAAAAGAAAATCCACAATCAATAGTTGATTGACACAAATTTGCTTGAAGCAAAAACAACTTTTTAATTGTTCAGTTTCCTTTGGTAAATTCAAGTTTTCTCATAAAACTGTATGATTATGCTTGAACGTTTGACCTTCGAAGAGCCAGAAAAGGAACGAAAAGAGTCAAAAAGAAAATGTGCCAAAATAACTAATCTTTAAAGATAATGAAACGTGTGGAAGAAGGCTGAGGATAGATAGAGTAAGCAAACCAAAGTAAGGAGGGATGCTGAGAGGCTGTGCAGTGAAAAAGACTTTCTAGGGTGTTCCTGTGCTGTGGGGATGATTGTGTGCTGGGTGGAGGGGGGCATTGTGGGATAGCACGGGAGGGAGAGAGGTGTGAGAGAACGAGCAGGTGATTTATAACAACAACAGAAGGCTTCTCTTCCCTCCACCACCTCCTCTTCCCTCTCACTGAAGCAAAACAGGGAAATCCATTACAAAAAGGCTTGTGTGATAATGGACTTTGCTCTGTGTGTGTGTGTGTGTGTGTGTGTGTGTTTGTGTGTGTGTGTGCAGGACCAAGACAACAGATATATTTTGGTAATAAAACTGTAAAGATTTTTTTGAGACATACAAGTGTGCCCATGAAGCTCTTGGTCAAAGCATGGCTCTGGTCTGTAAGTGTATGTGTATACAGACACATTTTCAGTCCCCGAGCTCCTCGCCTTCTCTTCCTCACCTCCCTGAGATAAAGATCTCTATTCTACCTCGCAGAACGAGGGATGGTGCTCGCAGACTCCAGGGAGCAAACAGAGAAGGAGGAGAAGTAAATAATAGAGGGCTATGGCAGCCAGTAATGGTATGGTGGCACTGAAGACCACGTTCTCCACGGCAGGAGGGGCTGCATGCGGGATGTGGCCCGGCTCAGAGTCTCCCTCTGGGGGAGGAGACGGGTTGGAAGAGCCCGTGCCTGCTCCTCTCACATTACCCCTTATGTTAAAACCAGTCAGGGGGAAAATTGGGGCCTGCGTGGTCCTCCGCAGGCCCACCTGAGCCCACTGAGACAAGGAATGGGAAAGGAGGGGGGACCTGCAAGTCTCTAAATGCATGAGTAATAAGAGTCATAACCTTGAAAACATGTTGGGCATGAAAGCAAATACATGTGAAATGCACGTTAGAATGCGATGGCTGTCGACTCCTACGTATTTGTCGACTTCAAGTCATTTCTATAAATCCATTCAAACTTTAAATGTGAATATTAATTAGTATTAGAAATCATATGTTTTGTCTCGTTATACCTATAAAGCACTCTAAGAATTTATACAGTGGATTTATAAGAAAAATGTTTATCCAGAAACAATCTTTGCAAGTCTCATTCAGGGCCATCAATAAAATTCCAGGTCAACCCCCCCCCCCCCCCAGCTAAGATGTTGTGGTGATTTTGTTTTGTTTTGTTTGGTTGTCTGTAAGATTGTTTTGTTTGGTTCTTTGGTGATTTGTTTTTTGTTGGCTCTAAGATTCTTTTAGTTTTTGTTCTGTTTAATTTATTGAATGCTGCTCTGAAAGACTTTGTATTACTGAATTACTTTTAACAATGAAATAAGAAATATTTGTGTCCTGAGATTATTTAAAAACATTTATACTCTTTCTTAGTGGTTATACAAATGCATAGATTAATTTTTTTTTATTAATTTTTTTTTTTTATTAATTGTATTAAAAGTAAAAAGGAACGCAGCTTCAAATGACCCCCTAACCATAAGCCCTTACTTGGATTGTAAATACTGTTGAAATAATTTGCATACTTTGTTACTACTTGTATGAAAAGTCTATTGTATTCTTGTTTTATACTAACAATGGCAAGTCTTAAAGTCCCCCTGTGGTGAAAATCAAGTTTGTATTGTTGTTTATATGTCCATGTGGTGTTTTTAATATGCTTTAGGACAAACCATGTGCAAATTCATAAATCAACACACCATTGCTGAGTATTTTCTCTTTAAAGCGGCAGTGAACCGACAATGGGGTTTGAAATCGCTGGTGTTTCTGACATCATAAACTACCAATCATATCAACATGCAAACGACAGCGAGTGGATCTCTGAGCTGGTGTGAGTTGAGATGAGGCTAATTTGCATATTCATAGAACCACGTATACTAAATGAGGCAAGGGTGTAGTTACATTCAAGCTATTTTAAGCCATTAAGATTTTTTCAGGGGGGAAAAAAAGTTTAAATATGTAATTTTGGTGATAGTCAACAATTTTATCCCTTAAAACTTGAACGCATTATGCTCCCCCTTTGAGTACATTGAATCCTTTAAGCCTAAATACTGTAGTGCCTGTTTCTATTTCTACTCTAGTGTCAAAACTAGTTAATTGAATTTCTACAAAATTATTATTCCCCCTATTTCCAGGTGACATTTGTCTAGACAATTGTTTTTCTTCACTAGCCCATCAGATGGCGCCTGCTTTCAGTCTGGAGGCTGTTCAGGGTGCAGTGGTAAGTCACAGATGTTGCTTGTCCCGTTCTTTTGTTTTCCCCCCATTGAGAAGAGAGACCTCAGCTGTTAAAGGAGATCCTTCATTATGGCTTCAATGTTCTTTTGAAAATCATTTCCATTAAAATATTTTTTTTTTTCAAAGGAAGGTACTAAAGCGAAGGTTAAATGAAGTTGAACAACGCACAAGCTCATCAGGCATTTCTGAGAGCTTCTCAGTGACAGATCACTGTGTGGGCAAAGGCCTCTATCCAGAAGACGGGGGATGGGGGAGCAGATGAGGCAGATGTCTCCATGAATTGCAGGTGCATATGTTTGTTTTTAAGTGTGGAGACTTAACTATGGATATTTTGTCTTATTTTCATTTTCGTTACTGATTTTGTCTTCTTTTGTAGTGGTGACTTACTGTTGAGTGATGTCATGGAACATCAGTTAATTACAAAATTTTGAATTGAAATATCAACTATTTCTGAAAAACTATGTAGTGAAACAACCTTCAGTGCATATGTACACCCCGCTTCAAGAGGTTCTCAGTGCTGACCTATTTTATTGTTCCGAGGTTTCTCAAACCCTAAATCATTTACATTTCAACGTCAGTCTAATGTTTAGTTATAATGCTTTGGTGTATGAGGGCCATTTTAACCCTTTAGACTTTAACTTAGATTTACAATGACTTAACATCAACTTGTTTAGTGTTGTTGGAGTGAAAATTGTGACCTTTGGGTTCTGTAACGGTTCTGTATCAACTAAAAAAAATAGCATGTGTTGTAGTATTTGATTCAATGAACCTGTAAGTCCAATTACGTATCAAAATCAGATATGCGATTAGTGCAAAGCGTGTTTCGACAGCCATAGATTCATCAGAACACAGGTATACTGAGTGTTCATCAAAATGTTTAATGAACCAATTCATCGGTTAATGAGTGAACCAAATATGTTACAAATGGACCAGTTTTAAGACAGAAAAGAAAACATTTGAACAAATTGAGCCTCAGTATCTCAGAAAAGAAAGAAACTAAAGCCAAAGTGAGGATGAAAGTGGATTTACCTTTAAGTACTAGCTCACTTCTGACCATCAAATGCAGTTTGACAACTTTTGCTAATCTGTAAGTCAAAGTAGTAGAAAACCCCTTGGATGAACATCTGGTTTTGTCGTAATAGAACTCAGGAAACCATAACAACGGAATCAAACCAATGTGGTTGGTCAAGATGACCACTGACAATACACATCCTTTGACAGTAGAAACTAAACTGCGAGAGGGCGCTAATTTGCGCTTGATGTCTTTCCGCCTCTCAGGTTTATGGTCCAAATATTGGTTTGCTCTGGTCCATGACCAGCCAATAAGCCCTCCCTCAGAAATCTAGAGCACTAAGGTGATCATTCTGGGTAGACCGGTTAGAGTGGAAAACTCTGTGTCCATAGTTCAGAGTCTTATCCCAGACCACCTCTCTGTTCTACCAAACAGTGTTCTCCCCCATCTCTTGACCAGGATGGGACATGGGGCCGCTGTAGCTGGTGGTGTTGGCCAGGGGGAAGGGTGGACTCGGACCGCCTGCAAAGCCACCCTCCCCCTGTGGATTGGGATGGAGAGGTCCGGTCATGCCTGGTTCGGGACTGGGGGTGTCTGCGTGGGAGATCATGTCCGTGAACCTTTGGTCGTCTGAGGGGTGGTGAGCAGAGACCGGGCCGCCCTCGAGGGCTCCTGAACCCGAGCCTAGGAGGTAAGGGGACTCAGCGGGAGACTGTGCCTGTGAGGAAGGAGGTCCGTGAGGGAAGAAATCGTAGTTGACCACTGGGCCGTAGTAATCACCTTGGTATTCTGTGGAGAAAAAAAGTGATCATTGACTAACTGCTTCTGATATTTCAAAAAAAAAAAAGATGGCTTTTTTGAGTTGATGACTACATTTAATTAACTCTGAAGAAGTAAAACTTTTATTTGAGGCTCAGTTTCATCTGTTTTTCTCATTTTCTGAGAGGATGTGTCAGAATAATTTGGCTATGACCAAAAGATTAATTTACAAGCATGTAACAAAGACAGTGTTTTAATGAATGAAAATACTTTAATGAAAGGCGAGGAAATATGTAAATAAACGTGCAAATCATAGGAGAGCTCAGTGGCATGTTTCTTCATCTTTCCTTGCATATCCATGCTCTCGTTCCATCATACCTTTACGATTGGCCTATATAATTAGTGCTACAGAAAGTCATTAACATTCCTCCCCAATTCCATTATTTTTTTCCTGCAGTTGTGATACTTTAATGTGCTAATCAATCATCAAAAGACATTTTACTATAAAGAAACGCCACTTGCTCGCTGAGTGATAGATAGTCGAATCATCAATGCCAGACCTCCAGAGAACAGTACGTCTATCTGTTCCCAAGTTTGGAAAGATTTTGCTTTGGAAATGCTTTTTTTAAGGGATTTGAATGTGCAATTTTCCAATTAATTCTAGAATGGTTGGTGACCTTATTCTGAGCTTGTATCTTTGCCAAATACCTGCATGTCGGATTCCAGGTGTGTGAGTGTGCATGTGCAAATCTGATTAAAAGAACAAGCTGGAATGTCGCACAACAGGTAACACACACAATTTTTGGTTTTCAGGATCATTTCAACTGATTTCTCTGGAGAATTGTGCATTGGGTCCCAGTCACGATTACAATGAACACGAGTGCAATTCTGTGTTATAATTGTCATTTTTTGATATTTTGCTCTCATGTTTAAGAGACAACTACAACAAAAAAAACCTAGCTGTTGGATTCTGTGTTAAAGCTTTGAGGAATAATGGGTGATGCTGAACCGTCTTGGTAGAGAAACTGTGTGTAAGAGTCTTTGTGCTTTCAAGGTAAGAGAAAAGCCCTGAAGTAACAGCAAACATGTTTGAGGGACAGAACATGCTAAGTGTGTAAATGTATTTTGACAGAACGTTCTTTGTGTTTATGTACCTCCATAGTAACTGTATCCTCCAGGGCCCATTATGTCAGGGTCCTCTAGTCTTCCTCCAAGTGGCCTCATTCTTCGAGGTCCTCTGAAGAAAGCGTGTCGTCGAGCACCGAGAGCGCTGAGCTGCTTCATCCTACGTTCTTTAGACCGCCGATTTTGAAACCACACCTACAAGGCAAAGCCACAATTATAAATGTATAATTACCTCACAGAAGTACGTGATCTTCCTCACATAATTGTACATTTCCCATTCCTCTGATTATCCACTTAGAAAATGGTTAACATTTCAGAAAAAAATGTTCACACTTGTCCAGCTGACTTGGAGTATTGCAAGTAATCATACCATGCACAACAACTAAAAAAAGATGTTTACATTCATCACGGCTCGTCTTATGTTGGACTTTCTTTGTTCTGCGAAACATAAAGAAAGATATTTGTCCATACAATGAAAGTCAGTGGCATCCAAACAGCTTTAAACTATTTGACTTTCATTGTATAAACAAACATTTTTATCTTCCTTTGTCATCGGCAGAAGAATGTGGTACAGATTTTTCAGTTTTGGGTGAACTCTACCTTTAACGGTTAGTTGTTTTTTTTCCAGAAGAAAGGTAAGATTGTTATATTGCTTATGTATAAGTCGGTACATACAGAGACTAAAAGAAAACTGTGTATTCTTAGTTATGTATTATCAACACTCGTGTTGATTTAATGACATTAGCCGCACATCTGCTTGAAGAAACACATAAACAATTTAATGGGGGAAATTAACACACAAAACACTGACAATATTAACATTGACCAGCAACATTTGCTAAGCTTTGAAAAGTCATTAGCCGGTATAATTAATAATGTGACCAAATGAACTGAATACCAAGAGGATGAATGAAGAAAGTTAGCGAAGTTAGCCTTTGTATTATGACCATGGTGGTTTCCCATCAAAACTTAAGATGTGAGCAGAATATTGCACACATAGACAAATAATCTCTAGTTTTCCTGTTCATCCTACAGCTCAACCTATTGAAAGAACTAACCAACACATAATAATTGTTCCGGCCCTACTTCTTAAACAAGTCTTGTCAGACTGAAAATACTACTGAACAGCAATGCAATAGATTCCCAAGATTTATGTTCCTGTGAAAAATTAATATGCTGTGATGATTTCACCGGCCCCTCATCATTGTGCACGCACGCACATAATTTCTGAGACGCTGCGGTACTGACAACTATCGTTTGATCACGGCGCCGCCAGCTCATTACAAATAGACCTGATATAACAGTGTGTGACAGATACAATATCAGACTCATCACTGTCGAACATTGTTTCAATCTTTTAGCAAAGCCAAAGCAATCTGATGTACCACTGTGCTGGTGGAACTCAAATATTACCTTTTAGTCTAAAGAATCACAACCATATGCTTGAACAAACACCACGAGGGCCGTTTTTCACACTGTTGTCATATAAACTGCTTGCGCAGGAACAAAGAGTAGAGAATGATATGAAAATGTCTGGCATAAGGTGACATTGTTATGCATGATGGTTCAATGTAACACATTCATGCCTGGATCTGCATTGCCACTGCATAATATATGCTAACAACAGTTAGTCTGCTCTGGAGGCACAATCCTGCCATGTACGAAAGAGAAAAAGGGAGAGAGACTATACTGAGAGCGTGTTAGAGAGACAAAACATGTTCTCTACCTAAAACCACTTAAGCATTCCTCTCCATGCTCAGCAAAGGCAACACCTGCTTATTGAGAACAATCGGCTAACTGTTTGGTACATTTTTATGGAAATGTTTTGCCTCCTCCTGAGTGAGCGTTGCTTAGGGATTACACACACATGCTGCTGAACCGGCATGGCTCCGGAGGGCTCCCTGCGCAGAGCGCAATCCACATTTAACACATAACAAATGAACAGGGACGTGTGGCAAAGGCCGTCTCCATTTTGGCTCTGAAACAAAGCACTGAGCCTTGCTGGGATTCAGAGAGGGTCGTGATTTCTTGATGATGACAGTGACACATGAGGATGAGCTGTGTGCTTGAGTGGAGAACTTTAGAGATCAAGAACCAAGTTCATTTTGCTATTGCAGACCTTCGTTTTTTTTTACTAATTTGGTAATCAAACGAAGGTGTAGGTATTTTTATATGGACTTGGCAATGCACTCTTAATTGTTAATAAATCCATGTTCTGTATTTTTCTCTAAATCACATCTTCCTGTCCACAGAGCTCCTAAATTGTAATATCTAAATACGTTTCAGGACTAAATGCTTTCGGTATGTTTCACTGAAAGATTATGGAAAACTTTCTCGTTAATGGCGTTGATCTTTACTTGGACTGTAGCATACCTGTGGCTGTCAAACAACACCTCTCCAATTAAATTTCACATCATAAATTTATAAACCGAAAGTTCTTAAATTTAGTAAGAACAGTTGGCTGTAATCGCTGTCAGAAGAGCTTTTGTCTCCCAGTCATTTTTTTCTCAGCAGGAACTGACAGGCCTATCATGTAGCTGACATCATCTTGCTTCTGATATAAATCCATTAACGATTTTAATTAACTGTTTTACAACTGTGAAATTTCCGGCCTATAATTGTATTTTTGTCATATTTTATATATAATAGAAGCCTACTCTACAAATATGACAAACCATTTATTTGCATATAGAACGTATTAACTGTAATACTATTAATAAGTGTACAATTCTATAAAATAAACTCAATGAATGCAATCATCATTCTGCACACTTTAAATGTCCACACTTTAAAGTGACCTAAAATGTTGTTTCAGTTTATTGTATATTTTGCATGGTTTGTCAACCTTAAAATGTCAATCCGTGACTTTGTACAGTAAACACCTGATTATTGACAACTTTGTAGCATTATTATTATTTTATATAAATGTCCTTGTAGTGTCGTGACTCTGAGCTCTAGGTCAGTATGGCTAAACTTTTTAAGTTTTATATCCCAGTAGTTCTCAATCCCGATGGGGTGCGAGGAACTGGGTTGAACTTTATTATTTTAATTTACCTTGAGGTGGCACATACATACTTGTGATAGAATGTTTGAAATGTTCTTATAAAATTACTTTTCACAAAGTTTAGGGTACCCATATCGTGAAATGTTCAAAATAAATGAATTACCTGTATGACTCGCATGTTGAGGCCTGTCTCCTGCGCGAGCTGCTCGCGGATGTGTCGCGTGGGCTTCGGCGTCGCCACGAACGCGGCTTTCAGAGTCTCGAGCTGTTTGGCCTTGATGGTTGTGCGCGGGCCCCGTCGCTTCGTGCACGAGTTTTGCTCCTCGTTCTCGTTGTTGTTAGTGTCCTTATCTGAAGATGTGGAATTGTCCGTTTCCTTCGTGTCGTCCTGGATCGGATCCGGAAGATCAGGCGATAAACTCCGGTCCGTACACGATGACACTTAAATATGTTAAAGGACCAATGAGAGATATATTATTATTATTATTATTATTTTATTTATTTATTTTTTTTTACCCCAATGATCACTATAACACAAAAAGGCCTTAATCTGACTTATAGTTTATAATTAATGTATGTGTATATTATTTATATATATATATATATATATATATATATATATATATATATATATATATATATATATATATATATATATATAGGCCTATATAAATGCTTGATTAATGTAACTTTAAAACTGCAAGACCATCAAATATTGAGGCCTTCAGAAAAAAAAAATTAAACAAAGGAGAAACAAGCAGAGGTCTACACGTGAATCACTTCTGCAAAATATCGGAGGAATTAAGTCTGGTTGTCTCTTGGGACAGGCTGCTGTGCTTGATAACAGCTTGTCATTGTCTGAGGAACGGGGATATACGACTACAGACGTTTATCTGACAAGAACGCATGGACTGAGCAGAATGAGTTATGGACACTTCTCCATAGGTGGACAACAACAAACCAAAAGAGTCCTCAACTTCCAATGACAAAAAAAAAAACTCATCTGAATCATATTCGCATTTCAACTAGGCCTCTTCGATTTCTACTTATTTTAGATTTTTGAAACATAAGTTATGCTAAACAAAAAAAAGTATATACCAACATAATTTTCCACAAATGTATCACGATATAATAATCGGTAGGTTTTATGATCCTTGTAGTCGCCTTGGGTGGATAAATTTTTTTCTTACAAATAGCCTATGCATTAAGTCATTCAAAAGTGTAAAAATAGCAACAGACCATTTGCTGCATTAATGAATCTGAGTGTTGTGCGTCTCTTTTAAATCGACTGGACGAAGCACTCAGTCGCAGTTAAATTAATTGGACTAGCACTGACCCACGAGTGGAGGCGATAATAATGTCATCTGTGTGTTGGGAAACAAACAGCCTGTCCGTGAATCTGAACAGTCATGGGGAGACGCGTAAAGAGTGCACCAACACACCTCTGAATTGGGCTGCTCGTTTTCTTTCAATGGATTTTACATTTGAATACAACACACGGGCTCTGTTAATGTGCATTTACATCTTAGAAACAATGGAAAGATACGTGGAGAATGTTAGAAAATATATACTAACTAGACGACAGACAAACACAAATTTAAATGTTAATAAAAATGATTATTTGAATGAAAAACGAATGCGTTTCCCTTCGCCTTAAGAAATGTGGAAATAAAAACATGAAAATAAATCAAATTAATACAATAAATAAATAAATATTTGACTTAATGAATAATGTCATGTGGTGTAACTAGCAAGTAAATATTGTTCTTGGACACTACTTTCGTTACTTTCATATAGGCCAGTACGGATTTTTTTTTTAAACTTTTTTAATTTTTACATTAATTTTGAACTTTTTAACTAAAAGATTAAAACTTCAAATTCATATTTGTAATGACCTTGCCACAGTTATAGGGTCTAAAGGTGTCCGCTCAGATTTCACATCACATGACAACAAAATGGCTTCCTCCATGATGGTTATGCCATATTGACATTGATAACAATTAATCGTGTTCTTATTTTTTAAGAAACTTTCTTTTAAAGAAATAATATTAGAAAAAACGTAGGCTATTACTTAAACCAAACTCTTCTTTCAGATAATTTTCTCATACACCACCTAGGCATTTTTACCCCAACAAAAATATCTAAATTATTAGTTGAAACTCAAACTGTTCAAATTAATCAAGTCATTTATATGAAAGTGCCATTTTAATGTAATTTGAAAAACCCAATGGATGTAGATTTTAAAAAAGAGCGACACGCCATAATTCAAACAACTGAGCCAGACTCTTTGAGAGAGAGGGAAATGTTCTCTCTCTCTCTCACACACACACACGCGCACGCACGCACACACACGCGCGCGCCTTACACATATAAAAGAGTAATGTGTGTATAGGCCCCTCCATTCGTTTCTCTCACCTGAGTTTAAATTGACCTCTTTGATAGCGCTCGCACTCAGGTAGTCCTCTTTACACACAAATTTGTTTTCGTCGATGACGTAGAGCTCCTCGCCCGTGGACAGCTGTTTGTTGCACACCATGCACGTGAAACAGTTCAGATGGAACACCTTGCTGCGCGCTCTGCGCACGAGGTCGCTGGGCGAAATTCCCTGCAAGCAGCCCGCACATTTCGTACCAAAACGCCTGTGAGGGGACATACAGAAGGAAAAAAACTAAACAAAATTTGAAAGGAAAAGAATTAAACCTATCAACACAAAAGGTTCTGTAATGGACAATGGTGATGTGTAGCTACTACATACTGTGCCAATAATTGTTTATTTTACAACTTTATCTTACTGCAACTTATTTGACAATACAAATAACTAAGTATAATTGTACGTAATGTGTAGTATGTGTGTTTTGTGAATTGAACTGTCATATGTGATTAAAATAACGCACCATTTCACTCATTGTATCAGATATATGGCATAGTAATATGAAAATTATTTTATAAAATAAGAATATAAAATATATACCTCGACACAATAATTTCAAGTCACTGCTGTGCATTGAATTATCTCTCTCTCTCTCTATATATAAATAGTTTTAATTTAGCGTTTTAATAAACCATGCCATCAATATTTCTTTAGGAATTTGGCTGTATAGGCTTTAGATAAATTAGATAAAGTCGACATGCTCTATGATGTGATATTATGGGATTAGACAAAGCCAAATTGCAGGTGTTAAAACAGCTCACCTACATAATATTATCTCCTAAGCATGAGTGAGTTGTCTTTAAAAATGAAAACGAGACAACAGGGTATTTATTTACAAATATATAACCTGATTTGCTTTTATTTATTCATTCAGCCAATGCAATGAGAGATAATCCGCCAATTACATGTTGTTAATCTGCGCCTACGCCGTTTTCATCGAAAAAGAGGCAGAAAAAAACATAGCCTAGAGAACGTGCAGTTTTTTCAATTCATATTTCAATGACAACGAGACGGGAAATACCAGGTATACAGGCCGGTCGAGCGCACTACACCCTTCTGTTTCTCCTCTCGGGTTTATTTTAACACTAATGCACTAAATCTTCTCCCATTTGTTATGGTATCGAGTCGCTCTCGCGCTTTTCAAATGCATCTCTCCCAGTGAAAGGCCATAACACTACTTACACAACAAATGGACGCATTACGGGTGATTACTGTTTCGCCCCACTAATGGCTCCACATTCAAGCGCCGAGCTGGATGGGCCCCATAGAACGTGATGGTCAAGGCCGTTTGGGATAACAATGGCACATATGAAAGCTTAAACACTGGATGACATTAAATAGCTCAGGGAAATGTAAACTAAAAGAAAACCTGACAGAAGTCATTTAGCGATATTAATGACTAATAAAAATAAACAAGCGGCCTGCACTGAGAACACAACAATATCAGTACAGGTGTGTTGTGAAACTGTTCATCTTACTATACGATTTAATTCGCGTTTGATGATTTAACATAGAGATGATATAATATAAATTAGAACGTTTCATAAATATTAACAAAATATTTAAATAATCTTAGCTATTTTTAACTACAGTTTGGAGGGTATTTGAATTTAAATGACTGCATCTCCTATATATATATATATATATATATAGGAGATGCAGTCATTTAAATTTATTTCATATATATATATATATATATATAGGAGATGCAGTCATTTAAATTTATTTCATATATATATATATATATATATATATATATATATATATATATATATTCACAAATATATAATCAAAACATTTTATGATATATCAAATGAAAGCTCCATCAAATGCATAATAATAATGCGCAAAATAATGACGTGTTTTCGGGTATTATTTCCCCCACAATCATGAAGTGCACAAGAGGAATCCTCACGCCGAAAGCGTGTGAACACAATAAGCACTGAATGGCTCATCAATCAAAAGCTATTAATGAACGACGGAGGATCAAAGGTTTAACAGTACATTACGCATTTTAGGCAGGTTAATCCACAAATTGAGACTCATCCACATAAGAGGAAAACAAGCGTAGGTATAAATCCTACATGACACATTCTTCAAATGAGGATTAGTCCAGAAGTTTGACGAGGTGAGGCAGCCCAAATGCAAGCAGCTGCAGATCTTACCTGAAAAAGTCCATTTTGCAATAGAGCTTTCCATCCCTTGAGAAACATTTTTCGGTCAGGTTGCAGTTACACTCGCAACACTGGACACACTTGGCGTGCCATGCACGGTCGAGAACGTTTAAGAGGAACCGATCCAGAATGGGCCTCTCGCAGCCCGCGCAGTGCACCATCATTCCGCCCTGGAGGGGACCGAGAGCCGACCTTCCCAAACGGGCACCGCGCCTCGGATTGGGGCCACACGAATCGGTGCGGAGCAACGTCTTGGCTTCTTGGAGAGGGAGTCAGCAGCAGAGCAAATGTTCCGTCTTGAGAATGAGTCTCCACCACCACGCCTAGAGGTAAACACTCCGGACGTGATTGTTATGCATTATACCTGTCGGCATCCAGAAATCCACTGAATCAAAAAATAAATATATTCGTTGCAGAGTTTGTGAACAAAAAGGCTTCTCCAAGTTTTCCTCTTCCTCTTTTGTTTTTTGGGTTCTTTATCCACCTGCTCGTGTCCACTCACCTCACCGACACTTTTTACATCACTCTGTTCCAGTTCGCGGGAGCCTCTCGCATCCGTATTCAGATTTGATGACGTTTTTTCTTGTACTTACGCCGCGGCGGCCAATCACGGACAAGTTGCCATGGCAACGGGTTTAAATATTGGCACTCTCAGATTGCTTCCGAAGGTCTACCTTGGATTTGGTAAAACGTCTATAAAGGCTGATGGTAGTAAAGCTAATTATTCCATCGACGTGCTTTTTTTTCCCTTTTCCACCGAATTTGCAACTTGGACTCTACAGCTGAAATCAGAAAAAAGTGCATTTAGTTAGTTGCGTTTTGGCCTCTCTAGATTTGGATCCTGGACAGCACATTTGGACTCGGAGACGCTTTTCGATTTCTTTATAGACCTTTGAGAATAATTTTAAGACGATAATGACTCAATTGCTCTATTTTTCCTGTGTAATTAATGCAGGATTTGAGAGTGAAAATCTAGTGGCATTGGCTGTACCAGAAGGTAATAAAGAAAAGGTCGGAAACGAGAGCTATGTAGACAAGTTTGCACGTCTTTTGCATGATGTCTAAAGAAAATAAGTGTCGAAAATCCAAACAGCCATCACTGCGTCTTAATTCTGAAGGAGTGATCTGTGCGCGCGGTGGGGGATCCCGTTCTTTTCTCATGCATAAAGCTATTTACAGGGAAATGCACTGGATTAAGATACTGGCTCGCATCAATAGCGAGTACCGGATCGCCCAGCAGTTTGACAAAGTAGCCACAAATCGAAGGGATTTTAAATATTTACCCAGGTAATCATTTTGTTAGCTGTGGAAATGCAAACATTACGCTCTAGTTTATTCTGCCGAATGACAGACTGCATTTACAATCTTTTAGCAGCTTTTTAGTGGAAATGACTCGAATTGTTCAATTTTAAAGCTTTTATTTTTATTTGTTTATTTATTTAATTTGCAGGTCGGTTATTCTGGTGCGTATGTCCACGAATTTCCTAAGACATTATATATATTTAAATTAATCCAAAAAAAAAGAAAAGAAAAAAGAAAACTTGCAGCATTTTATTTTGTAATTAAAATAAATATTATTGTCAGCCTATATGGTATTTCTAACCACATTTCTCAATACATTAGCATTACACATTTAGTCAGAGATGGCTGCGTTTTCACGGTTTCTGAAAGCCACAGGCATGTCTGATCACTGGAATAAATCCGGATCAGACCACCCGTGGTCTACCTGCTTCCCTCGATCCATGTAAACAATAGGACATAGTTTACAGTTGTGTTAGTGTTTTGGATTAGAAAGCGAACGCAAACACCGTAACCAAAGCTCTGCCCATTGTCACATAGAATTAATGCCTGTGGGACTATTTAAAATTTAAAACAACAACACATAATATCAATAAATGCTAAATATTTAAATCTATCTATCTATCTATCTATCTATCTATCTATCTATCTATCTATCTATCTATCTATCTATCTAGTAAAATTAATAATCCTTTTACAACATGCAGGGGCTTAAGCAGTGACTAAATAGCGTTTGGTAATATTTGGAGTCAGGGGATGCCGGTGGGCTGCATGCTGGAGAAAAGAAGAGCCAAGGGCGAGTTTCGGGACCCCCGCTGTTCTTGGCAGGCAACAACGGCTGCAAGTTTGGCTTCGTTTACATTTCTAATCCCTCCGCGATGCACGCTATTTATTTTCTCACTAAGTATTGTTTTGTTGACTTCCCATTTAAGAAATCCTCAGTTTTCCCCCTGACGTTACCCTCCGCGAATAAGCAAATATGAGTGAAATGCACGCCTGGGCTACTTCCAGTCATTTGCATATTTTTAAATAGCTAAATGCTAAAATTAAAGGTGCCATCTGTTTACAATCGCCCTGACAGAAGAGCCATTAACAGGCTGGCCTAACCTTGTCGAGTCTTTTTGGTTAAATAGCGAATCAGTCCACAGCTTGTGCGTATACACACATATGCAGCCAAAGCTATGTGAATGTGTGGAAGTATAGAAACGCACCTTATTAAAAATCTGATTCAGAATCTTAAATCACCTTGTTTTACGCGGAATCCAACAAGTTATCATTTGATGCATGGGAAAGCTAACATTTGGGACTGGAAACGGGTTTTTGAGAGTCCATTCTTCTCCGTCTAATCAATAGGCCACAGTGCTATGAAGCACTAGAAAGGGACTGAAGTCTTCTATACAAACAGACGGTGGTGGAACAAGAAGAGCCACCTGTGCAGGCGCAGGAACTGTCCAGGGTGCTGAAAACAGCGGGAGGGACTAATGCATCCAGTCAGTGTGTGAACTATACAATGACTTTCTAGAGGGTTTGATATTATAACATTTTAAAAGATTTTTTTTAGATGTCTGCGTAATTTATCAAAAGTAAATGTCATTTATAGGCCTATAATACAGTAGTTAGCACATAACAACATTCTAACTTTTATTATTATTTACGATGCATTTTTTCACTTCAGCTTACTTTATTGTACTTTTAATTTATTTTTTATTTGATTCATATTTGATCATTATATCATTATTATGGCATTATATGAACATAAGGAGGCTGTAGCTATCAAACACTATTAGTTACTTACTAAAATATTATTAGCCACTCACCTAAACACGTCAAGAA
The DNA here is from genome assembly GCA_038088235.1 of Zacco platypus. Classification (NCBI taxonomy): domain Eukaryota; kingdom Metazoa; phylum Chordata; class Actinopteri; order Cypriniformes; family Xenocyprididae; genus Zacco; species Zacco platypus. Next base: position 10,392,241 of record CM076070.1, read on the forward strand.
TGTCTTCTTTAAGATACACTAACACCTTAATCATTCAACACCAGCCATTTAATTGGTGTATTAAGGAAAATATGGTAGTTGTTATGGTTATAATGGGAATAATCCATAGTTGTTATGGATTATTCACTGATTGTTGTATTTACTTCTCACTCTTGTAATCATGTTCAACTTTGCATTCACAAAGTCAGAAAACTCACAACACAAAAAGCAATTTCATTATATCACTTAACATAGTGTCACCATAATTACATTATTATAAGAATGGTTATTGTGAACATTAAAATAATAAATGAAATATTTAATGCATCACACTTAGTTATGTCCAAAGACATTTGCAAAACTCCAACTGAAAGCAGATGAAAACAGAGCATTGTTGTATGTGATTCATTTAAAGGCAAATGTCTTTATGATCAGTCTCAAAGGCTTTGGGTGTCTTTCAAAGATATTTAAGGGTGATCTCTCGAGTTTTGCATAAACAAGACATGAATACATGCATAGTAGATAAAACGACTCTGTGTTCTTTGTGTAATTTACAGACACAAGTGTTTAGAGGGCCTAATTTGTGCATGCTTTATTTGGTGGACATTTACTCAAATACACACAAACAATTAGCATGAATGAAAACAATACACAAACACACACAGAAAGAGAACGAGAGGGAGAGAACATGCACATAAACACACATATTTATGAGTGCATTTTATAAATACTAGGTATACTCTTAGAAATATTGATGGTTCTGCAAAGAACCTTTAACATTCATGGAATATTTACATTCCACAAAAAGTAATTTGGAAAAAGGCTAATTAGATTTTTAAAATATTTTACACACTAAGAAAAAACAATGGTTTGATCATGATGGTTTGATGGTTTTAGACATCTTTAACTACTATGTACTTACATAAAAATTGTTAGACACAATGCACTTATTGTTTTCATGTTGTGGAGCAAAAACACTTTATTGGGTAAGGTTAGGGACAGGTTTGGTGGTATGGATAGGTTTAAGAGTGGGTTAAGGGGTAAGGGAAGGGTTAACAGTGTAATTATAGAGATAATTATGGAAATTAATTACAGCTGTATTAAATGCAAGCATTAAAATACCACTATAATGTAAAAACATGTAATTTTAGTGCATTGCATCAAATGATTAACTTGAATGTTAGTACATAGTTAAATACACTTAAAGGGTTAGTTCACCCAAAAATGAAAATTCTGTCATGTCACGCTCATGTCGTTCCAAACCTGTAAGTCCTTTGTTCATCTTCGGAACACAAATTAAGATATTTTTGATGAAATCAGAGCGGTATATGACTCATCCATAGACGGCAATAAAACCAGCACTGTCAAGCTCCAGAAAGGTACTAAAGACATCGTTAAACTGTTGACTTAGTTCAACCTTCATTTTATGAAGTGATGAGAATACTTTTTGTACACAAAAACAACACAAAAATAAAGACTTTATTGAACAATATCCTCTCTTCTCGTCGCTTCAGAAAATTAAGGTTGAACCACTGTAGTCACATTTTAACGATGGCTTTACTTTTCCAGACCTTGAAAGCAGTGGTTAAATTGCTGATATCTCTCGGATTTAATCAAAAATATTTTAATTTGTGTTTTGAAGATGAACAAATGTCTTATGGGTGTGGAACGGCATGAGGGTAAGTTAATAAATGAATTTTCATTTTTGGGAGAACTAACCCTTTAATATAATGTGGGACCAAATTCTTTTAAGAACTGTTCACTGAAAGGTTCTTTGTGTAACTCAAAATGGTTCTGATTGCTACAAAAACAAAAAACAAACAACAAACAAACAAACAAACAAATAAAAAAACCTTTTGGAACCTTTATTTTAAAAATCATATATATTCCAAAATGTTATCCTGAAAATATACGTGAAGTTCTAGACTCTATAAAACAGGAAATTATATTATATTATATTAAATTATATTATATTATATTATGTTATATTATGTAATATTATATTATATTATATTCTGAATATATTAATATTATTAAACAATTTAAAAATACAATTAAATATGAAGTACTAAAATAATATAAAAAATGAACTTACACAAAGCAAAAGATGCAGAGGGAAAGGGGTAATGTAAATAGTCAGAAGAACATGAGAGACATGAACATACACGCTTTGAAATGAGCTCCACTCAAAACATGTCTCCCTGGAGACATTGCAGTGAGTGGCACACCTCCACTTCCCCTGCAAAGACCTTCATTCTCACTGCCAGAACTAGCCTGGAGGGGCCAAGCCATCTCAGCATGTTTTCTACCCCATACTACAATCCACCAAGTCCGCCGCACACACAGGCAGGCAGACAGACACACTCTCGGCCCAAAGTGCCATTAGTCTTGAAAGGTAGGAGAAGGGAGAAGAGGTGAACAGGCATCTCAAGCATTCCGATTTGTGACCCCCTCCCATCCCTCCGCCTCCCCTATCCATCCACCAAAGGGGTACATGACTCCCCAGGGCTGAGGCAGCAGGCTGGGGTAGGCCTGGAGGGGGCTGCGAGCCGGGATGCGGTTGTGGGGGTCGGTCAGTGTGATGGATGGTTGATTGGTAGCTGTCCCAGGGGCCTCCCTCTCTCTCACCTCTGGCGCTGGGAATTAAAAGGCGGTTTGTCTCTAGCGAGTCCTCAGCTGCTGAAAGCAGCCCGGCAATTTCACAGAGATCAGAGAGGGCATTACTGCTGCCTGTCAGGGGAGCCATCACACAGCCGGACACCACAGGGTGGGGTGGCGAAGCGGGGGCCGCTACTTACAGGCATGCACATGCGTGTTAATTCTCACATAGAAAAACATGTGAATGCAGATGAGAAAAGGAAGGACTCTGTATCTATGGAGCAAGACTTCTCTGAAGAGCTGGTCTGTCTGAGTGAAGTGCACACACACACACACACACACATTCTCACAGGGCCTTTTATCGACAGCCCTGTCCATCTCACTTATCTGGTCTAATCAAAGCTCTCTCCATTAACACCAAACTACCGTCACAACACCACTGTGAGACCCCTGTCCTGATGAGTATAAATACATACAGACATTCGCACTTTCAGCACTCTCTCACATCCACCAAAACACCAAGAAACTTATTAACAGCCACCAAACACTTAGAGTAAACCAGCTGAACTTTCAGTTAGAGACATGGACATGGTTGACATTTTTAAATAAGCTAAAGTTCAAAGTTCATCTAATGTGATTTACAAGTTTATAACTAACTCATTATACATCAATAATGATTCATTTAATGACTTTGCAATGTAAGCATCATCAAGTGTGCAAAAACTTTAATATAGTACTATATGGAAGTTATTATAGGCCAGGCTTACAATGCAACATTCACTTGGTGTGAAAAACCCCTATTTTACCCAAATATGAAAATCCTGTTATCATTTAGTCACTTTCATGTCATGCAAAAGCCACATCAATTTCTTTTTTTTCTGTTCAACACATAAGAAGTTTAGAGAAATGTCCCAGAAGTTCAAATGTAGACAGGTTTGAATTATTGAGGGTGAGTAAAAATCACTTAATTATATTAATTATAAACCACCATTTAAACGTTTGGGGTTGGTACAAAAAAAAAAAAACAATCTCTTATCCTGACCAAGGTGGCATTGATTTGATCAAAAAGAATAAAACATTATATTATGAAATATTATTGCAGTTTAAACAACTGTTTGCTATTCTAGTATATTTTAAATCGAATATATTCCTGTGATTTTTCAGCACCAGTCTTCAGTGTCACATGATCCTTCAGTAAACATTCTAATATGCTGATTTGCTGCTTAAGAAACATTTATTGTTATTATTATAACAGTTCTGCTGCTTAATATTTTTGTGGAAACCACAAAACATTTTATTGGATGAATAGACAGTTCAAAAGAACAGCATTTATTTGAAACAGAAATCTTTTCTAAGAGTAGAAAAGTGTTTATGCTCGCTTTTCACTTATCAGCATCCTCGTTAATAAAAGTATTAATTTCTTACTGAATGCAGATGCTTGAGTGGTAGTGTGAATGTTATCTATATCAAAAGTTGTTTGAAAGCAGTGTGTTTATACAAATATTTGAATTGCATGCCTGCAGGATGTGTGTGTGTGTGTGTGTGTGTGTGTGTGTGTGACCCTGTCACTGAGGCATGATGAGAGAGATTACCTGCAGCCTTTGGTCCATCTTAATGAGGTAATGAGTGGAGGGGGGGGGGGGGGGACTCTGCCTCTGCCCTCATATACTCCATTAATCAGAGCAGGTTGGGGGGGTCAGACACCACGGCCAGAGCACCAACCCGCCCCCTAACACACTAATGGACTGACTGAAGGTGCATTTAGTTAAATGGCTCTGACTGCTTAGCATGATGGAGAGGAGTAGGGTGAGAGACAGAGGAAGAGGATGGCAGGTTGGACATACAGAAAGCAAAGATGAGAGGCGTAAGAGTAGCAAGATGACATGGAAACAACAACAACAACTGCTAATCAAACATAACAAGAAGAAGAAAATGCCACCTGCTAAGATCTGCTCTGTAATAAAATGAGACATACACCTAAAAGAAATGAGTTAAAATTACAGGTAATTAAAATTACATTTCAATGTGGGAGGAAAAATGAAACATTCAACTGAACTTTAGCTTCTTAGGCTTGGTTGAAGTTAGTTTAATATTGGATTTTTAACAGACGTATTTTTGTTTTTCATATAATTTACTGGAAATCAAAGAATAATTGGTGAACCCCCTGCAGTTTGCCACCCACAGTCTGCTATTTTAAATGCTTCAATATTATGTGCTTGATGTGATATATTTATGACAATCTGCATGCTATATATTTTTCTATAAGGCGCCTGGTGTTTTAAACTATTGACAACATCATATGAATACTTATCATATGAACACCAACTTAACCATGACCAACTTTCTCCATATATATATATATATATATATATATATATATATGTGAGGATTGTTAAAAAAGTATTACACTGAAAATTATAATACATATTACATACATGTATAAACTACACTCACACACACATTTATATATATATATGTGTGTGTGTGTGTGTGTGTGTGTGTGTGTGTGTGTGTATACTTGAGTATAATCTAAAAGCTGCATTACACGCATTCCTAAAAGTTGCAAGTTTTCATAATTTCTCAATAAAAAGTAGAAATGAAGTAAATTTTTGGTTATTCTTCCACGTCATTTACTTTATCTAAGAATCCTTATTTACAGTTCAGGACTGTTGCAAAATACATAAATCAAAAATTATGAAAAGCAAGCAAAGCTTACAAAGAAGGAAAGACAGAATGAGGATAGATAAGAGGACAAAACGAAGGGCACAGGGAATGACTGCAGATTGATGGATGGAATGAAGGATGGAAATGAGCAAGAAAACAAGAGTGAGAAAGAAAGTGAAACAGAAAAGAAGGTTTGAGGTACATGTGAAAAGGATGAGAATGAGTCAGACACAGAGAGGGAGGAAGAAAAAGCTTGTGAGGGGAGGAATAATCTGAGCTCTGTATGTGCGGTTGCGCCCTGTTCTCCCCTGGCTGGCCGCCACAGCAGCCACTTGAATTAGCAGCCGAGGATTATGGGGGAGAGGCTCATTAATGGGGCAGACAAACAGCAGCCAGTGTGAATATTTGCACCCAGAAATTGAAAAGATTAAGTCCTATTTGACAATGACTGGCAGGCTCTACGCTCGGAGAGAAGCTACTGTTAAATATTCATATGCTGCCCGCAAGCCTGTCTGTGCGTGAGCGTGTGCGTGTCCTTCTCAATCCATGCAGAAATCTGCGAATATATCTCAGTAGGTGTGTGTGTGTGTGTGTGTGTGTGGGGGGGGGGGGGTTCTTAGTACATGTTTGACTTGTTTCGGAGTGCCAGTGCATTTGTTTTGTGTACTTTTGTTAATGTGAATCCTTGAAAATTCTGGCCGTACGGAAGATGAGGAAAACGAGAACTCAGGTTCAGCCTTATTATGAAGACTCATATAAAAACAAGCCACCATTTGCCCTCGGGTCAGTTCACAAGGACAGTAACATCACCACTGACAGAATTCATTTTTCATTTGTAATAACAAAAATAATAAAAACTTTTTAACCTTTGACATGGTTGCAGACTAAAATCTGGCCTTGAGTGTTGAAAATAAATAAATAAATACAAATTCCTGACTACAGTGCTGTAAAATGTGATAAAAGGTGAAATATTTTTTTTTACATATAAAGCACATTATTCATTTTGAATCGACAACTGCATATCATCTGTGAGACTGGACCATTCCCACTCTTAAAAAGGGAAATATTTCATCAGAATGAACAGGGATTGTTAGTTTTTCCAACCAAGAACCAGTCTGCAAGACTGTTTCGCATCCATTCTAAGTAATTCTAGGTCTGCATTAAAGCGATAGCTCATCCAAAAATGAAAATTCTGTCATCATTTAATCACACTCAAGTTGTTCCAAACCTGTATGAATTTCTTTATTCTGTTAAAAATAAAAGAAGATATTTTGAAGAATGTTGGTAACCAAACAATTGATGGACCCCATTGACTTCCATAGGATCCATAGGAAGTCAATGGGGTCCATCAATTGTTTGGTTACTGACATTCTTCAAAATATCTTCTTTTGTGATCAGCAGAAGAAAGAAATTCATACAGGTTTGGAACAACTTGAGGGTGATTAAATGATGACAGTATTTTCATTTTTGGATGAACTATCGCTTTAAGGCTTTAACTCAGAATTACCAATTTTCAACACTACATTGACAAAACGAAGTGCAGGGTAGCAAAAAGAGTCACCAGTTTTGATTATCGCTTGATATGCTATTTGTGCTATACGTTACAGGCAGATTCAGTGGTTGGTCCATGTGCCCACCTACACAGGATAGTGATTAATGGCATGCCCTTTAGGTGTCTGGTTAATGCCAACCCCCCACTGGCACTTCCCTTTAAATGGCAAATTCATGACATAAAGAGGGAGCTGATCTGACAACTTCAATTAATCTATTGATCCTTTTCTAGGCCTAATATCACACCAAAATCATCATCTGTGAATGAAGAAGCCTTATTTTGGTTATTTGGAACAATCTAGAAATAGACAGCATAGTCCGGTACTTCTTAGGGTAATTAAAACTAGAAGCATGACGTTCTTGCATGATAGTACACTGGTTTTGACAGACAAGGTGTTTAGCACACATACGGCCAAAAAAAGAAAAAAAGGAAAAAAGGGGGGATGATATATTTGGCTGAAAAAGTTTGAGAGCATTCAAGAAAGATGTAAGTACCAGTAAATAGCTGTTCATTTACTGGTATTATGTGGTATTAAAACTTGATTTAGAAAGAGTAGAAGAAACATTTCATCATGTGAAAACTATTTATATGTATTTTAAAACAAATTAAAAGTGTTTCTTTAATTGTGGTGTCATTTCCATCACAACCAACATTTTTGCCACTGAAAAAAAAAATTATTGAAATCTTATCGTTTCATCAAGTGAACTTGGTTACCATGTGATGTGTGGAAAAAATTTATTATTATTATTATTATTATTATTGTGTGTAATTTGTAGTCATCCTGCAATTTTATAATTAAAAATATAATTAAATTGTGTGTATTTAGCTTACAAAGAATACTAGAAATTAAGAGTCTGCTATTTTATTCCAAAAAAGACATTTCTCTAACCCAAAACCTACCCATCACAGAAATCTTTCTGCTATTTAAGATTTTTAAAAAAATCTGTATGATTTATAAGCTTGTTTCCTCATTTCCCAACAAGGTCAAATTTACTGGTTTTACTATCCTTGTGAGGACATTTTGTTTCCCATAACATAGGGAACACCAGGACCACACACACACAGGTTTGTTTTGCTATCTTAGTGAGGACATTCCATAGGCGTAATGGCTTTTATACTGTACAAACTGTACATTCTCTCCCCCTACACTGACTCTACTCCTAAACCTACCCATCACAGAAAACATCTGCATTTTTACATTTTAATAAAACATTGTTTAGTATGTTTTTAAAGCTATTTTAAATATGAGGACTCATGAAATGTCATCATAAAACATGTTTACGTCATAATACCAGAGTAATACCCATGTCACTATACAAATTTGAGTCCTCATAAATCATGAAAACAAGCACACACACACACACACACACAATTCTCCTGTGATGCATGTATTTCCACTATTGGACATTAATAATGGATGAATAAGACTGTGAGACTGTCTGTGAGCGTGAAAAGAGTGTGTTTTAAGATGTTTTTTCTTTTTGTGGAAGTCCACAGGGCCAAAAGTGCTCATAGTTAAAGACATTCACATACAAAATACTACAATGCACTATAATCACAGCACTGTGTCTATGCAGTGAGCACACCAGAGCACAGCGTGAAGCCACTCTGACACCCCGTCGATCAGCCTGCCGTGAAGCTGCCTAGCTGGAGATCACCTCCAGCGAATGCTCGGCAAATACAGCAGCAATTCATTTCCTTGACGGGACTGGATTCTTCAGACCTGACAAAGCTATTTACCTAGTGTGCCCCGGTGCTAGCCCATGCTAGCGCTAATGTTTTCCCTTCTGCAGAGGATCAATATCTTTGGAAGTGTACAAACAGCAGTCCCTCGGTGGAACAGATCCTGATGTGAACGGCTAACAGACCGGCGGAGATGGCTGACAGCAGCTCAGCACTGAAAAACCAACAGGAGAGAAATCAAATCAACAGCACATGCTAATGGGCCTCAGACTGAATCAACATTAGTGAGCTGTCAAAAACACTCCGCTCCAAGCGCTAATCAAGGCCAAATTAGACAGAATCAACACAGTCCAAGATCACACAGACTATATCAACAAGTTGTGTAAATCCACAAATATGGAGATACTGAGTCAAAATGGCACTGTAATTTGAAAGCGACTGAATCAACAGAATAATGGAAGATCTTAGCTCATGTTTTACTTCATTATCTGATTTGATGAGCATAAGTTAAAAAAAGCCTTGCATCTACACAAATATTTTGATTTTACGGTGTGAAAAGATACTACACTGGTCATATCCAGCAAACAAAAATATATTCTAAGAACGTTCAGTTAACGTTCCCATTTAGTTGTGGGATTTCCCCCCACCTGAAGGTTTTGTGAATGTTCAAAACATCCAGTTTTTTTAAATAATTAAAAAAAAAATTATGCAATGCAACTGGTTATGCAAATGTTAAGGTAACATTCCATTTTATAATTTTGCAAACATTATGGGAACATTCTGAACATTTTAAAAAAAGTTGATGAACATCTAACATTCCATGAATGCTGTATAAATAATGTTTTTGTGCTAACATTTTGAGAACATTAGAACTGAATGACTGAATAAGAAAAATTTGAAAGAATCTTGCAAGAATGATAGCCAAAGTTCTGAGAACATTCTCTGTTTATATATTTTGTTTGTATATATATATATATATATATATATATATATATATATATATATATAGATATAGATATAGATATACATACACACATATAGAATATATATATATACACACTTATAAATAAAATTACACATGAAATTGTATGATAATCAATAATATTATCATACGATAATAATATGAGTAACACTTCATTTTACAGTGTACTTGTTACACAGTAGGATTAGTACTTACAATAGTAATAACAGTAAATTATGCATAATTACATACAACTAACCCTAAACCAAAACCTAATCCTAACTGTAACCCTGTAAGTACATGTTCTTAATATTGCTCAGTACTGATTAACTGTAACAAGGACACCTTAAAATAAAGTGCAACCCAATTTTGTTACTGTGTCGGGTCGCCACTGATGTCCAACGGAAATTCGGTTTCTGAAGAAAAACCAAGAGAACCAACCACTGACCTAACACTGGTCAATGTAATAGTCCAGAGTTTCATCTGTTGTTTAAACATGTGAATGTTTCATTAATTTCCATATTGCAGCATACGCTTGTCAAACACCATCACACAGAAATGATATGCATCTTATCTATATACATCATGCCATGTAATGACATGTGACCAAAGGTCAATAGCACAACATAAAAAGGAGCATGGGATGCTTTATGTGAAAAAAACAATTTAGTTTGGTAAGACTTCCACTATGCTTGTCGAATGATACTTTAAAGGTTAACAACAAATATTTTTGTGGGGGGAAAAAAAAGTATGTGTAAGCATGCGTGCTTATGATGGAGTGCATATTTTAAATCTCTTTGTATACACATACAAAATGTGACAGGTACACAAATGTGTTTTTGTATATGCATATGTGTGTGTGTCGTGTGTGCGAGTATGTGAACACGAACAAGGCAAGGTGAGCTTGTGAGCATGTGTGTGTGCGGAGAGTGAGTGTGTTTAATCGCCTGCTCTGCAGTGATAATGCTGAAGCCTGTTATCAGGTCCATCTCTGCCTGAGGACTCAGCGGAGGGAGGCACGCTCTCACACACACACATACACACACACACACACACTGCTCTGCATATCTCTAGCTTACACAGCCCTCTCTCGGTGCGTGGGGACCAGGGGGGCCAAGACAACCGCTGTTCACCATAAACCTCTGACACTCATTCGCTGTCTGTCAGTTTCAGTATTGTGCTTCTCTTAGAAAACACCTGCTTCAATCACCACACCGAACATTATCAAACCGGCCTTTACTAACATTTATTAGTCATTCTCTGTGAAAGGAAGACAAACTGAATGTATTGACCTGCCCCTTTGACCAGAAGTATCATTAGCGTACATCTCCATGTTAAAGGAATAGTTCTCCCAACAATAAAAATTCAGTATTACTCACTCACCCTGATGTCTTTCCAAACCCGAATGTTTTAGATTATTTTCTCTTTTCCCTAAAATGATAAGAGTGAACAGGTGAAAAGTGGTCCATACAACTTTTGCACTATATTACTTTACTATACTAAGTTTTCTGAAGCAATTCAAATACAAATAGCTTTGTGTTGAAAACAGAATAATATTTAAGTTGACTTTCCTTCTGCTATACTCTTATAATTTCATTAATGAAATCAATACACTCTCATGACAAGTCATAACAGTTTTATGTTTTGGCGAATTGGTGGTGACTTCATATGAATTTGTATGATTGCATTTATATGTTTCTGTACGATCTGCTTACACGGTTAGGTTTAAAGGTGGAACTTGAAGCAGGGCCGTAACCACCATAGACATCGAGAGGGACAAGTCTCCCCAATAAGCGCTCATCAATGTCAAAATAATTGAGATGGCCAATCAAATCAAGTAGGCGGGGTTTACTGTTGACCAGGGTGTGAATTCCAGCGTGAAGTGTCATTTTTTTGTAGAAAGAGAGTGAGGTAAGATGTAAATGTAAACATTTAATCCACATCATCCATTTTACGATAGAAATGTTCAACAACTGACAGTAACATACAGCGATGTAAACGACAATGACAACTTTTTTCCTCAGATACGGCCATTTTGAATTGATTCATGGAATTCCTAATAGAGACCAGAGACATTTTACGTTTTCGACATATTAGGCAATAGTTCAAAATGAAATGAAAACAGAATTAGAATTTCTTTCACTGTTCTATTTATTTATGCTTTAGGGAAAAAAAGGTTTTTTATACAAATCCAAATGAAATTATATGAATACGCCACTAATTCACCCTCCCAAAAAAGGGGAAAAAAAGGGAAAAAAAACTCACATTTTCCCATTATATTGGTTTGGTTAACATAAACACTTGTTAAGACTGGCATGAAGCAACAACGTATTCTGTCAGTGACATCTAATCTGACTTGACACGTCTAAAGATGCGATATTTGATGTGAGAGCTGCTGCGGAGGGGAACGTTTTCAGTGAATACTGACTGAACAGCATACAGGTTTTGAAGGGTAGGACAGAATGTTATTTTTTAGGTGAACTCCTTCAACCATGACAAACGCATACCAGCGGAAGGACGTATTCAACTCGGGGCTCTACAGACGAAACAATCATCTCTGATCAAATATTCCTGGAACCCACATCCAAGAGCAGGAAGTTTCAATGGGTGGCAAGAGAGTAGCTAGCATGGGGGTCCAATTTCTCCATTCAACTAATCACCCTCCCAACCAACGTGTACCCAACCCCCCATTCGGCTAATTATTCGTTTTTTCAAATGCAAAGCACTCGGAGAAAGTGAGATGATTTCTCCTCAGCTGCTTAGGAGGCCAAAGAACGCAGGGACGGATATAAAGCCACCCGCAAAAAAGGAGAAGACGGAGGGACGAGTGAAAGAAATGACTTTCTCCTTCATACGGCGGAGGTCTTTGAAGTCGACCGCGATGGAGGGGAGCAGGAGGGAGGGTCTCCCACCAAAAAAAAAAAAAGTGAGGGAAGATCGTGTTAACGAGATGGCCTCTAAACATGAATTAAATGGTGGGAGAAAAGAAACACGATCAAACCTCTCCTACTTAGGCTGCTTACAAACCCCTTTCAGTGCCCATGAGGTGTTTCAAAGCCTGGATTCCCGGCCAGCGCTTCTTAAAGGAGCACGGTGTTGAAGAGGGCGAGTTTTAGGGAGGGCGGGTGATAGACTATAGACATACATCATAGGCCCTGAATGGGGAGGTCAGGGACTTACACGTTGACACCAGGTCAGAAGTGCTAAAGGATTACAAGCTCACTAAGCCCTCAGGATCCCTTGTTTTCACTGCTTCTCTCTGTTTGTTGTTTTGTTGCGGCGCAGACGTGGGGAAGAAAGGAGAGAGTGGACCGACGGACGGGAATTAGTGTAAAAGCCTGCGGAGGAGAATGGCATCTCATTCACACCTCTTGTTGGCTGTTTTCGAGGCCCCCCAAAACAGCCCTCCCATCCCTTGTTGCTGTGAAAGCACGTTAGGTTGGCTTTGTGCAGACAAAAGGAGATACCCCTCCCTGCTCTCCGGACCCCGCAGGAGCAACAAGAGGATTTGGCACGGCACGCTAAACCCTGAGCCGCTCTCACTTTGATTGGCTTCGGTAGGAGAGCTCCCTCTCTCTTTGTTGATTAATCAAGAGATTTTCCAACTCTCTTTTTCTCTCTCAAACTCTATTTCTCTCTATCCCCCCTCCCATTCTCTCTCTCTCTCTCTCTCTCTCTCTCTCTCTCTCTCTGTTTCTTTGCCTCCAGTAGCTTTGAAGGTAATTGGGTTCTATGACATCATGTTTGAGGGAAGTTATTTGCCCATCAGTGTTTCTTTATGCATGATTAGAATTATTGAGCATTCTATGTTCTGCAACTGCTCAAATAATTTTGGAATGGCACCATATGTGGCAATTATTAGGGTGTATACATTTCCATATTTAGTCAAGGTAATAGAGAACAAGGTTATCCGAGATCAAGACAGAGTGCAGGTCAAAACATCTGAGATCACATTTAAGATCTGTGATTTAGCATCTAATTTATATCTGGAAGTTTAACGATTTTGAAAAATGAACTGACCAATGAACTACAGCAGTATTTCTAGTAGTTCTTGTTGTTTTTCAACTTTTAATCTGAACTGTTATGTTGAAATTATAATTTGAAATGCGAAACAGAAGCATTTTCACAATTGGTTTCAGACTTTTGGACCCTACTGTATATCAACTAGAAAATCATGTTGCATTAAAACATAATTACTTACATTTTGTGACAGATACCAACAATGTTTTTCATTACCGAGAGCATCATATGTGTGTAAATAATTATTTGTTCACATAACATTTATATTATTGCGCCAAAAGCAGTCTTAAATGATCCAAAAAATAATAAAACAATCAAAAATTGTGATCCGGAGAAGAAACTACAATTAAAATGTTAAAACTGTCAACTGTATGCAAGACTTGCTGAGTGTATTAAACATCCCAGCATGATCTCCTGGGTTACTTTACAGACTGTTCAGTGGCAAGGATAGTACTAAGAACAACATCAAAACTATTTGTTTTTAGTGCCATTTTTTATTTTTTATTCAGAGGACAGTTGAGAGAAGGGGAACGGGATCTGAAAATGTTGCAAGCTGGATTCAAACTCCCATTGCTGAAATAAATATGCTAACCACAATGCCAGAGCTCAGACGAAGCCATTTCGTGTGGTTTTGAAGCCATCAGTGTCCGAGTGGACAGATCAAGCTATAGGGAGAGATAATCTGAAGCACACTGCAAATGACCAAATATCAAATGCAATGGACATTCACGTGTGGAGCCGTTTTGCCAGTGTGGGTGTTTGCGACGAGGGAGTCAGCGAGAGAAAGTGAGAGATTGAGCAAGAGAGATAAACAGAAAAAAGGGGGGTGGCTTTCAACAATAAATCAAGTTCCAGACTAATCTATTTAGCATGCTTTCACCATTATCCTGTCAGTGAAACAGCTAATTAATTAACTGATTCTACAATGAAGAGCTTTTGAATGAGCCCATTTAGGTAATTACTACCAAGAGCTGTTTGGGCGCGTCATTTACTGCAGTCACACGAGTACGCTGGCAGCTGCAATAAAGTCCCTATCCTGAACAATTAGAAAAATTAAAGATAATATAGGTTATGGGTGTGTAGGTGTGCCTGTGCACATGTTTGTATTTGTACAATGTGGGTGAGACAGAGAGACCGATAGAGTGGCAGCAACCAAGAAATCTAATTATAGCAGTGTCTAATTCAAGCACATCTTAATGATATATATGATATACAAGAATAACAATTACATATATATGCAGTTTTTATATATTTATATCATATATAAATGATATAATAGCAATACATTTTAAATGCATATATACATGTACAAGGAATTTCATTTACACCATTTTAAATTATTTTGTGCAGACCAGTCTAAATTCTTAAAATCTATAAACAAAAGTGTGCTATTCACAGTGAACCCGAACAAAAGGTTTCAGCACCAGGCTGTTGGTTCACTACAATACACAAGACAGGATCAAGACCAGAGATATAGAAGGGAGAAGATCCGTGCGAATGAGTGTGGGAAAGCACATCATCCAACACTGACAATGCTGACATCAGTATAAAGAGAACAACACAGTAGACAAAAGAAGATATTTGCACCTGGCCTGGTGTCTGTGGTCAGAGGTTCATCACCTTTGGGTTAAAAGAAAAGATGAGAACAAACTCTTCTCATCAGATCAGCCCACTTCATCCGTACATCCCAATAATGGCTCAATGAGAGGGCATCCCCCTTTCAATGCCCTTCTTTCAGGATGGCTGTCTTCTTGTTGTGCCCGGGGCTTCTGTGTTTGTTTGAGCTCTGGACGGCAGGCTGAAAGGGAACAAGCACTTTAAATAGGAGCAAAGAGACCAAGAGTTTTATGTTAAAAAAAAAAAAAAAATCACTCGGATAAACGACAATTGGGAAGATCAATGCAATTTCTTTTAGATGTCATCTTTAAGTGATTGTTTCAAAATAAAAGTTTTATTGTAAAATCATGCATATTGTTTATGTAACGAGGATCCAAATGCAGCTTTATTAAGAAATGTGGTCAAACAGGCAATAGTCAAAACAATGGCAAACAGGTATGGAGGAGGATATGCAGAATCATAGTCGATATACTTGCAAATAGATTGAGGCAGGCGGCAGGCAAACAACAGTCCATAAATCAAAAGCAGTAAATCCAATAGGCAGGCAGAGAACAATCAGAAACACGGTTGAAACAGGCAGACTGGCAACGGGAAAACAAGACAGGAAAAAAATGCTCAGAAACGATAACCAAGGTAGATCAAGACTTCGCGGGGAGTGATGTGTGAATGGTGATTATATATGGTGTGGGTGATGAGGTGCTGCTGGTGAAGTAATCAGTGAATGGGTACGGGGCAAAATGTAGTCCTGTATGAGTGAATGAAAGTGAGAGTGAGTGAAAAGAGTCCAGAGTGGAGTGCCCTCTAGTGGATCTTCCAGGCACTCCAGCTGACAATCATGACAGTTTACATCTTGCATCATCAACATTGTCACACATTCTGTTGATTGAGTTTAATTTGCACGGAAGATGGAATATTTCTTAAAGTGCCCTATTATGCTAATTTAAAGGTTACTGATTTTGTTTTGGAGGTCCGCTACAATAAATTTAAACTATAAACGTTTTCTCAGAGTTTCTCAGAGTCTGAAAATGGTTTGTTCAAAGATTCGGTAACACTTTACAATAAGGCTCATTAGTTAAACATTTGTTAATGTGTTAACATGAACTAACCATAGGCAATATATTTATTACTGTATTTGCTAATCTTCGTTAACATTAGTTAATGAAAATACAGTTAATTATTTTCAATTCATTGTTTGTTCAAGTTAGTTCACACTGCATTAACTCATAAATAAATAATAAAACCTAATAAATGCTGTATAAGCACAGTTCACTATTAGTTCATACTAACAAATGTTGTTAACTAATGTTAACAGAATGAACCTTATTGTAAAGTGTTACCAAAGATTCAGTCTCTCTAAACTCCTCCTTTGAGCCTACTTTGTTTTGATTGGTCAAATGGCCCAGTCTGTTGTGATTGGTCTACCGCTTACAATGTGTGTCGGAAACTAAACGCCCAATACCATACATCAATTTTAGCTTTGGGGTCCCTTATAAATTCCAAAATGAGTCCTAATCTTTTTGAAGTTTAGGCAAAGTGGATTCACAGCACAGAAAACAACGTTTTGTTGTTTCAACAACATGTTGACAACACGAACCAAACTCTTCCAGCTACAAGTGTTTGAGGGCAGGTCAAAGTAAACATTGTTTGTGGCGTGATGAATAAAGCAAAAGGAACTGGATGAATATTTGAATGCTACCGATCCTGATCTGAAATACGACTTGTGATGCAGCCTGAATCATAATCACTACATGTTTGTTCGGTGACCAGAGGAGAACTGCTCCATCAGCTGAGCCTGGTTTCTCCCAAGGTTTTCTTTGTCACCTGATGGAGTTTGGGTTCCTTGACACTGTCACCTCTGGCTTGCTTAGTAAGGTTCACTTGATGTTCAACAATATTATTGATGTTGTTGTATGAGAACAGAACTGCGCTGGGTTTCCCAAAAGCATCACAAACCTAAGTTGATTGTAGAGACCATTGGTGGCAATGGCTCTACGATCAACTTAGGCTCACGATGCTTTTGGGAAATGTAGCCCTAGATGAGATTTTTTGGGAGGCAGAACTGTTAATAATTGAAGATCTTTACAAGGTAACTGAATCAACACTGAACTGATTTAAGCTGAACAAAAGCTGAAAAGCATAATTTTACTGTTATCACTAGCCTGGTTTCCATTCCAGATTCTCGCAAAACTTTTGCAATATTTTCTAAATATCGATAAAAAAAAATATTGTGAAATGACGGCATTTCCATTAACCAATATAATGCGACTAAAAATTTTTCCTCTTGCAATAAGTCATTCCAAAAATCATTGCGACAGATCTTGGTACGTTTAAGTATATCGCAGCCAATGGAATAGCCATTATTTTTAATCGACATGACGTAGGCATGTTATCTAAGCATTAATGGCAAGGAAAGCCCCATATACTTGGGAGCAGCCACGGTGTTTCTGGAAGGTTATATGCGATTTCACAGATGATTGCATTTCTTTGTTGTTTAGAATCCAGTATTACCGTAATTCGTTTGTCTTTTATGAGTTTAATAAAGAACTCTATCTTGTTTTCTCTCCAAACATACAGTGCTATCTTTTAAGAATGATGTGAATTTCACGTACGCCAGATGACCTGTAAACGCGAAAAAACAAAACTGTTTCCTTAGCAGTTTTGCAAAATATTCCTTTTTTGAATTGCCTGAAAAAAAAAAAAAACAATTTCAATTTGCACAATTTGAAGAGTAATGGAAATGCAGCTACTGTAAAGCTGCTTTAAAACAATGTATTGTATAAAGCATTGCATAAATAAAGGTGATTCGACTTGACTTGACTTCACGGTCATTCAATGAAGACCATAAACTGCTATTATGCAAATTTGTTACAATGTTATGTAGGTATGTAAGAGGAAGTGAGACTGGAATTTCTGACAACTCGGCAGATCAGAATTTATTATTATTTTTGACAATCACTTTATTCGTCTTTAAAACTTTGCAGACCTTTTACATTCACAAACAGCTTTTATTAGCCTCTGCATGAAAGGTAATATACGAAAAAATGGGCTCTTTAATTTTTTTTTATTTGAATCTTACTAAAACCAATTAATATTTTTAAAATGTAAAAAATTAACTTATTTAGAACTAAGTTGCTCAAACATATTTTTTTATTACTACTTCTTTGGTCATGTCCTATCTTGCCAAATGAGCCAGTGCTACAAACAGGTGCACGATGGCCCTGGGTGAGTGTGTAGGAAGTGTGCAAATGAGCATGTGTGGAGGTGTCAGAGAATAAAGGTGGTCTGAATGAAAAAACCAAAGTAAAGGCCATCCTGAGTCTATGAATGTCAGTTACGAGTGACTGCACGTTCACCTCTGCTTTGTCTCTCTGTTATACAATGCAGGTGACGCTCAATACCTCTTCACTCGGAGCTTCATCAAGAACACTAGCCCTGCCTCTTGTGAATGAACCTCTGTCAGGGCCTTTCTTCCAGCCTTCATTCGTTAACACTGCAAGACATTACAGATTTGGACAGAGTAAGCAAGACAGAGAGACTAGACCAGATGCCACATGTCACTTCAGCATATATAGGCCAACATCAGCACATGAACATACACACACACACACACACACACACACAAACACACTTCTTTTCTTCACTATCACTCTACACACACACACTGTACTTATTGCACCTTGTGAAGGACACAAGGGGCCATTAATTACTGGAATGGGCAGTTTTAAATCTGGCAGAAGGACGCAGTGTTGTTCCTGCAGAATGGAACGTAATTAAGGGGAAAGGCCACACGTCAGCGCCGAGCAGCCCGCGGACAATGCTGATGGGGATTTATTACTTGAGCTTGTAGAGAGGGAGAGAGTGCAAGAAACTGTGCTGGTGCAGCAGCCAGGGTCTCGCACACACGCACACATCTGGGCAAAATTGAACACACATAAACATGTTGATGCCTACACACTCGCTTGCATTTAAAAACATACAACTCACTCACAATCTTTAGATTTAGCACATGCAGAAGGTCACGTATTCCCCTCTAGATTTCCTTTAGCTAATTGCGTCTTTTCATTTTGGGGGAATTGCAACATTTCTTGACCCTGGATAAATAGCATTAACCTATAGAGTTGTGTATGCTCTTTCTCACATGGTTTCTTTTGCACTGACACTTTAAATATTGATTACTGAACACAACAACGATAACGTCAGCCAATCACATGGCAGCAACTCAATGCATTTAGGCATGTGGAGATGGTCAAGATGATCTGATGAAGTTCAAACTGAGCATCAGAATGGGCAAGAAAGGTGATTTAAGTGACTTTGAACGTGACATTGTTGGTGCCAGATGAGTATTTCAGAAACTGATCTTCTGGGATTTTCAAGCTCAACCATCTCTAGGGTTTACAGAGAATGGCCAGAAAAAGAGAAAATATCCAGTGAGATATATTCTGTGGGTGAAAATGCCTTGTTGATGCCAGAGGTCAGACTGGTTCAAGCAGATAGAAAGGCAACAGTAACTGTAAGTATGGTATGTAGAAGAGCATCTCTGAACACATCAAACCTTGAAGCAGATGAGCTACAGCAGCAAAAGACATACCGGTTGCCACTGCTGTCAACTAAGAACAGGAAACTAAGGCTACAGTTCACACGAGCTCACAATAGAGGATTGGAAAAACAGTGGTCTGATGAGTCCTGATATCTGCTGCAACGTTCAGATGGAACGGTCAGAATTTGGCGTAAACAACATGGAAGCATGGATCCATCCTGCCTTGTGTCAACGATTCAGGCTGGTGCACACTTTGGGCCCCTTAGTACCAACTGAGCATCGCTGCTGAACATGTTCATCCCTTTATGCCCTCACTGTACCGATCTTCAGATGGCTACTTCCAGCAGGATAACACATGATGTCACAAAGCTCAAAACTACTGGATTCTTGAACATGACAATGAGTTCACAATACACAAATGTCCTCCACAGTCACCAGATCTCAATCTAAATCGAATAGAGCACCTTTGGGATGTGGTGGAATGGAAGATTCACATCATACAAACTGTGCAATGCAATCACGACATTATAGGTCCTCCACAAAACAGTCTGTATCAAAAAGAAGCAAGTAAGTGTATAATATTTACAAATTAATGTTAAAAAAGAAGTCATTTTGTCATTATTTACTCTACCCTCATGCCATTACAAACCCGTATGTTGTTATTCTCTGTGGGATACAAAAAATATGCTTCGTATGGAGCACATTGGAAGTTAATAGCATAATCACTTTTCTCGATCCTTGTAACCAAAAATTATGTTATCAAACTATGGAGCCGCAGGCAGCATATTTGATACAGGTTTGGAAAAACAATTAAATAAAAATTAAATGTTCAAATTAAATTTACATTTATAATTTAATTTAAGCAAATGTAATAAATTAAAAATATGATGAATGCGTTTTTTTTAATTTAGTTCCAAGAATATATACCAACTTGTTGATAGCCAAGTTAATTTGCCAAATTTCATTGTTTTAATGAGTAGACATGATTTAGTAGATGACATTTCTACAAAGAAAATAATCAATACATATTATCACAAAATGTTTGTAAGCATAAGCACAATAGATAAAATGTAACAATATTATGTGAATATTTTTAAACTAACTACAGTTACAGAAGCTTTACTAATGCTTAAGAATTATCTTTAATAGATGATTTATTGTGTAAAACAACACTGAAATGTCTACACCTTGAGCATAAAACCAAACACACATTTCATAAATAAATAATAATAATAAACCTATTATGTTGCATGAGCATGAACACTGGACATATCAACAGATGTTTAGTTAGACAACCCCATGCACACTTGTAATCAAAGATTTACCTTATATTCTCAAGATGATTTGTTGGGCATAATGTTTTTTTTTGTTTTTTGTTTTTTTACAAATCTAATCACCTTAACAAAGCCAGGACATCCACAGCCGTCCACCAATAAGTCTTGATTGACCCTTCGCAAAGCCCCGCCCCCTTTTAGTTACTGTTGCTATGCCCGACAAGCCACGTGCTCTCACGCCACACATCATGTTCTCATGCAGTGGAAAATACATTGCGGAGCAAAGAGGACACTGACAACATATGAAACAGTTTATAATATTTAAAATATTGTAATTTTTTAAAGAAATTTAAACAATAAATACCATATTGTGGCTCTTTAATGTGTCGTGACAGATCGCTGTAGCTCCTTCAATCGGCTTGTGAACCAACATCTCTTCATACTAGTTCATTTATAGCATCAAATAAACATGAATGAACATCAGAAGGAATGTTGTTTCATCAGCTGAATTGACCGCGCGCATGATTAGTATGAACCAGGCACAACCATGATTCACGGATAAATTGCATTTAGACATTATATAGTGAAATTTTAAAACACTAAAGTGTTTTAAACAATTCAAATGCAAGAAGAGGGCAATTTCGCAATCGCATGTTATTTTCTGCGCGCGCACGCTGACGTCGGCGCATTTTAGATGGCGCGCGTACACATACACTCTATCTCGGGACTCCTTGAGCTCGAACAGACACACACAAAATGATCTCAAAATCCCCATCTCGACAAGTGTTCTTGAATACAGTCGGTTATAAAGTCTAAAGTGAACCTAAACAGTTGAGATTACTTGAGAAAGAGGATGTGTTTCATCATATTGGTTCCGTGCATTTAATGACAGCAGCAGCCTAAAATAACTGCGATGTCATTAATTGTCAAACAACAAAACAACTTTAACAATGATTAATCTAGATTTAATTTATTAAATGAACACTATGCATAAAGTGTAATTACAATTATATTTATTATTAATTATTACATTTCTCTACCTGAATACTAGGCTACTGTTAAACCTAAGCATTTGTAACTGTTATATTTATCTGTTTTAATTTGTGTATTCTTATTTTTAGTGTATGTTCATTCGTCTTTAATAATGTTTGAACTTAATTAGTAAGGAGTTTTGCTGTGGTATCAAAGTACAAATAAACTGTTCTTTAATTAAGTAATTAACTGGAAGCAAAGTTACATTTCTCTTAATCCCCCTCCCCCCCATTTTTATTTGTATTTTATTTTTTGCTGATCCGAAAATGTGTCTCGAAAACCGTAATATGATCCGAACCGTGCAGTTTTGTGACCCGTTGCACCACTATGTTCAACATAGCTGTGGTTATTTAGGAAGGCCTGAGGAAAACAGTAAAGGAACGTGCAAACGACGAGGCATATTAACACCCTACTATTCCTCCCCTGTTTTTAAAACCATGTTAACTGCTCACTGAAAATAAACCCAGAAAAAAAGTTCTAAATTGGAAAAAGAGAGTGAAGAAACCCACTCATACGCTTTTTAATTTCCTTCCCTCTGCCACCTTCTCCGGTAAAGCGTGTTGAAAGCCTGATGATTCAAATTACACCTGGACTCCACCTGGGCAGGGTGTTTTTGGCTATTGTACAAGCTAAGCAATCATCTATATCAGTGAAAAAGAGAACATTGGGTAACAGAAGGTTTATGGATTGAGAAAGGTTTTTCACGGCTGTCATAATCTCACGCGCACAAGCTGAATTGTTCGTCTTCACAGAGGCGGAACACCTGAGCACCCGTGCGAGACGCAAGACTTTCCAAAGAGTCTGTACAGTGTGGAGAGGGGCCAGGTGTCCTGAACAACACATTTAGCAAGAGTAATGATTGTGACTGAGCTTTGAAGGCGCAAAACCAATGCATTCCACAATCGAAGGCATTTCTCTCCCCTCTGAATGCAGACTTTTATTGACGAGAGGCTGCGAGCGTCTCTGCCAATATACTGCTGTAAAATGAAGTCCCCTTCATTCTCTCGTTCCCTCTCTCCTTCTGAATGGCTTCACCCCTCTCTGTTCTGTGTTCCGCCTCCTTCATCTCTCTCCAGCCATTCCTCTCGTTCTTCTATCGGCCCATAAAACACTCCCTCCTCCCTCCTCTCTCCTTCGCTCGCTCGTGAGATTTGCCTAACAATGGGTGGCTCTGCCCAAGGTCAGATAAGAAGCCACAGTCCAAGAAGCCACAGTCACTGTTTCTTTCATCCGTCTTTTTTTCCCCACTCTCTCTCCCCTCACAGCTTTCAAATTATCTCTGCAGCACATAATAATAATTACTGAGGACGGCGGAGAGGAGATAAGGGAGAAGCGGCGGACGGGAGAGAAGAAGGGAGGGCGAGCGCGGAGAGAAGGAGTGTGAAAAAATACGGCTGCCAGAGAAAGAGAGAGGTTGAAGAATTATTATTGCTAGATGGAATTGGGTGGGTGGGGGGCGCTCAGAGAGAACAACACTGCTAATGTGCCTGTAATGAGCAGATCTCTATTTTTCTTCATATGAAAGAGTGTTTTTTTTATGTATCAATGCCTGTAGAGCCTCAGAAATCTATTAAAACATCCGTATAATGCTATTCTCCTGATTTTCTCTGGTTGTGACAAAAAGCATTTTATTTTCAAGGTTACATCAAGTTTTGATTGCTATACATTTTAAAAGTTTCCAGGTAACAGACATGAGATGAAAAAAAGGTTTATATTTTTTATATAGAAAGAACCTTTCTTTCTAAGGTGCTGCAAAAACGACAATTTCTAAATCTGTATTTCTATTCCGCTTTCTGGTAAAAACTATAACTCTTTAAATACACGCTCTCTTTGAACTCTTTAAATACATCTTGAAATTATTTTTTCCCCTCATTTTAGGCACTATACTTATATGCTTGAAACAAGAATGGGAAAAAATAACTTAATTTATTTTTGGCAATTTTGTTTTTCTTTCTATATAAGTCCGTACTAAAATACTAATTGAGAAAATGGTATTTTGCAGTGCAATACACTCTGTCAAAACACTTCAAAATTCATCCATGATATTGTAAACAAACCTAAATAACTCATCTCTCACATTAGGAAATGATTTAAACCCCAAAGGGCTCTACGTAGGGATTTATGGATCATCAACAAAGTCTAAAGAAGCTGAATGTCTCTGGAGGCTTTTACTGAACAATATTCTCCAGTCTAAGTTGCATTGCAAATACCCCCAAATCCCATTCTGTTCACCCAGAACCTCCTTTCTAAACACCCCTTTCCATGCACTTCTGCACCCCTAACCCTTCTGACCCCCATAATGTTATCGGGAAGCAGCGTAAGCCAGCTAATCCCGGGTGCTGTGGTTCCCGACACCACCCAGAGGAGCTTCTATCTGCCTAGCTGAGGTGCTCTGTGCCGGGCTGATACTCGCGGGCTGAGAGGGGGGTCTGGAGATGCCTATCAGAGCTGCTGTGCAACAGTCTACACACACATGCACACACAAACGTCACCCCTGACATGTAGATCGCTGGCCATCGTAACAATATTCTGAGGAGGCCTTATCTCTGAACTCAAGCTTCGTTGTCTGGATGACCCAAAGTGGTCCGATGACAAGGGGGGAGGGGTGGATCTGTCTATACCCAGCCCATTTGCTTCTCATTGGGCCAACAGTGTGTCTCTGCCTTTGGTTGGCTCATACTAGACACTGAATGCGGTTGGATTTGTGTTCATTTAAATATAAGTTGTGGAAAGCAAAGAAGCAAAGGACGGAGTTTGAGCTGTACAATGAATCCGTAAAAACTTTAGAGACCGTTGGCGCCAAATTTAATTTTTGACAGGAATGAAAACAAGGCTGTGAGGGATAGAATACAGTGCTTTCAGTGGACTGTGTGTTGTTTAACAGCTGATGAAATGTCTTTCCAAAAAAACAAAGACAAAACGCTACATAAAAAATGATGTGATCTAGGACCTTTATACAGTGCATGCCATTGTAAAAACTGTATATATATCCCTCACAGCCTAGTTTTCATGTGTGTTAAAAGTTCCATAAGCCGTCATGGATTTCATGCACAAATATAGCAGGTTTAGCAGATTTATATGGCCATGACATGAGCTCACAGAAACTTTCACAGGTGGTTACATATTATATATATTATTCACAGCGGTGTGGACTTGCCCCATTGACTTTCATTCTAAGTGTTACTGTAAACATCTTTGTCCTGAGGGACAAGTTGATTATTTTCTGTAGTAAATGGTAGCGTATGGAACATATGTTATATTTAAAGCTGCACTCCGTAACTTTTTGGAGTTAAAATTTATCCAAAATCAATTTTTGAGCAAGTACATAACCAGCCAGTGTTCAAAACTATCTCTTTACCTTAGCCTGATTCACAACAGAAAGCTTTTAATAATGTTTTATAATTCTTATGGTACTGGTAGGTTTCTGCAGGAAATTCGAGCATGCCACCGTTCATCTTGTCACGTCTGTTTTCATGAAGTTGTACATGAAGTCCCAAATAGTTGGTTATATCATGTGAGGATGCTGCAGATGACGGATCATTATAGCCTTTTCTCACAGCAGCTGAACTAATTAAACTTTTCATTTTAATGGCGAATTGTATGATATGACAAATTAACATTAGAGATCAGACTGACCAGAAGTTGAAATCAACAGGTTACGCTAATACAAACTAAATGGACATAGTCACGCAATGCTGATGTTGTTAACTTTGAAAACTAGTATAACAATAATAATAATTTGTATGGATTGATGTGATTTGAGCTAAATGATCATTTAACCATCATTGGTATTTATTTTATTTTAATGCTTTTTTTCTCAGTTGCTCAGGCCGAAAGTGGCAGATTTGTTACTTACTTGTTCAGATGACATTTTCTGGTGAAAATTCTTATTTTGGTCATACTTCTAAGACTGCAATCTGTGACTCCGAAGTACAGTATCTACACCGGTGCGGTGACTGACAGCCACACATTCTCCTAAAAACATTAGAGATGGCGACAAAGAGGCAAAACCTATGGACTGCAGCTTTAACTCTTGCATTAATTAAATTCCTATGTAATAAACAAAACAAAACAAAAAACAGAACAAAACATGAATGCCACATGACATAATCTACAACACAACAGGCCCAGATCATCCCCATGAAAGGAAACAAATGTAAATAATGGTTAATATGTGGAAAGCTAAAAAAGGCCCTGAAATAATCAAGGATTCTTAAGGAGTCACATGACAAAATCAGAACGTGAACTTGTCTGGTTGAACTTTACTGATGACAAAGGAAAACGTAGGGTGTTAATGTTCAGTTGGAAATAGAAACACATATTTGAAGTGTTAAAAATACCCGTTATTTTTCCTGCATAAAACTCGAAGTTGAAAAAGAATACTATACCAGGCAAATTATGCAGTCCAGTTTCAAATTTTGACCTCAGCACATGTGCACTTCTGCATATGTGCATATCATGTGATTGTTTAACAGAAATGCCTCATTTGCCTGTATGAATTAAAAAAAAAAAGGGAAAAAAAATGTTCAATATGCATGAAAGCTTTCCCACTGGCCTCTGGGAAAGGGAGATAAAGTGGACATATCTCTGAGAGTTATGATAAGTGTGTGTATTTGTTTGCACTTGGTGTGAACGTGTGTGTGTGTGTGCCTGAGACATATCTCTGAGCTGTATGATAAGACACATCAGCACGTAACAACACGGCAAAATGGAGGGAGGAGGGGGAAAACGGATGGAGGGAGAGATTGGAAAAAAAATGAATGACACAAGGGGGCGTTTCTATTTCTCTCTCTCACTCAGTGTGGGTCCTCTGGGAAAGGTCGTGCGGCACAATGCAAACATGTCTGTGTGAATAGCTCGATGGGAAGAGGACAGCTGTTTGAGATGACAGCGATGGCTGCTAATGCTCAATCTGTCTACCTCCCCACAGACCTATTCATACACATACACTCGCACAATGACCACAATGAGTTAGCCGCAAAGCACAAATGTGCTACTAACACATATACTGTACACACTTGCCACTTGTGCATGACAGAATGGGTTCCTGTGTTGTGCCTCAAATGCCAAATTATCCTGTCTCTATCTCTAACATGCACTGTTGTTTAATACATCAAAACAGGAGAGTGATATGATATATTATAAAATGTTGTGATGCATGTTATGGGGCCTTGAAAACATGCTCAGGATTCATTCTCATGCTCTTTCTGGTCTGTCTACAGTCAGAAACATACTTTGTACAAGTATGCAAATACTTGACCTACTCTTTGCAAGCTTTAAGAGTAATCATGAGTTACAGTAATAAACTTCCTGCGGGTGCTAGAGATATTTTCCAATTTCTGTACCACTGGATGTATTATTATTCTGGTAACTAATCTTAACTAACTTGTCCAGCAAGATTCTCTAGCAAAGTTTTGCTTGGCCATGACAATATGTAAGAGAAAACTGTAGACAATTTACTATAACATCCACAGCAGCACCCCTTGAGGCAATACTGAGAATGTAATGTGTGCTTAAAGGGATAGTTCATTCATTTCATTGTTGTGTTATGACTTTTTCTTCTGACAAGTTGTAGAATAAAGCGAAGCATGAAATCAAGCTTGCGTAGAAGCAATTTCACGTACTTTGCATTCACGTACTTGTCGAATATCCACAAAATGTGTGAACATTTAACATTTCATTTTAAACTTTGAACTGTTCAGTCATGATTTGGTCTGTGGCTAACATTACTTTAGAAAATGTTGTTCTTACACTTCTGTTCAAAAGTTTGAGGTCAGTGAGATTTGTAATAGAAAAAAAAGGAAAAAAAAACTCTTATGCTCACCAAGGCTGTTTTTCTTCTCTTAAAAAATATATCAAAATCAGTATTTTGTTAAAGGGGTAATATACTATAATGTCACTTTTAGATGTAAAATAAGTCTCTGATGCTCCCAAAGTGAGTATGTGAAGTTTTAGCTCAAAATACCCCACAGATATCTTTTTTATAGCAAAAAATATCTTTATTTATGTTTATGTGTCCCTTTAAATGCAAATGAGCTGCTGCTCTTAAGAAGAGGCGGGGTTTCAGGAGCTTATGTTAGCAACTGATTAGCCTACCTCAAGAAGACTCAGTGAAAATGTCAGAAACTGTTCAGCCTTTTATGTTCAAACCGGAGTCGGACAATGACAGACAATGACAGACAGACTCAAGAAGAAGTGATAACATGTAGAATGTAACACGATGTTTCTGAATGGTTAGTTGATTCATTTATGTAGCTGATGTGGAGTTAACTATCTTAAAGTCATTGATTAGCATATTCTGTCATGACAATATATAAATCGCTCGTGTGGGATCTATTGTAAGATGCCTACAGAGCCAGCGAATATATGATGCATGAAGATAGAACAGGTTTAGTTTAGTTTAATTACGGTTATACGATGTCATCTTGTTTTTATGTCATGCTATTGCGTTTGTGTTACCGTATTACAATAAAATGGCCCCAGCCCTTTGTTGTGTGTTCTCGGGGGCAGGTTTATGTAAATTTTAGGGTTAGTGATGTCACTAACCCTGGAAGAAGCTTGTTGTAGTCCCTACCAGCCATTTGTTGTAGTCCTTAACAGAGAATTCTTCAAAATAAAATATCTCCCTTTGCTTTGAACTTTGAGTGTTGTAACTTTGCAGATGTTGTTTATGCTCTAATGGCAACATTACACACAAACTCAAGTAAAATAAAAAGTGAAATCGTAATCAATCACCCCTTTAAATAATATTTCAATGTACATAACTGTTTTCTATTTCAGTATATTTAAAAACATAATTTATTCATGAAATGGCTAAGTTGATATTTTTAGCACCATTACTCCAGTCTTCAGTGTCATATAATCCTACAGAAATCATGCTGATTTTCTGCTCAAGAAACATTTCTTATTATCACTGTTCTTATTATCTTTTTTGTGAAAACTGTGATACATTTTTTTCAAGCATCTTTGATTACAATGTTAAAAAGAACATTTATTTGATTCTGAAATCTTTTGTTACATTATGCTCTCATTTTTTAGAGTCCTTGATAAATAAAAGTATTAATTTCTTTAAAAAAAAATCCAACTGACCACAACCTTTTGAATAGTAGAGCAATTTAAACACATATGTGAGTAACTTAAAAAGTTGCCACATAATCACTACAAGAAATGACTGATTAAATGCATGTCATTCATCAAGCACGTAAACTCACATTCTTATTCTTTTAACAAGTTAATGCTCTCATCAAACATGCATAATAGACCATGTGTCCATTTATTGAAAAAAAAAAACCCATAAATAAAACAAACTTGCTTGTGCATCCAACTTCCATAAAAATCTATGGGAGTCATTGGTGTGTCAACATGCCCCTTCCAGGTTTTCTAAATAAAACCCGAAGAGCTCTATTTGAGCAGTCTGAAATGCCAACTTCTGGCTAAACCAATTGTGTGTGTTTGGGCTGGAACTATCTGTTTGTCCAATCAATGACAGGCAGGGGAAATGTCTGAGAAACCTGTATGGAAACAATCATTATTTTGAAAGCACTGGTACTGCAAACACACCACCCCTTTAAAATATTTGAGGTAAAAGTTGAGGAAAAGAGAAAGACCGAACATAAATAACAGAGAGAAAGAAAGTAGAACTCAGAGATGGAGAGAAGGAGAGAAAAAAATTGAAGAGAAGGAGGGAAAAAAGTGCCAAGCTAATTAAAGAAAGCCTACAGGCAAAGCCTTCGAGGAAGGTGTCATCACACACACACACACACACTTTCTTCTTCTCCTCTCCTCTTCCTTCTCTGGCCTTTGATAAGACAGAGGTGCTAGACTGGGCCTCACCAACACCATGTAAAATCACCAAAGAGCGAGAGAGAGAGAGTGAGGGGTTTGTTTGGCTGTTAAAGAGAGTGCTGCTCTTCTCTTGGCCTTGTTAGTGCTCATTAATGCCTGACTGCTTGTGTGTTTGAGCTGGCTGAATATCTGTTCTGTGACCTGTTGTTATGTTTTATTTAATGTGTGTATCTGTTTGGTAATATGTGTGTGGCACAGTGTAGTATACGTCAGGAGGTATGCCTTCATATCATCGTCATACTTGAGTGTGAGTGAAGGAAGGAGAAATCCAAAGATGTGTTGTTAGAAGACATTTGCAGTTGTGGTACAATGTTTTCTTACACCTGTTTACTCAAAACATGGTCAAATGACTTTAATGTCTAGACCTGAAACACCTGCTTAGAGATGTGCTAACAAGGTGCAGTCACACGCACATATGTGGAAAACTCAGTCAACCCTCTGTCAATTAATAATGAGAGAGAATTTATTACACATAAACAGTAAAGACAATAAGGCTTTGAGATTGATAACAGAAAAAAGGTTTCCTGATAAAAATCAAATCTCAACCTATTATGTCTCTTTTAATATGTTGTTTCACTCAGAGATATGTGAAAAGTCTATTTTGTCGTTGTATATGCTGATTCACTTTAAAGCTTCAAAAGTTTTTTTTTTTTTTTTTTTTTAAATGACTGAATGTTACTTTTTTTTAAACACTGGTAACATTAAGAAACGTTTCTTGAACACCAAATCAGAATTATTTCTGAAAAATGGAGTACTGCTGAATTTTTTTTCCATTACAGGAATAAATTATATTTTAAAATTTTAAATATAATATAAAATATAATATAAATTTAAGTTATTTTAAATTTAAAACTGCTTACTACAATATTACTGTTTTTACTGCATTTTTGTTTTATTAAATAAATGCAGTCTTGATGAGCATATAAGAGACTTCTTTCAAAAAATGGTAGTGTACATCATATTTTGTCTGTAAAAAGGTTGTGAACAGCATTACAGAAAAAAAAATTCTGCTTGATTTACTTAAATATGATTTTTTTTTTGCATAAATTTCTGAATCTATGTAATAAAATTTTCTTTCTGTTGAAAGAAATTTGCACAAAGTATAAACTTAGTTTTAGCATTTCTCCAGTTCACGACTTGTTGAAGTATCTTTGCACAGGCTGACATTTTTCAGGCTCTGCTTGTTTTATTGCAATTACAATTACATTCCTGGCATTGAAGGACTAAAGGCCCCGATACACTCACGGTGGGTGAAATTAAGAAGAGATGAACCAGAGAAGATTTCCTCAACAAAGAAGGCGGAGCCTCAGAGCACACCACCGATTACATAATCTCCATAGACCAATGGTAGTTTGAAAGTGTTTACCAGCTTCGGCAAGCTGTTTTAAAGTCCCAAGATGAACACAAAGCGAATTTTGTTTTGGCCTGATTTTGTCTGTAATGATGTCACACCAGTTCGTTCATAGACTTCGCTTGAAGTATACTGGGGCCTTTACACAGACACGTTGAGGTCGGCATGCCCACACCTCAGCACCCCATCATTTCAATTCCCTCTTTCTTCTCTCTTAGCCCCTCTCCTCTGTAATGAGGAGAAAAAGAGTGAGAATTCATAAGAAGAGGAAAACTATAGATAAATTTTGTATCTATCCAAAATAATGCACATCTGATCTGTTTACTAAAGACAAAACCACCACTTTCCTCCTACTTTCATGATAATGCCTGGATAATGGAACTGGGTGTGGATTCAGAATATTTTCCATTATAGAAAGTAGTAGCCGCTGTACCTCTGTAGCAAAGTGTGTGTGTGTGAGTGTGTGTGTGTGTGTGTGTGTATGTGTGTGAGTGAGTATTGATCACACCGGGTTATTCTCCAGCCAGGGTTTATTAACCTCTGTGATAATGACAGAGCATTTATGTACACAGAGTCCCAGAGGAATTGTGGGATTGAAGACGACAGAGACCCTTTGGCTATGTTCAGAATGGCATACTGACATATTACTTGTTCTTGAAAAATGTATACTGTGCATTCTCTATGCATGGATGAACTACTACATTTGATACATGAATATCCCACAATGCAATCTGCTCGACTTGACCTTTCACATTTCCAGTGTGAACAAAGAACCAGAAATAATAACAACCTTGATTTAAACACATTTATGTTTTTTTATTTTTGCACTGACTCAATAAATGAAACATGCAGGTCATGTGAAAAATTGACATGGCATACTACTATTTAAAATGCATTATTGCAGAATATCATTGCATACTTGTACTATTTTAGATAGCATGCATTATGTAGTATATTGTACAGTATATAATATAGTAATTATTATATTAATAAATTATATAATAATAAATTATTATATATATATAAATTATATATAATTCCAAACACAGCCACTGTGTCAAGTTTAGGATTTGAAGCAATGACTCAATCTTTTGCCAACTGAAAATTCAACACACATAAACGGTTAACAACCAGAATTTGTTTACAACTATTACAAATAGAAAATCAAATACAAGCCCCAAAAATCTTTAAAACAAGTAAACAAATAAATTAGAAGGTATTTTGGAGAAGTGTAATAAAATCCATTGACAAGTTCAATACTGACACTAGAATCCACTGTCCTCAATTCCTTGTCTCCATCTTTTAGCCCCTTCCCCCTCCCAAGCTCTGAACCAGCTTCCTCTATAATTACCAGTTATTAATTTTAAATGAGTCTGTTAAGGTGTTGCATGATTTTAATACTGCCTGTTAATATCAGATCAGATGAGATTGGGGGAAGAGGAGATGAGAGGGGGGTGATGGAATGGGTGTCTTCTCTCTGCCATCATTAGAGAGGGATGACGTCCGTCCATCAGTCTATCATTACTCCACTCACACACTTGCTGTAGATGAGAACGATCACCCAGAGCCTTTTTTTTTCCAGAATGAAACATTTAAATCTCCCCTTAAATGTCATATTTGGTCGTATGCATCTTTTTTTGAGGGAAGCATAGAAAGAAGACAAGAAATGGTCAGTAGAGTTAAAGACATGGCCTGCACATGCTATAAAGTGGCAGTTTAAATGCGACTCGGGTCATTCCAACCCTGCTACCCCTCGCTATCACTACCTAACAATGAAGATATCAACATACTAATAAAATAAAATAAATGGATGAAATGATAATAAAATAAAATAATTACTGTCTGTTCTAGGCCACGGTTCCGACCTAAACCAGATTTTTAAACATTAACATGTTAGCAGCCAGCAAGCAGCATGAGCAAATCTTACAGTGTTGAAGTTCAAAAATTTGTTTTTATTTTAAATTTTAATAACCATTTAGATTAATTCCTACTCAAACTTGATATGCAATGTTAATCATTAAACATTTTATTATTTTTATTTTTTATAATCTCCGTTAATTAGGAATTTGATGGATGTTAAAAGTCTAAAATTGATAAATCTGGTCTGAATGCTTCAAATTATGTAACTCTTCAATTATAAAAAATAATAAAAGGGACTGTTGTGATATTATATTAATGTGCCATTTTTGCCTACTGTAAACAGCTAAACTCAGCTTCGCATTGTGCCTAACAAACATCCCTTGATATCAAGTTCATCTTGCATCATGTTTCCTCTGACTTGTATAAAAAGCAGTTCTGCCCCACAAATAGATCGACATGGTATAACGATACAGCAAAATCTCTTTTGGACGAAACATTTGTACTGTTGCAAGGTACGCAATCATTCCCAGAGCTATAATGTTCTGACGAACTGTCACAAAGACCTAAAAACTAACAACAGGTTGACAGACAGGATATGACAAACGAACTATGAAATGCATATGGTGTGAGAGATAAATCTTAAAGTAGCTTTGGATAGTGTTTATAGGAGAAAAAGAGTCCAAACCGGTCCACTGATACAGACAAACTCTCTCACTCTTCTCACATCTCTCTTGTCTTTCTCTCTCTTTCTCCTCACCCCCCTCTCTCCCTCTCTCCCTCTCTTTGTGTTCTGTATTCCAGGGTCCTTTCAGTGCCTAAAGTGGCGCTTGCTGCAGCTGAAGTGTCTGTGCATGTGTGCCCGAGCCTGCAATTCACCAATTTCACTGCTAATTAGCCTACAAAGCCGGCGCCTCGCAGGGGGAGGAGAGGAGGGGGTGGCGCACGCGGGGGGTCCGGGGCCCGGGGGCTGAGAGGAGGAGGAAGAATGGGATGGGAGGGGTGCTGGCACAGCTGACACATATGGCTGGGTACCAGAGACTGGTTGAAAAGGGTGGAGGTGAAGAAAGAGGGAGAAAGAGAGGCTGAGTGAGAGAAGGAGGGGAGGAAATAAGAGGATGATGTGGGGTAGAGGAGTGAGCCGTTCTTGTACCAGAGCATGATACAGAGAAAAGGTACAGATGGAGAAGAGGAAAGGCATGGAGCCAGGGCACTTTCACATGACTCACGTCAGGGCTTCAACGCACCTCTTAAAGCAAACGCCACGCTCCTCTTTGACCTCCACATGAAAAGCGGTGTAGATAGTGTCACAGTAAGGTCGCTAGATAACAAGGGTGCATGGTAAATAGGAAAAACATGCGTTTGAGATTAGTGCAGAAGAAAGTCCCGCCGATGCCTTTGATATGTTGCAGAAATCAAAAATAAGCTGTCGAATGTGACTACTGTCTTGATGGACATAAATCACAAGAAGGGAGCAGTTTTTCTACAGTTCTTGTTTCTTTGTACTCTAAATCTCAACTGGTGGGTTGCAAAATCTTTCAGATTGGGTCACAAACAGAAGGCAAAAACAGAGCTGTGTAACCATGAATATATACACAAAAATGAGGAAGAGAAAAAGCTTATCCAAATGTTTATAATTTATATATATTTTGTCGCTGACATGTGTCCAATCAAACTTAGTACTTAGTGCAAATTAATCTGGCACTTAAAGGCACAATATGTAAGATTTTTGGATTAAAATATCCAAAAATCACAAGAAGGGAGCAGTTTTTCTACAGTTCTTGTTTCTTTGTTCTCTAAATCTCAACTGGTGGGTTGCAAAATTTTTCAGATTGGGTCACAAACAGAAGGCAAAAACAGAGCTGTATAACCATGAATAGATACACAAAAATGAGGACAAGAAAATGCTTATCCAAATGTTTATAATACATATCTTTTGTCGCTGACATGTGTCCAGTCAAACTTAGTACTTTAATGCAAATTAATTTGGCACTTAAAGGCACAATATGTAAGATCTTTGGATTAAAATATCCAAAAACCACTTGAACGATGTAATATATTTTGTTGACTTACATTATCCCAAAAGTTTCCAAGAATGTGAAAATCCAGAGAAATAAGCAATTTTAAACAGGACACGGAATGTCATCTATTAATGCCATCATACCCGCATTACCCTCGGTTTCCAGTTTTATTTTGTAAAAACCGTGGAAACAACTAATATGCTTTAATATATTATGTGTTTTATTAGACAGGTGAGCAACTGTTTGGATGGATACATTCCTTGACAGAAATCTAATCATGTTATATAGCTCAACACAACTCAACATTGTTTAAATCTCATTTTCCTGATTTACTGCAAGTACCATGTTTTACCACGCCTAATATCGATCTAGCTTACTGCAGTGTGCAACAAGTGTCCTTTAGCCACCGAGCAAACGCATAGAGTAGTACTATAACAACTTTTAACACACAAATGTATCTAATATGATAAATAGCGCTGCGTTACCCCACAAACGGATGACCGGAAGAGGTGGAAGAAGATACTGCGGCATAATAAAAGTTCCTCTGCTCTCGAGCCATTTGTTGCGCTCGTCTCTCATTAACAAAAACTCCAGCGACCTCGCTCCGCTCAAACAGCTTTCAGCTACACCCTGCTACATACTACAGTAATGTTAATAAATCTTTAATAAATTAGCTCATCCATGAATATGATTTCTGCCCAAGCCCTTTCGGATTCTTTTCTACCAGCTGTAGAACACCTCCCATGATTCAGTGAAATCAAGGCGTCATCAAGCTACATCTTTGTTTTGAATAAGCGGTGTCTAGCAGCGAATAATTACATATTGTGCCTGTAATAGACAAATTAGGTAGATAAAAACAAGTATAGATGACCCAGGCCACATGAAATATGGATACATTTGCAGATTTCAGCAAAGATACACCACCATTCAAAAGTTTGGGATCGGTATGATTTTTTTACTGTTTTTGAAAGAAGTTTCTTATGCTCACCAGT
The DNA here is from genome assembly GCA_038088235.1 of Zacco platypus. NCBI lineage: Eukaryota > Metazoa > Chordata > Actinopteri > Cypriniformes > Xenocyprididae > Zacco > Zacco platypus. Next base: position 10,428,224 of record CM076070.1, read on the forward strand.
TGAGAACCATTGATCTAAACATGAGGCAAATTCATGTGTGAACTGTGAAAATCACAAAGGTAGGGGCAAAGTTGTCAGAATTACTGGTCTGCTAAGCTCAATGGGCTGTATTTTGAAAAGTCAGCAGCAAATAGGGTCAAAGTTGAAATGATTTGAACTTTGAGAGATGTGTTGCAATGCTGCGGCTGATGCTTCCCTAGGGTTCAAAAGGCCGTAAGAGGGGAGAGATGAAAAGAAAAGAAAAGAAAAGAAAGCCCAAAACCTCAAGATGGACAGAATCCAGAAGGAACAGCTGGAATGATTCTACAGTTGTTAGACACAGTTGTGGCCACAGGGGGCGCTGTAGCCCAGTATGGCTGGAGTGCTTTGAGTGGAACGGCAGGGGAAGGCTGAGTGGGGATGCCCAGGTCTGGTAAGCCTACACTGGGCACAGCTGCACCACAGCCAGCCCTGGCACCATTCGCACGCCCTGGCAGATATAGCGGGTCTTCGAGCCTAACTAAAACACACACACACACACACGTACAATCCACCCAGTCTGGTAGCTGCCAACAGCCCTAACACCATCTCTGCCATACTGGCATCCATCCTGCCACCTATCGCTGACGGCGACGGTTTCCACAGAGACCGGCGCTTGGCACGACGCCCAGGAGAGCACTGGAGTATGGCATTGGCAGCGTTTGAATAAGCTTAGGGCTTGTCTCTCTCTCCTTTCTTGGTCTCCTTCTCTCATTCTCTCCCTCTCTCTCTCTTATTTGCTGTTTGTTTGTTGTTTTTGTTTGTCCTCTGTCTCCCGACGCTTGTATATTTAAGGCTGTGGATGTGGAGGTGGAGAAAAGGATTATTCCGGAGGCACACAGGGGTCACACGCCTCTGGGGTAACGCGACCACCTTGAGAGGGAGCGGAGTAATGCTCTCACACCCACAATCACACGCACATGCATTTATAAACACTATCATGATGAAATTTACACCCTAACAGCTCCGGCGACAACATATGTTAAAACATATGAACATACGTATGCGTTTGTATCATGTACATTAAGAACTGTATAGAGAGTCTCTGAGGCATTTCGCAACGCCACTACACCCAATGTTTGGAGCTAAAGGGGTAAATGCCAACTCGACAGATGTAATTGTTTGAACTGAATGTGTTCACCTAAAGCCCTCATCTTAATCCCAGTGGACAGATGCCATATAAAATCTCTTTAAAATGAAAATGAAAACAGTGTAAACATTCTGTCGACCAAGACTGCCAACCCTATACTTATATAGATCATACACTGCAAGGCACTGAAACGTTACTGTGTAAAGCTGGCCATAATTCCAGTTTATTCACTCTTAAAAACAAAACCTTCATAAAGTGCAGATGGCAATTTTGTTCAACTTCACTGCAGCAATACTGATGGCCCACAAAAGCAGTTGATATCAAACATCCATGCCAAGAAACATCACATCGTTCACAATTACCACAATGTATTTTATGCATACTGTTGGCACTTTGGTTGTACAATTTTACCTGAACATTTTTAGTACAATTGTTTTGCATGTAACTGTATATAATTTTGCATACAACTATTATATTTGCGAAAAATTGTATGTATATTTTTCTGAATGCAATTTAAAGCGCAATTTCTGTGTACAATTGCGCATTTTTTTCATGTAACTATGGGGTGTAACTATAGGGGTACATGTGTTGGCCTGAACTGTCATGGTACGAATGTCACATTTTGGTGCTTTACAGTCAGACGACGAAAACAGTCACAGGCGATCCACACTCCAATCCAGTGCAGTAATGCAATGCTGTTTGCTAAGCTCCACAACAGGAAAAAGCGCAGAAGAAGAAGAACAGATAATCTCTGCATAGATATGTTTATGTTTAATCTCGCAACCAGTGTTTCAATCGCGGAAAGACATCAATTAAACAGCTTGAGATTAATATCTCACGTAGCATTACATTTACCTCAAGTCATTTAGGGTGCGTTCACACTTGTCATGTTTGGTTCGATTAAAACGAACCCTGGTGCGACTGCTCAGTTAGTGCGGTTCGTTTGAACATAGGTGAACGCTGCCATCCGAACCCTGGTGTGGACCAGACAAGCGGACCGAGACCGCTAAAAAGATGGGTCTCGGTCCGCTTCCAAGCGAACTCTGGTACGGTTCCATTGATATATGAACGCAACACGGACCAAAGACATGTAAACGAACCAAAGAGAGGACATGATCCTTATGCCTTTGTTTCAGTAACTTAAGGTTCACTGTTAAAAATGCCAGTGTGAACGCTAAGCAGACCAGGACTATATGTTTTGTTTTTGTTTTTTGGTCTGGTTCAAACGAACCAAACCAACCGAACTACAAGTGTGAACGCACCCTTAGTGTCAGTTTGCTAAAGAAATTAACTCTTGAGCATTTCACTAAATATATGCACTATATTTACTTTACCTGTTAGTAATATCTTAATTATTTAATATACGTTTAAGTAAATTTCTCACGAAAAGAAGTCATGACAGTAATTGTGTAAATTATTTCATTAAAAAAATTAAATGGAGTAAAAATAATTGAAAATTACTTTTAAATTAGATTTTGAAGTTAAGGCAAAACCTGCCTTATGTGAAATTTACACACATACTTTACACACATACATATGTATATATATATATATATATATATATATATATATATATATATTTATATAATTTTTTGAGTGTTGATTATTTTATTTACAAATGAATAGCAACTGAGTTTTAATAGTTTAATATAATAGTTTGGGCTCTAATAATAATAGTTTGGGCTCTATTGTTACTTGTAACCTCTAACATTATAGTAATGTGCAAGTAAGCACTCCCTCAGCATTAGCTGAGATAGATTTTGTTTTTTATCCTTAAGAAAATGTTAATTATAATTGAATTTAATTAAAGATAGACACAATTTGTTCAATAAGTCATTGTTTAATATAAAACAAGGAAAAAAGGCAATTTTATGTTTAGTTTTCTCCCCCCTGCTGAACCGAACCGTGACTTCAATACCAAGGTACGTACCAAAACGTCATGTTTGTGTACCATTACACCCCAAGTAACTACGTATAATTTGCGTACAATTGTATGTTATTTTTTTGTATGTAATTATACATACAATTTCTGTGTACAACTGTGCATTTTTGCGTATAAATGTACACACATTTTTCATTTACTACAATTTTACATTGAGTTGTACAGTAAAAGTTATTTTGCATGTAACTATATATTGAACTTTTTTTCTATCATTCCTTGCAAATCTATAAGACATATAAACATGATTCCAGACTGATCACAACTCATTCGTTAAAAACCTCAGGCCAAAAGATTCACTCCACCCCTCACTCAATCAGGATCAGATTTGGCCGGCGCTGTGCTGCCCCTCTCTCCATAAGAACTCTTGCAGAAGTTCAAAATCACGTCTCCTCCCTTTCTATTGCCTTCAGACGAGCTGCACAATGAACGAAAAGGCAGATCTATCTGTAACGCTGCTTGTTTAAATATTCTCCCTTCTGCCTGTCCCCCCACCCCCCTCTCCCTCTCTCTCTCTCTCCCTGGTCTGCTTTATTTTATTCCTGGGTGCAAGCTGAATTTAATAAATATATGCAAATGTGTGCGGCGGAACATGACGAGTTTAAATCAGTCTGCGCTGCTCTTTGAGCGCTGGTGAGATTGAGGCTGAGAGCTGACCCCGGGTTAATCATTTTTCACTTCCCTATCGCATTCAATTCTGCTGCTGCCAGTGTACGTGTGTGTGTGCTCGGGTGTACGCATGTGTCTAGGTGTGGGTATAAGTGAGTGAGTGACTGCGTCCCTGTGTGTGTTTGTGTCTGTATTATTAATACAGAGGGAGCCAAGTCATGTTCATGTTTTTTTAACAGATCAGTGAAGATAAAATCTTTTCATTTATCTTATCACAGATGAATCTTAAACAGTAAATAAGTCATTTTAGAGAGAGAAAATATTCTTCCTCACACACATTTACTCAGCACTAAAACAACCACCTCATGACCTGTTGTTCTCACCTCTGTTTCTCTCTTCGTCACTCTATTTTCCTCTTCCTTCAGAAAGCATTAAACTTAAAAATGCAAAGCTTCTGGTCTCAAGCACATCTTCAGCATTCTTTTTTCATTTGTCTATTATATACCCATCTCTGTTTCCACCATTTCCTTTGCAAGCATTTTTCAAATTGTCTCCTTTTTCTGCGCTTATGCTGTTATTCCACTACAATTTTAGCAAATATGCCACGAATATAAAAACGATGAACCCTGCTATTCCATAAATTTGTATATTTATGCATCCTGTTCATAAGTTTACAATTGGTTCACATGATTGAAACATACAATGCGGGAAACCACATTGAAAATCTGGAACTCAAAAATTTAAACCAGAAAACAAAGATTTTTATATATAAAGAATTTTAAAAAATGCTATAAAACATTATGAGATAAAATGAATAAGAAATATGTAAGACTTTACAGTTTTTCTAGGTCACTAATCAAAGAAGCAAATTTCTGACACTGATCATGAGAGACGGTAAAAAGGTTCTTGTTTCAATTGAAGCTTTTTAAATCATCTCAAATCATCCTGGAGAAAATTAGCATCAGGTTTCACACAAACGTATGGAGTACTTGCATTTCAAGTACTGTTACTAAAGAAAAAGGAGGACAATATTTCAATAGTGATCTCTGACTTTTGAACAACACACAGATCTCACCCTGTCTCCTCTATATAACACCATAATTCATTATACAAAACTAAAGAGTGGCCCACATTCTTATCTAAAAAAATAAGCTAAATAAATGATGTCCATACATGCAAACGAAGAGTTTATGGACCACTTGAGAGGTCAAAGGTCAACGCTGTACTGCTATGCGCTCCACTGCAGCTCCATCTACAGGCAAAGAAAGGTAGAAATTGAACTGAAACAAGTTCAACAAGCGAATACCTTCTGAAACCTTGATTCTCACGGAAGATCATCTTTCATTCTAATGTTACAATGTACCATAATTTATACAAGAAGTGAACCTTGAAAATGTGCATTTGCATGTTCACTCTCTTACTGTACGTTTTACCATACACTCATGTGCCCCTCTGGGATAGACACCCCCTCATCCTGTCGTCAGACATGTCTGTGCACGCCTAACTGATCTAAGTTCTAATCAAACATCATTTAGACTGCATCTCACCCCGTCCCCGCGGGAACAACCACCCCAGCGACGGTCGCCAGGCAACCACCCTCTCATTTCTGAAGTGTCAGTTTGCATTATTGTCTTCACGCTCTCTAGTGATACCCAGAGTCTTGCATACTCACACACACTTCTACATGGACCCGCTCATGTGCATAGTCAAATGCTCAAATATGTTTCATAACATTTTTTAAAAATATATACACGATTTAATAGGTTAATCTTGTTGTCGAAGTTAATATAGCTTAAATGTATCACACTGAAATAATATCCATTTTTCATACACATAAGCATTCACTGTACTGAAAGTGCTGTCAAAATTTGTGGCACAGACCCTCGAAAACCATGTGTTCACCTGCCAAAGTAAATATTTGGCACTGCTCTGCTTTAGATTCTACAGCGTGAAGACCAAACAGAGAAAGGACATTTCACAAACATAGAGAATAATGTACACGAACACACACGTACACACAAATATGCTGAGTATGTATCCCTGAAATAATCACACACCACTCGACACAATCCACACAGACTGTATTTGTAGATCTAAAAAGTGTAAAATGACAGATGAAGATAGTCATTTCACTGATAGCAACATCACTCACATATATGCAGAGAGAGAGAATGTCAGAAAGACAAATTTGTGAAATGCCTTAAGCTGATGGTATTGCACTAATTTCTGCGCCTTCAGTGTTATTTTAGTTTTATTTCTATAGCACTTATTGAAATATTTTTTTTATATATATATTCTCAGTTAATTTTAGGTTAAGTTTTAGTAATTTTCTTGTCATTTTTATGTTATATATATATTTAAACTATACAAGGCTGTTGAATGCTTGAATCTGATTGCTTGACGAACGTTTTAAGGCAATTATTTTCAAGGAAACGCACGACTAAAGTAGTTCCAGGCAGTTATTTCAAAAGTCTTTACAGCAAACAACAGCAAAAGAACCAAAACTCACAATGACCCAGCAAATAAATATAGTAATCAATACAATACTCAGCAAAAAAATAAAGGAACATCCTTCCACTTTCGACTGTTTTTTTCTAACAAATTTCTTGTGTGTAAATATTTGTTTGGAAATAAAAAGTTTCAACTGAGACAAAAACGGAACATATTTAACAGACATATGTAACTTAACAGAAATGGAATAATGAGTCCCGTGAACAAATGGCGTGTCAATATCAAAAATAGCAGTAAGTATACGATGTGTCCACCATCTGCTTTAAGCACTAAAGTGCATCAGATCTTTGTGGACTGTTGCAGATTCGCCAGTTCTTGCTGCGAGATGTTACTCCACTCTTCCACCAAGGAACTTGCAAGTTCTCGAACATATCTGTGGGGACAGAAGGTCACACAATGTTTCGCACTGCGAGGATGATCAGCTGTCCTTCCTGTAGCACTGTCTTAGGAGTCTTACATTACAAATGTTGCAGTTTATTGATCTGGACACATCTCTCATGCCTCCTGCAACAGGACTATGGCATGTTCACACGGGGATCAGATACCCTGGGCATCTTTCTCCTGGTGTTTCACAGAGTCAGTAGAAAAGACTCTTTAGCATACCAAGTTATTGGTACTGTGACGTTCATATTTTGCCACCATTAGTGTCTTAAGCACTATATTTATATACATACAGTATATATATATATATATATATATATATATATATATATATACATAGTATATAGATAGGTAAATAGATAGATATAAAGATAGTAGTTTTATGACTTCAACTTCTGAATTTTCATGTTTATAATGTTTATAACAGTGTCATAATGTTTCTTAATGTTTATATTTTATACATATTATAGGTTTAGTTTTATTTAACTGTGCATTTTCACAAATCAGAATAGCAAAAACCTATAACCAATAACTCAGCAAACAACCCAGAAGCCTAGCATCCACCCACAACACCATAACATCGTGGTTGCATGTTTTCCATGGACAAACACCAATCTAAATGTAGTTTATTTTTTGTTTTTGCAAATTTCATGGTAAAAGGGAATTTGAATATATTGCACACTGCGTAAATGCATCGCTCGGGGAAGCTGCAGAAGTCAGGAGATGTGTGTAATATGAGAGATCGCACTTTTAGCACTTATATTCACGAAACCAGTTCGCATCATCTATCCATCGTTGTTTTAGAGTGCCTCCACCCATGATTTATCGGTCCATGTATTGGTAAAAGTTTATTTCGGAAGTGCTTGTTGTTTCTGCCTTTAGCTGTCACTCTTTCTCTTTTACTCTCCACCTCCTCTCTCCTCCTTTCTTCTAGCTGCATGTTAACTTATACCAGGCTGGTGAGAGCTCGCCCTTGTAATGCAACAACAGTTTATGCAGGAAAAAAGAATTGCAGGAAAATTTACGTTTTTCAAAATAAATTGATAAACCTAATCTTACAATAGAACCACAAAATAACATTAATAGACAGTAAACACAACACCCATCTTCTTAAGTGTGATGTGAGAAGGCTACAGACATACAAAATAAATCTATAATGACACGTTCTCTGCTAAATTTAACAGTCTCCGAAGCAGCCATCTCATAACATCAATATCACAATGTGAGGAGACTCGGCATCTGCAAGGGTGGCAAAATTTACTGTGAATTGTTCACTAGATTTCAAGAGAACATTCCCACTTTGTAACGTGTGGCCTCCACTCACCTCTAAAGTGTTGACAGATGATACAATCGGTTTTGTCTGTGTATGCTGCTCCATATTTTTTGTGTATACTTTTATATCCATGTAAGTGTATTCTTTGTGGTTTCTGAATGTGTGTGTCTGTGTTTTTGTACGTGCGTGTGAATCCGGTGCCAGCTAGGAGAGAGGAGTGAGCTGAATGCATTAGCACCAAGCAAGGAAGGCTGCGAATATTGTCATAGTAAATATGATTCATAAAGAATGTGGTAGCTTAACAGTGCAGCGCTAGGTGGGAACACGTCAAAGAGGCTCACCCAATTACCGCACTCTTAGAGTGAGGCAGCTGTTCAGTTTTTTAGGCCTTTGGAAATGTGTTAGATGTACCACTTAATTTCCTGGCAGTCGAATTCAAACCCTGGGATATCATGTTCCTTTTCTCGCTTGTTTGTTGCATAATTTTCTTTTCTCTCGTTCAGATGCGCACAACCAAAAAACGACACTGTTTGGGATGTAGAGATCATTTAGAGACCTGTCAGTGCAAAGGAGCTACTCGGTTAACAGGGAAAAGGAACAAATAAAGGGCTGATAGGAAATGTGTGATTCATCAGGCAAATATATTCTCAGACAGACACAATGAGCTGTTTTGCAGTTGAAACAAATTGAAACTGTAACCTCTTTGAGTTATGGAATGAAGAGGCTTTAATTTATCAACAAGTAATCATATACTATACTGGCATTAAAAAGTTTGGGGTCAATAAGATTTTTTTTGTAAAGAAATTAACGCTTTTATTCAGGAAGGGTGCATTGACAGTAGACACTTTTAAAATTGTATTTCAAATAAATTCTGTTCTTTTGAACTTGTCTTTTATAAAAGTATCTTGAAAAAATATCACAAAAATATTAAAAATATTGAAGAAAAAAAAATTAAATTATACAGGCTTCAAACATTTAAACTGCAGTGTAATTATAACTATTAAATACCACCAAAATTTACTGTACTATAATGCTTTTTTTGGACATGATAAATGACTAATACCATGCATTTTAACATAATAGTATAATTCATTTGAATTAAATTAACACTTACTTTTCAAGTGTTTAAATGATTAAAAAAATAGGTATGCTGTTCAAAATGAACAGCTTTCTGGTTGTTATATATTAGCAGAAAATGTTAATATAATAGAAAATGTTCATACTTGTGTGATAAACTGCTGTAGTTACTCTGTCAGGACACATGCGTGAGGGGAACTGACATCCATTAAAAATCACCTTGACACCAGTTGCTAAAAATTAATTGAATAAATGGCGAAAAAAAGTTAAATTATTTCCGAGTTAAGGTCTTATATCCGCGACACTTAGTTTAATATTTAGTTTCATTTCTTATGCGATAAAATTCATACATTAAGTGTGACTTATATTGGGGGACCAATGTATTTAAAGTAACTTTATGTAACAATAATAGTTCAAGGTAAAACCGCAACAGATTGAATAGCTAATTTATTAACCATGTATGTTTGGACCTGTGCTATTCTGAGTTTTTTATTTTTTTTTATTACCATGAGGATGCTACTGATTCCTATGCTGATCATTAAATACCACCTATTAGTGTAGCTGTCTACACACCTGTGTATATGAATATGAAAACAGTTTTTATAGAGTTGAGCTAGGACATATTAAGTTGCAAACAAAATGCACACACATACACACGTAGGCTGACACACAGGGGGACATGTGCAGATGGCACGCAGGGTGTATTGAGAGGGTACAGAAGGTGCAAACATATGGTGTGTGACAGAGAGCAAAGTCACTGAAACCTCCAGCTTCAAAAGAGGCTTGATACCCAGCGCTCCACTTTGATGCCAGGTGAAGCTGCTCTTTTGTACTGGACCAAGCTCGCTTTGGCTGATTTGCCGGTAATGAGTGTGTGTGTGCAGTTTGGCTTGTCCTGGGATCAGAGTGAATCAAAGTTCTGCTAAGCATACTCAGAAACCAACCAGACCAGCTGACTAATTCTAGGCTGAAATGCAGAGCCTCATCTTATAATGTTGCTCTCTTGGATTCTGATTGGTCAGTCATGGCATTCTATGGTCAATTATGCTTGGGGTTATGGACATTAAGCCAGTCACTATCACAAAATAAACCTCGATGTAGAGCGAAGGCATCTTCAAGTCACCCTTAAGAGGGTTTATTTTGTGATAATGACTGACTGATTCTAAGTCAGAGGTTCTCATCCTTTTTGACTCCAAGGCCCTCAATTGTCCACAATAATATTTGAAGGCTCAACATTCCTATTTTCTGTAAATTACATTTTTAAAAGCTAAATGTTTTTTAGCACTCTTTAGGGCTTTTCACACTTGATATAGTTAACCTTGGTCATTGTAAATACCGGATAAACAGAATCCTGGGTTTTCTTGACGTTTCACACTGCTTATACTTTACCCGGGTTAACAATTAAAGTCCCCCTGTGGTGAACATCAAGTTTTTAATGTTGTTTTTTAATGTCTATGTGGTGTTTTTAACGTTTTAAGACAAACCAAGTCAACACCATTGCTGAGCATTTTCTATTTAAAAGTGCAGTGAACCTGCGGTTTGAAATCTGGTGTTTGTGATGTCACAAACTACCTTGTAACCAATTACGTCAACGTTCCAGCAGGCTTTAGCATATCATTAACCACGACCGCTCTGAAGTAGGGGAGTCTCAAGAGAAGCCAGGTTATCCCGGTATATTTTTCTGTGGATACAAAAAAAAGAGATTTAGCAATATAGTGTGTGTGTGTGATGTACATAATGATGTTATGATGAACTATATGACTTTCTCCACTGACGTTCTGAGTTGTTCAAAGCGTTTCTAAGGATACTGATTGTTAAAAGACAGCTGTCTGACTTGCAAACGGAAAATCGTTTGTGTAACATTAGCAAAACATATTAGCAGCTGTTTCATAACATAGGCAAGCAAAAGGCTAATCATATTAATTACCGTCATGTGTCCGACATCGTAAAAAGTGATACCATTGTGCAGCGTTTACCTCAGTGAGTAGACAGAGTGGATCTCGTGCATGTGAGTGGAGGCGGGGCTGATTAACATATTCATAGATCCGTGTAAAATTTAAGGCATTAAAAGGAAAAATGTTTAAATGTGTCATTTAGTCAAAAACGAGTTTTAAGGGATACAATTATTGACTACAGGGGACTTTAATCCTGATATTTATCAACTGACATTTCATTCCTTATTTTCATGTTTGCAGTGCCAGTGTCACTGATTGAACGAACGTGGTACTTATATATTTACATAAAGGCTTTAGCATTACGCATCCTCATACTGCAGAATTTGCCAACTGACTGCCCAATGAAATTAAACCTGAATGGACTTTTCAGACTATAAAGGTACAATGAAACTATCTTCTTCACTGCAGTTGTCTCGTTTTCTGTCGCCATTTGACATTTTCCCCCTGCCTGCCCTCTGAGAACTACCAAAGGCTTTTATCTTTTTACCAGGTATTTTTTGGTATCTTGTTTACGGTCTGTCTGTGACTGTCCAAAGCACGTTAATATGTCAGTTGCTAAGCATCTAGTCTTAACATTCTAACACCGCTCCATTTCACATAATGTTGGCACCGGAATGAGGGGTTAACACCGCAAAAGGGTTTCATAACCCAGGGTAAAAATCATAACCCTGCAGCGTGAAACGTTCCTGTACCCGGGGTTAAAAAGCAGAGTTTAGAACGAATATAGCCCAGGGTTAAAGAGTGTGCGAAGCCCATTTTAAACCATGAATTTACATGACTTTTCCAGTTGTTGGGGTTTACAGGCTGGATTAACCAAATATTTTTACTCAAATATTTTAGTCTACTCGCTAAAATATTTCAGAGCCTGGCATGAATTTAATTATTCATTATAAAATGTTAATTGAGTTTTAATTTATTAATTTATATGACTTCTCCTGGTCTAGAAATCATAATTTTAAAATGATCATATCTAGGTTTCCCAAGACAGTGGGGACCATGGCTGTTCAAAGAAAAAAAAAAAAAAAAACTTCCACTAAGGGGCTGTAAACTTCCAATAAGAAAACTGCAAAAAAATTGGCAATTTTCACTATATTTGATAACTGAGACGCAAGATCGAGTTTGTATGAAACAAAACAGAGCAAGTCCACAGAGTGATACGAGAAACATCTTTGGATTTTGACTTTGAATTTCCATTTTTGCTGTAGCTCTGTATATTTCTATGGCATCGCTGTCAAAGAGTAATTAGGTGAAGTGGATTTACTTATTGCAGAGTTAACAAAAGTTATAATGAGAATTGTAATGCTTGAAGAGGATGTCATAACAAATGATTTTAAAATGAGTGGTTCATTAATAAATCTAATATCTTACCTTCATACTGTGGAAATACAAACCGGAAGACAACACAACGAACACCTCGCTGAAAAGGGGCGGGGCTACATAAGGTCAATACTTCAATATTGAGAATGATGACACAAAGTTGCGACTAATTTACACAGTATTTACTTAAAAAATGCATTATCTGTTGAACAGTCTTATTTTAATATCACTGATATACTACTGTAGTTTTTGTTAATATTCTGAATTAATCTTATTTCCTGTTTTCATTTTCATTAATTTTGTAGTGTTTTTTGTCATTTTTTATGTCTATCATTTTATTAAGTATTAGTTTTAGTTATTTTAGTACTTCAACTTAAAGTAAATTAAAATGAGAAATGTTGGTTTGGCAACTAGCTGAAATTTTAATAATAATAGTAATGATAGTAATAATTTTGACTTCAGTTTTAGTGTTAGTTAACAATAATAACCTTGCTTCTGTAAAGACTTTTTTTTTTTTTTTTAGATTTAGGGCAAACATAATATTGAATAATTTAGTTTTATGCTTTCCTTTTTGACTGTTGGGTTTCTTTCCAATTATATCTTAGAAATATTACAAACAGCTAATGAGAACTCAAATAATACATAAACAAAAACAAACCAAAGCAACGTGTAATTAAGTCAAAATGTCCCCGGACAGCCATCTCAACTCCCAGTCACACATTAGTCTATAACAGAGTTATAAAAAACATCCACATCTATTGTGAATAGACAGTCAAAAGACCCCTCTGCAACCCCCCTTTCACTCGTAAGGACCTGTCCCAGCCCAAAAGGTTAATATTTGAAGGTGGATGGCCATAAATATGGAGAGAAGGACTTTTAATTAAATAAGCACTTCTTAAATGCTCTCTGGGGCAGCACTGCTTTTGTTTAAAGATGATTGATTGACTGCTATCTCTCCAGGCTAAGTCATTTGTTTCCCCTCTCCTTCCCTCCTCCCCTCCTTTCCTTTTCTCTCTCTATCACTCTATGTCCGATACCTCTCCATCCTACTTTCTCACTCTCATTCAGTCATTTACGAGGCCAATATTTCTCCTCACCCGTGACACAGTAATGAGCTCGCTCTGTGCCTGGCGGCCACGCCCCATCCCTTTTCCCAAGGGGCCATGGGGCAGGGTGCCCCGTTAAACATGAACTCAATCTAACACCCCTGGCAGTGCGAGTTATTTATTTTTCAGGAGGCCATAGAGCGGTCAAACGAAGCATTATGATGTTATTGCCCACCACAGACCTGATAAACAGGGTAAACAGACTCCAAGCCACTGTCACATTCTCTCGCCTATCTCTCAAACACACATTGAACATTATGTAGGAAGTGCTTTATATATAACAATTTAATCAGAAATATTGTCCACCATAACAGGTCTAGACCACACTGCAATTCTTTATCCTTCTGTATCTCTTTATTAGTCTATTTGTTTGTTTATTACTCTTCTATTTGCTTTTCATATACCTTTCATTAGTGATTCTTTCTATAGACAACCATTATTGTTTCTACTGCTCAAATTCAGGGTTTGATTTTATTTAAATCATATTTAGGACAAAGAATCATAAGCCACCTTCACACAGCAGTAAAATACGGTTGTCAGTTCTGTTTAATACGCTGACGTTCACACACAGTTATGACAATCTAATTTTATAGCTGAAACCCTGTGCTTTGAAGTTGTGTATCTCGTGTCTCTTGTGTGTTGCGTGTTTTCATGTGTTGTTCTAGTAACTCATGGAGGCGCAGATATGAGCTGTGTGTCATTCGAAGGTTTTCACTGGAGCTGTTCCCATTAGTTTGTGGTCCAAATGCTGTACATCAAAATCAATAAAAAGGAATGTAAATGTCGCTGTGTTCTTCTTTAATTTATTGGCAGACCAAGTTATGGCGCTGTGTCAATGATGATTTGACCGGTGTTATGGACGTCGCAGCCATTACAGATTATCTATGGCTATTGCCAGAACAGAAAATTTTGTGAAAGTAGAAACGTGAAAGTAGCCTACAAGTCATTTTTTTTTCTCGTAAAATTTATATTTTTTCAAAGCTCTTTTTCTTCACTTGCTGTTTTCTTATAAGTAATACTGCGCATGCGCAATAAATTCTTCCAGATGCAAAACGTTTATTGAAATATTACATTGTACTATTACATCCATAAGTGAAGTTATTAAAAGTAATTTCTTGAAGAATACGCCCATCTAATCTTCCAATTAATACCAAGGTATAAAACCAGCATCTCCTGTTGTTAGTTCTTTCAGCATCCCTCCCCCTCCTCTTCTCCTTTTTGAACAAAATTGTCTGTTATGGGGGCAATCGGAGCTCGAGTAGAATATCCTCTCTGAGCCCCTCAAGAGCAGACAGCAAGCCAAATATGTTTACCACTCACGCTAAGATTATATGGGCACATGAACTTGTGAAACTGTCTTAGACTGAGCCCACGTAACAATAATAGCAAACATTTCGCGTACACCAATATGCTGACATCACTGTCACACTACCTGTGTCCGAATAGGCCAACTTTCTTACTGTCTAGTAGGCAAAAAGCATGCGAACAGTACTCAAATTCTAAAGTGAGCATCTAATGGACACTTTATGAGGCCACAGGAGAGGATTTGTGAGCGAAGAAACTGACTCAGTTACATGACATCGACAAAATGTAGCCTAGTATGTTCAGATTCCATTCATACACACATTCATATTATATAGCCTAGATTATATAGAACATTAATGGTTGTGAAGTTCGTTCCTTATCAAATGTAGTAGGCTACCTACTCGGTGTGTGATTTTCAATGCATGTCTTTCAACATATGGTGCTGTCATACACAGCCACTTTGTTACTAAAATTAACCTTCTGTTATTATTGTTTCCAAATTTGAACATTTCTGTATATTCTGTTGTGTTTACTAGGACAGTGTATCTCTGATGTTCACCTCACTGTACCATGGGACTAAAAATATGCATCACAATATTGTTTCCTGCCTGTTTTTTTAACCTTCCCTGTTGCTAACCCTTCCCTTTACTCCCTTCCAACATTAATCTTGCTTTCTGTACAGTCTCTGGATCACCCTTTTTCTCCTGTTCCTTCTCCCACCATCCTTTTCCGCCCTCCTATGTCTCTTTCTCTCTCTCGCTCACTCTCTAGCATCTAGACCGATAAGGTCTGATGATTTCTAGCTACTCTAGTGCAAGCGACAGGGGACTTCCTGCCGGCTACAGCCCAGGCGCCCAGTGACACACTGCCGGGGATTGTGGGAGCTTTGATTTTTCCTTGATTTTCCCCCACCCTTCCTGCTGGCTTCTCACACAGGGTCCTGCTTTTCTGTGTTGTATGTAAAGAGTGGGTGTCTCTAGAGTGAAAAAATAGGATCTCGGGAAGTCCTAGGCTGACTCAGAGCACCATGCTTCATCTTCTTCATCTCTGCCGCAGAACTACAGCCACTCTAGGGCTGTAGATCACAGAAGAGCTGCCTGCTGCTCCAGAGAGATACAGCATACTTTTCACATTGAATTTGTTAGGCCTGTCTGATGGAACTGTAACCTTTCTGATGTTGATGCAATAGTATGCTTTTTGTGAGAAGACGATCGATCGATCGATCGATCGATAGATAGATAGATAGATAGATAGATAGATAGATAGATAGAGTCCAATTTGGATGGATGGATGGATGGATGGAACAAATCAGCAGAGCTAAAAAGAGAGCGAGGAAACAGAAAGTTGGTAGATTTTTCATGTGGGCGGCTCAGTCAGCGCTGAGAGGGTGACCAGGGCTGAGAGAACACACCTTGATAACATGGAGAAAGGCTGATAGAGGAGACTGAATGAGGACACACACAAGTTAAGACACAGAGAGAGAGAGAGAGAGAGAGGAGCACCAGGCTGTCAGGTGAGGAGAGAGAAGGATGAAGAGGGAGAAGAGGAGGGGGGTTAGGGGGGTTTGAGTTTGGGGAGTGGACAACCCGGCTGGCAGGCAGGCAGGCCCATTAAAAATTCAGCAGCAGGGAACAGGCCGGGGATTCACAGTAATTAGATGACAAAACGGCAGGCTCGCTGGAGATGAGAGAGAGAAGGGTCACACACAATGCCTCCACCGCGGGGTAATTTGTAAGTGTCAATCACTACCAAGCCACGAAACGAGAGAGAAAGAGGGAGGGAGGAAATACAAGGGAGGGAAAAAGATGCAGTGGAGGGAAAAGGGTGAGAGGAGAGAGGAATACAGAGTGGAGGAGAAAAATGGAAGCCTAAGAGAAAAATAGAAGAAATGGATACAGACAGAACAGAAAGTTCACTCAAAAATGAAAATTCTGTCATCATTTACTAACTCATTTACATGAATGGAGGAATTTTTAATAAAATTGTAGTTGTTCTTTGCATAGCAGTTAAAATGAATGGTGACTGGTGCTTTCAAGCAGATAAAGCACCATAGCAATGTTAGGGATCGGGGAAAGTTACTTTTAAAAGCCCACTTAAGTGCCTTGAAACACACTCCATGTGTTGACTTAATTTCCACTGAAACAGGAAGACAGGGCGGGACATATCGAACAGCCCCTCCCCATTTTTTAAAATAGCTAATAGCATTTAGTTTATCGCAGCTCAGCAAGACCATAGTTTCCCTCTAATCTCTCACCGTTTCTCTTCTTAATCTCCTTCATGTCGCTTTGTGGTCTGTGCCGACCCGCGTATATGATCCTCTCCGTGCTATCGTGTCTCTGGACCGGAGCAGACTGTGTGCGCGCGCTGTGGCGATTCACGTGACACTTACGTGAAACCAGACTTCATTTACCCCAATGGAAAGCATAATTACACTGTCTGAATCCTTCCCTATAGGTATATACAGCACTGTGTTGTATTCAGTAATTCAGTAAAATAAATAGTAATTGTGTGAACAAGCATAGGGGGTGGTATGCTTCAGATTGAGCATTTGATTGAATAGAAAATCAGAGAAGCTGAAATGTTATCAAAATCATTGATCCATATTTGCGGAAGTGAGAGATTGTACATTTTAAATATTTATATCTTCTAAATGTGAATTTTGTCATTGTTTTGGAGCATACTAGTTTATTAATAACAGAGAGGCTAGCATATTCAAAAACTTCACTTTTGTTTTCAGGGAGGCTTTAAAAAATGATGCGTTACAATATTGCGTTATACTCCCAACTCCCTAAAAAAGTAACTACTTGTAACTACTGACTTCTTATGGAAAGCAATGCATTATGTCACTTTTTACTTTAGATAAATATCACATTTGTGTTTCTTTAAAGTCACTTTTTCTTATTAGTATGATTGAATGGGATCGGCAGCAAGACATTGGTTAATAAAGTGAGACTAAATACATAAAGTATATTTGTGTAATTTAACATTTGCAGGTTCGGATATTCCGATTTTCCGTTTCACTGTTTTTATTCACTTTGAGGAATACTGAATCAGCTTTTGTGCAAGTGAGATGAGTAAATACATGCTCACATTTAGTCATCAATAACCATCATATTTACACAGCACACATGGGGACAGGAGATGTGTCAGTCAAAAACTGGGAAAACAAAGTAACTTGAGTTCCTTATTTGAAAAGTAACTCAGATATTTTGTTGTAATTTCCGAAACAATGCGTTACCTTAGTTACTTGAAAAAAGTAATTTGTAACAGGTTACAAGTAACAGGTTAAATAAAGAGAGAGAGAGAGAAATTTTGGTGCACAGAGCCTTCTATAAACTATAAGCAAATTAGAAAACATGTCCTCTACAGTCTATGAAAAGAAGTGTCCAGAGTCACAGATACAATAAACTTTGGGTGATGGTAATGAGGGCATCTTTAGAAATGCATTCACAAACCGCCAAGAGGAGGCCACTGCCCTGTGATCTACAGGAGTCTCAAGGCCACCGCAGGTGCTTGCTGTGATTCAGGAGTGGCCTTCAGAATTTAGTTTATGTGTTGATCTCAGGTCAGTACAAGGTCACGGATGGAGGCACCTCAAACAAAACACTGCATGGTAAACCAACACTTTTATCTCTAGTAGAACCTGTGCTTTGCTGAGGTGGTTCATACTGGATTGGAATATAGTCTGACTCCATTGCATATTCAGTTCAGAAGAAAGACCCGAGAAAAACGTGGTGACTGGTTGGAAGGAGAGGTCACAGGATCAGTGCTGCCTTATTATTCGCTGGTTTTGTGTGTGAGAATGCGGAGAAGTGCGACTCTGCGAGAGGTTCAGTGAGGGATGGTATAGGTCAGGGAGACAGGGCTGACTGACATGTTTCTTGCTGGAAAGACACAAGCTCTATTCATTCAGACTCAAAGAACAGCATCACCAGCACAATGAAGCAGGCATGTTAGCATATCTCTACCGACACAGTGCCTCTCACCATCACACATTCTCACACGTACACTGACTGTAAGGTTCTTTTTTTACATCCAAAGGGAGTGACTGATTACACAAACACATTCATACAGAACACATAAAAACAATGAGGATTGTGATATGATATGGGTTATTCTGTGTTCCCACAACTATAAGTGATTGAATACTAATTTCTAATTTTCTATACTAATTAAATTAATGTAATGCAACAGCAATTTTAAAAATAAACCATCATTATTATTTTAATGTTTGTTCTTTCATCAGAATATCAGCTAATTTGCATGTATCAGTTCATCACCATGGCATTTTAATAGGTTATCGCCTATAGAATACATATCAAATCTAATTATTTTCATTTAGAATGTTTCCACTAAGTAGTTGTTTCTTTTCTGAGAAAATGCAGAGTTTGTTTTGTCCCTGAACTTCCTTTCCGTTCAACACCATTATGTTATGACTTTCCCTCTAAAATAATGGGTTGGTTTTTCTGACATGGTTTTTGAAGGAGTTACACATTTGACACATATTTCAAATCTGTTATGAGGAAAAATATCATCTTGGCGCAAGATGCATAGAGAGGAGCATTGTCTTTGCATTAATACAACCCAAAAAACATTTAGAGAGGGTGAACATATGAGTTCCAAATTTAACGGCTTGAAACTTAGCATTTTAGGTTTAGAAGCAATGAACTCTTGGTACTTAAAGCTGAAACCACATATTTGGGATTGTGGCTGATTATTTAAGGTGTGCATTTAATGTGTTGACCACTAATCTGAATATGAAACTGAAGGTACTTTGGGCAGAAACTGTTTTCAATAAAATGTTGAAACAAACCCTGAATTCTTCAGGCACAACAGATCCTGTATATAATCTCAAAAGATATTTTTCAAAACCACGTATTTCCCTATTCATTTTTCCCACGCAATGTTTTAGATTTACATCTCGGTTTGCAGAGAACACACTACATGCATAATCAGCGTTCAATAAGCTCAGAGGTAATGAGTACACATGCTTAATTGGATAAATTAAAGCGTACAGATTTAAAATCAGAAAAAACGATCAGGACAAAGATAGACTCAAAGATAGATTATAAAAATAAAATCAGGACAAAGATAGACTTGCACTCTCACCTGGTAAATGAATGAAAGTCTTTTAATGCAGGGTCTCCAAACCCCTTTTAAAAAAATTTTAATTACCGAGTGATTAAATTCCCACTTTTCCACCTTGTTAACAAGCTCCCTATAATAAGCCGCTCGTGAACCCTCACATTGTACTACTTATTTTTTTATTATTATTATTTTATTTTATTTGTGTATTGAATAAGCAGTTATAGAATGTGTTCACTTTAAAGATAAAACAGACACACAGACAGGTCTAGAAATGCCAAGGTCATGGGATTGATTCCTAGGAAATTCTCTTATACACATTTTATAAATAAGAATGTGAGCATAGATTGTGTGAAATGAATAAAGAACAATCAAATCTCTGCTACATCAGTTGCTACCTCAAACAAATTCATGCTTTTATTTAAAAGGAAAATCTTTTCAAAATAGATAATCGCTGAGAATCGTAACACAAAGTTCCTTAGTCTTTTATGTCTTTAACAGATGGTATTTGAAAGAATTTGAATGCAACACACTGGACTTGAATACAGACTATTGGTTCTCTTTGTTCTGATTTAGCTGAGAAACACAAGTCAAACCAAAGCACTACTTTCTTTAGACAGTTTTTAAACTTAGACAAAATTCCATCACAGGAGAAGCGCTGATGAACATTAAAGGGGACCTATTATGCCGCTTTTTACAAGATGTAATATACGTCTCTGGTGTCTCCAAAATGCGTCTGTCCGTTTTCACGTGTGTACATTTAAACAACAAACAACAAAACTGGAGAATCTCACGCAGCCAAAATGTCAGTAATTGTCAGTAGCTGTGTGCAGCCTTATATGTATGAATCAGACACAGGTGAAGATTTGTTGTAGTTTAGGTAGTTGTTGTGACGTTAACTTTATTCAACTTATCGACTAGCATGTTCCGTCATGATCATCTGTAACATGTTGTACAGGTTTATGTGGGAACAGGATGCCAACAGAGCCAAAGAATATATGCTGCATGGAGGTAAACGTTTTGCTTAATTACGTTTATAATTTATAAATCCACATTAAAAAACGTGCTAACAAGCATATTCAGAAATGCAATTTGGAAACATTCACAAAATATGAAGTGCATTCTTCAAATATGAAGAACTTTTATAATGTTTATGTGGTGCAGCCATTAATCAATAGGTGCTATAGCGAGGCTAAAAACATGGTGGATTATGTGCGGCTCACTCTGGGCAGGACCTATGCTAATAGGGCAGATTGTCACCGGTCATGGGCGGGGCTTGTCCCTACTGTGATGTCACAGCAGGGGGAAATCTGAAACCGTGAATTTTCAGACACTGCTTCTTAATTATGGGGATTATAAAAAAGGAGTGGGTGGATTTTCCTCTGCCAGAGGTCAATTATAAATTGTATATTTGACAAGAGAATGCTGCTAATGACCACTGATCAGAATCATGTGTTCCAGACAGCATAATAATACATTTTTAACACAATACTCTGAAAGCATTTGCAATAAGTGAGCAAACATAAGTACATTTAGACTGAGTATTACATTAGACAATTTTCAACAGAGTCGTTTAAGAAGTGTGTATGTGTGGAAATATAAATGAAATCTTTAAATCACTGTTAAGTAAAACATTCTAAATGCATTTTATTCATTCATGCCTTTGTGGTCTTATTAGTGAAACTGTTGTGTTTTATGACACTTCTCTGAAGGATGTTTCTCAAAAGTATCAAGATCTCGCTTTAATTCAATGGTGATAGTTATTCTGGCCCTGTATATGTAGGTATGAAACACTTGAATACAGCATCTAAAACTACTTTAAACAGCAGTTCTTTTACAACTTTTATACAAGCAGCTTATGACCTTCTATTAAGTGAGAGACTAAAAATCCATTTGTCACTTACAATGCAGGACTATTTAAAATAAAATGGTAAAGATGACTAAAAATTATGAAAAACCCATAAAATGGCTTGACAGCAGTTTTCTTTCCCGTGTTAAAATGTTTCCTACTGAAAAATATTTGGTCTGGACTTTTTTTTTTTTTTTTTTTTTACACTTTATTATTATTATTATTATTATTATTATTATTGTGGAGCCAAATAGATTTTTTTTTTAATTAACACATTAAACTGATCAAAAATAATTACTTTTACATAGTTACTAAAATCTATTTCAATTAAATACTGTTCTTTTGAACTTTAAAAGTATCACAAATTCTACAAAAAGATTTTTTTTAAACAAAAATGTTTTTTAAAGCAGTATTTAATAATAATATTAAACTGTTTTAGAAGGACATTTCATAATAATCAGAAATGCTTCTCGGGCACAAAATCAGTATATCAGAATGATTTCTGAAGCATCATGTGACACTGAAGACTGGAATATTGATGCTGAAAATTCAGCTTTGGTATCACAGGAATAATCTACCATTTTCAATAGAAAACTGTTATTTTAAATTGAAATATTTCACAATATTACTGTTTTACTGTATCTTTGAGAAAAAAAATCACCAGCTACAGAACCTAAGATGTGCATTTGCTCTTATACATTTAAATAAATTTTAACCTAAAATCCTGGTGGTAGATAAATCCATGAAAAGCATGTGCATCAACTAGCCACATAGATATGTGAGAGAAAGAGAGTGTTAATCTCAATGTCTGTAAGATCGTGTCTGTCCACTCATTGACTCTGACATACATAAGTACTGAAATTGGAAGCATATTGGATTTCACTAAGTGTGAAGTGATCTGCTAACCTCTGGACCTACTTTACAAGTAAACAAGGGGAATGCTGATTTACCTGCTTCTCACCTGCTCTTAGACGCGATTCAGCCATCATCACATCTTGAAAATGAGACAAAACCATGAACAGGACCATGATATCCATGATATTAAACATAATAAATGGGACGGGAGACTTTTAAATAAACAACTGCTGACAGTGTCAAGCTACGAAGAAAGGAAGAAGGGAGGATGTTGATGGAGAAAGTAGGAAAAGGGAGGACAAAATAAGAAGAGGGAAAGCGAGATGGAAGGAGACCAGCTACACTAACTGTCGAGGCAGTTAATATAAGGTTTTGGAGATAAGGCCTCGCAGACAAACATTGACAAAATCAGGCGTTCCGCCGCAAAGCCGGAGCTGTCAGTCAAACTGAGAGACAGGCCAACAATCAGCACTCGCATTCCGATAAGCACGCCAGAGAGCGTGTGCAGAAACTGCATCTACAGGCGCACAGTAATGGAGAGGGGGAGTGGAAGGAGAGGAGAAACAGGAGGAGAGAAAGAGCTAGGTTGCTCAAGTCTGCACCATCCAGGGCAGTTCAACAAAAAGAAAACAGGGAGAAAACGATGATTAAATGAAAGGAAAAAGTGTATCATATGGAAAAAAAAGTGAACAGTTGATAACAGATGTTTCTCGCAGTCGCTGTGAGACACCTGAATACCTTCATAGGTTTGAATCTGACAGAGAGTTGAAAGCAAATGCGCGTGAGTGTGCGTGCAAAATTCAGGCCTCTCGTCAGACCCATCCTTGCCTCCTCACACCGAGGGGGAGGGGGAGGTAGCGAGAGAAAGGTGTGAGATCAGACTAGTAAAAATAGCACTTCCTCTCTCGGCCTCATCACCTGGAGAAATGCCAGAAGGTGGATGAGGGTGAGACGGATGGAGTAGGAAAACACATCGAGAGACAAAACAGAGCAGCATTACGACTTCAAATCAGAAGCTGGTTTATAATTGACTTTTTCTTCAGGTTACATCAATAGGTGGTGAGTCATTTGAATCGTTCACTGAACCGATTCCTTCAAAAACACAATGATTTATTCAGGAACTAAACACTTTATGACTACATAATTGCATCGTTCACTCAATCCAATCGATTAGTTAAAAAACATGATTCATTCAAGAACAAAACAATTTACTTTCAGAATTCAAAATAGAATATAGGGCGGTAAAATGCCCCTCCTTCTGTTTTTCCCAAAATAACCACTAGAAAACTAACAAATCTTGCACACAATCTGCTATTAGCAGGAATATCATATAGGCTTTTAATATAATTATATGCAGTGTTGAATGAACCGCACAATAAAGTGATTTTGTCAATGAATGCAGTAATGGGCTCAAGTCTATCATTTTTGCACAGTTCTGACTCTGACTCTTAAAATGTTGAATCTTTATCAACTACACGATCTGTTGCAAATAGAGCATGTTTTAGGGTACTGTATAAATAACACGCTGCGTCCGATGAGCAGATCCATATTCACCAGAGTCATTTCTGGAGAACACATGGAGTATTTTCGATTAGTTTGTGTGCTCTGAAATACAGCAAACTCAATATTGTTTAGTAGTATTCAGACTGAGAGAACAGAGTTTTGTACAGTAAATTTGATGTTGGATTTCAGCTAGATGTTGTTTCATTTTCTCTATCCTGTGTGAGGCTCCAGACATACATTTCTTTGTTGTATGTATATGTATATGTATATGTATATGTATATATATATATATATATATAGGCTATTTGTTTTATGATTAGCTACAAGTTAGGTCGTTTGAGTTCTGGTATTATCAATGTTAAGTTTTAAGGATATATAAGCAATGACTTGATATTATATATTTTAAGTGATAGCGACTGTCAGAATATACAGCATCTCTAAATAAATTATCACCGTCACCACTATGGAGGCATACAGGGCCATGAATAAACATGCAAATAAACAATGAAAATTACCATAAATCTGCCCTGCTAATGACTAAGGTTAAGTCAAAATCTCAGAAATAGAAACAAACAGTCAAGCAAACAAATATGTTCACAGCAGTGGGAGCGTGCTGGCTGACGAGCCCTTCCCTTTCCATGCTGCCAAAAATGTTCACACATAGAAGCATGATGCCACAGGCAGGGCATATGTGGAGGGGGGAAATGAGGTACCAAAAATCTCAGCATCCAAGTACAGAAGTGGCAGAGACACACTGCCCCCTATTGGTGATTTGGACACACAGGTAACCACCCAAACAAGATTCACCTTTGATTTGTCAGCTTGTAGAGGGCTGAGGCATGCTATGAGAAAGCGAACAATGTTTCGCTGAAAATATGGATGAATTAATGAAAATAAGGTCTGAAAGTGAGAAAAAAAGGTTGAAATCTTTACCTGTCATATTCACATTACTTCCTCTTGGAACTGTTTGCCAGAACAGCCAAGAAAAGTTTTTTTCCCCTAGTCCATCTAAAATGAGCTCTCCCCTCTGTCCAAGAAAAAGAAAAAAGTGCAATACCCAACACACTATATATACTTGTATTTAACATATCTTACCCCTTTCCTTATTCACTTTCACTTACTAATTGTATCCAGTATATAATTTTCTCGTATTTATTAAATAATGAATTCAGTCATATCAGCAGCCTAACAAAAGTTGGTTGCCTCTTCGTAATGCCGCCATGTTGTGATCACATGACCAACAGCAACTTGAAAAAGGTTTTACTGAAGCTCAACCAAGTAAGATTTAATTTAAATAGCATTCCAGTACTCAGAGCACTTTAAACATCTACATGTAGGACATCTTAACAAAGCACACAAGCAAACTAAACAAATATAACAACAAACACAATACGTGTCATCTACATTTTGTTATAAGGAATAGGAGATAAGCTCTACGGAAGGGAAGAACTCCACTCTTCAAAATAAGGGTTCACTTTGGCATCTCTGAAGCACCTTTAATGTCATTGGAAACCTTCCATTACACAAAATGTTCTTATAGTGAGAAAAATGTTCTTTAGATTTTTTTAAAAATGTTTTTTAAACTACACTGTACACACACACACACACAAAATAAAGGTTTAAAACAGGGGTTTTCACAGCGATGCCATAGAAGAACCTTTTTTGATACCCTAAAGAACCTGTCAGTGAACAGTTCTTAAAAGAAGCTTTTTCTTTGTTAGCGTAAAGAACATTTTTATAATCTGAAGAACCTTTTTTGGAATGGAAATGTTCTATGGATGTTAAAGGTTCTGCATGGACCATAGATGCCAATAAAGAACCTTTATTTTGAGAATATTTCTTTTAAGAAATGAAAGGTTCTTTGGGGAACCAAAAACAGTGATTTTACGGCATCGCTGCAAAAACCCACTTTTAGAACCTTTATTTTAATAAATGTGTGACTTTGGTGTGAAAACTTGAAAACCTGCACAATGCAAGGAGCACAAGGTGTTTCGAATCGATAATTAATGCTTTAAAGGGGTTACAAAATAAGAAGAGAAGTTAACCTACCTGTAGTAGAAATGTGGCACCCGTCCACTTCCATAAAGAGACACAAACACACACATTTTTGGGGGTGTGAGTGTGTGAGCACGTAAAGGGTTAAAGAGGGTTCCTGCTGTGCTCTCTGCTTCTGTGTCTCGGCCCATTACACTTGCCGGAGTACAGCAATATGCCGCCATCAATTACAGCCTGGCTGCACTGCCATCAATACAGAGAGCAGGAGAGAGCAGCGCCACAGCCACATAAACACGACAAACGGCCACATTAAAACCTCCAGCTCACCTCTTTCACGCTCTCTCTCTCTCTCTCTCGAGGTTTGAACCTCTCTCTCTTCCTTCTCAGCTCGCACACACGCACACGCACACACACACACATACCTATTTTCTTTAGCTCAAGCCCCTCAAGCTTTTTTCTTTTTTGTTTTCTCCACAAGTGTATGTCTTTGTCCTCATCCCTCTCAGTCTGGCAAACAAAAGCTTTTCTTTTCTATTCCCCACTTGAGCAGTGTTCTGTTTTTTACTTATGGCCCATACCCTTCAAAAGTCCAGCGATACCATCATTGGATTGGTGTTCCATAAAACCCTCTTGTCTGGCTATAACATCCGCTCCGACCATCTCGTCACGGTCTGCTCACTGCATACACATAAACACAGAGATCAATACATACTGAGATCAATACACAACAACATTTGACCGACCAGTGGAAGACAGCTGTTCGAGAAGCCTGGTTGGGGAAAAAAATATTACTAATAGCACAAAAATCACAGTTTGCCCAAAAATGAGAGTCAAAGAACTCAACTTCCTTACACTAAAACGGTAAATGAAAACCCAACTAGTCATTAAGATACATGAACTTTCAAGTGAAGTGACAAGTGAAGAACAAAGAAACTGTTGAAGACTTATATAGAAGACTTACATACATATACTTGCATAGTGAGATGTGTCCTTATGGCCATATTTGTGCCATCTGAAGGAATTCACTTTAATCCACTGACCTTGAAAGAGAAAAGACTGTCTGACATTTAGCAATGAAAAGTAGAGCATATATAAGCTGACTGTGTTCATCTGTCTGAGATCAGTTGGGCCAGCATACAGCAGTTTGTCTCTCAGATAGAAATGTCTGAGACTGTTTGTTACTTATATAGCTTTGTGTTGAGGTTGAGTCAATCATGTTTAAAAATGTTTCATTTAAAATCCTAAAACAGTGCAATGAAATTCTATCATAACCGTTCGCATAGACCCGCCTCGATTAGTTACTGTTGCTAGGTACGACAAGCCATGCCGGTCACAGTGAAAAATACATGGCGCAGCAAAGAGGACAAAGCGTCGAGAGACAAGACAGAGAAGGTTACTTTTGATATGAATAAGTGTCTCAAATTTCACATTTTGTCATTTTTAAAGAAATAGAAACAACAAATACCGTTTTGTGGCTCTTTAATGTGTCGTGACAGTTCAAGCAACTCGTGAACTCTTTCTAGCATCAAATAAACATGAATGGACATCAGAAGGAATGTTGTTTCAACCACGGAAAGACAGTTTTTCAAGTTCAAGTCTACCGACCGAACAACATTAATCTACTTAATTTACTCGCCTGGCTGCTTTGTCAGACAAAATGGCGGATTCAGCATTATGATTGGTTAGATCGCCTGTCAATCAAACTCCTGTCGAAGGGTCTGAAATTACTGTAGTTTTTCCCCCACTTTCTTTCAGAATTTCAGTTTATTATAGCATTGTTTACCTTTTTATTTATTTATCTATTTGGAAAAACTCTCATTCTCAGCAAGGCGGATTTATTTGATGAAAAGTAAAGAATAAAAACACCGTAATCTCTTCACGTGATGGTAAAGCTGAATTTCCAGCATAGTTACTCCAGTCTTCAACGTCACACGATTCTTCAGAATTCATTCTATGTTGATTTGCTGCTCAAGAAATATTTCTTTTTACTATCAGCTTTGAAAACAGTTGTGCTGCTTAATATATTTGTGGAAACCATGAAGATTTTATCCGTATTCTTTGATGAATAAAAAGTTCAATGGAAGCATTTATTTGAGAACTTGATTACATTTTTTTTTAATCAGACTCTAAGCTTTTGTATGCTAGTGGTATGTAACGGTTTCCTTTAAAAACTTTGGATATTTGGAACCTGTTTGACAGTGAAGAAATAAAAAATAAAACAAATCCTTAAGGAATCAGGCAAGAATAATCTAAGAATAAGAGTCTACTAAGAAAAACTGAAAGTCCATCTTATTTTTTTTGCAACATTTCAGTTCATCCAGCAGGGATTCTTAGAAGAGTCTTACTGTATTTGATCCTTTAGGACTGATTTCAAATTATAATGAAAAAAAACCCAAAAACATTTGACATCCAAGTCCCAGTTTGAATAGACACAGGATGAATGTTTAGTCCTTTAAAACATGCCATTCTCCAGTTGTTCACTTATAAATTGAACATTTTCATATGCCTGCAGCTCATTATTGAAGAGACGTTCTGTAACCACTGTACATGTCTCAAAGGTGAAGAGGTCTTTCCTTGGCCAACACTGTCACCAAGTGTGAGCATACATTCAAGAAAGCACAGTGTACAATCACGCAAGTGCTTGCATTGACCCTGGCCCTTTCTTACAGAGTACAGCTTTTATGGAGGACAGCAGTGCATTAAATAAACTCATTCAACATGGAAAATGAAGTATGCTGATCAAGAGTTCATTCAGGTCAGAATGAATGGAAAAGTCAGTTACAGTGAAAGTAACTGCAGAATTGAACGTTTACATGTCACTTATCACCAGGAAATTAAACATTAAGTGATATTTTTCATCAAAATCAGACTTCCTCTTATTTTGCTTTATAATAGTATATTATACATTAGTACGCACACATCTAACAGTGCTACATCATGTAAAAAAAGTTTGAAATACTATAATTGTTAAGGTGTACTTTTACTTAAAAATGCAGAGATGTACTATACTTGGAAAAACTTAAAAAAAGGGAAATAATGTATTAAAAAACAGCACATTTCACAAATTAAAATAATGACTAATATCCATATAGACATCACAGTCTATCAAGATATTTACACAAGTAAAACTTAAAATAGATCTGGTTCACAGCAGTCCCAAGTTACTGAATTTCATGTTTAAAGATGGAAAAAGATTTTCTGTTTTTCTCAGATTGTCTTGGTGTGAAAGTGTAATCTAAACTGCTGACAATAAGGCATACAAAATTCCATACAAGTGCTTCAGCTCCAGTCTCACTGGGCAAGATGCAAATCTAATGCAAAATCTTTTCACACAAACTGAAGACATCCTGAAGGAGATCCCTAAAATAACAATTTTTTGTTTACAGTGAAAAAGTTTCTGCCAGTCTTACATGAACCTTCTTCAACAGAACATAGGAGTGTAATTCGAGCAATTTTAGTATGCGTTGTTTAATTCGTGAAGAACTTCAGTTAGAGGTGAGCTGAGAGGACGAGCTGCTGCTGCCAGAGCTCTTGGCGCTCTTCTGCCCCCTGGTGGCACTGACCTGCCGTGGCACTCGCTGGCTAGAACCGTCCCTTGCCGATTTCTCCCCTTGCCCTGAACTTGTTTTACTGCGTACTGCACAAATACACACAGAAGAAACTCATGTAAATATAATTAAAACACATACACGTGACATGCTCTATTATTTTGAGTCGGAAGTCGCAACAAAACTTTTGTTCATTTGAAAGACTTATCAAATGTACGGAAATAATTAGGAAATTCAAACAATAAATCAATCTCAAAATCATTCTGGTGCTCTTTAATTTGCTGATGCTGATGATGCTTCAGTTTAAATGACAGTGAACCAGTCACCATTTCTATGCTAACTACTAGTTATAGAGTGCAACCATGCCAACCCACTTTTTGGGTTCTGGAAGTATTTTTCCTATTAGTTTTTCCAATAGGGACTTTAACAAGCAAGTAGTATTTAAAGAAATACAAGCCATACACCAATCCAATCAGCTACTAAGTGAATCACATTACAAACTAACTGACAAAGACTCTGTCCCAATTGGCACACTTCATGCACAGTTGCGGCACAAGACCATAGGGTGTCCCAACTGTCATTTTAGGTTTCAGAAGGGTGCTTATGCGGCCAATACGATACACAATTTGGCCATGAAAAGTTGGAAGTGAGATCGTGAGAGCTTGGGGTTCCATTTGGGACAGGGCCTCTATCATGTCATTCACAGTGCTTCATGGGAGTAGGCGGACACTAACGAGTTCTTTTTCAACAATTTGTTTGTTGCAATTCTCTGATTGGTTAAGAAATTTGCTGAAATAATTCAAAGGAAGCATACGCCACCAATTAACAACCTCGTAGCTTCACAGTTGGTCTGTCTGTAAAGGTTAAGTTATTGTTAAAAATCAGATATTTACTTTCGGAAGCCGACTGTTACGTTCTATAGCACAAAATAACATGAAAAAAGACCATTGTGGAAAAACATCAAAAAAAAAATTCAGTTCACTGATCGTTAGGTATGGAAACAAATATAGAAGAGCATATCATTAAAATATATTTTAAAATCATATTTTAACCTGATATTGATGTCTTAATTATTTAACGCATGTTCGAATAAAACTACAGGCACCATTTAAATGAGTAGAAATATAATTACATCGTTAGAGAGAGTTGAGGCTTTTTTTCAGGGCATAACACTGCATCAATAATGACTCAAAATGATAAAGCAGATCACATATTAGGGTATAAAGGACATTTATAATGATTTGGAAAATTAGGCAACAACTATCCAAGATGGTTTATAATTGCATTGTGGGTAGAAATTAGTAATGAAGTGGCAAAATGAACAAACACCATCCATTTATGAAGTTGACAGTCACGTGCATGCTTTTCAATGTTGGTGGCAGAGTTTTGCAGGATGCTGGTTTACTAGTGCATTACAGTGTCACATTCGACACACGCCATTAACAGACATTCATTTACCATGAGAAACAGAGGACTCTATAGCAGGATGAGAGTCAGAGAGTTCATGAGACACATGAAGGAAGCCGATCTGGGGCATTTCACCCCCATATTTGGAGCATCGAGCCCGCAAATCGCAGACATGATCGGCGAGGCATGAGAATGAGAACAGATATACGGCACTATGAAGCTGAGGCAGGAATTAGTTATGTTGGCATGAGAAATGTGCTGCAATAGTTCATGGCAGTGAAGAGAAGATCTTGAACTTGCAAACATTGAAATAAAAAAAAAGGATGAGGGTACCAAGCTAAAAGACAGAGAGAAGAAAAACCTTGAGAGACAGGAGCGCTCGTGTCACCCGCGCTGTAGACCACTATCTTAGCCCCTCCCCTGGGTGGGCGGGGCACCGGTGCAGAGGGAGGGGCTGCGGTTTTAGAGCTTTTTCCTGAGACCACACACTCTTCTTCTAAAGGAAGTCACACAGATCAAATTAAACAATGCTAGCACAAAACACAGAGAAAGTGATCCAAGGACAAAGTCGGAGTTTAAAACGACCACCAGAACAGCAGAGATGTCGTTTTGTGTTGGAAACTTCCCAGCTCAAATCAGATAATACTGCGGCACATTATGTTTTGGTCTGTTTACGCAATGGCTTTTACATGTGTACCGCTCACCTCTAGACTCTGAAGGTGCAGTGGTGGTGTGGGACGCTGTGGATGTGTCACCGTTGGATGTCTCAGAGACCTTTTGCCCCACACACATGGTCTTTAGGGTCTGAAAGACTGCCAGAGGAGCAACGTTCATCTTCAACAGGTCCACTATGATCCTGTAGAAGAGCATGAAGGGTTCGTTTAGAATTGCTTTTATGAAAGTGGCAACAGCGATGGAATTAAAGATGACAGTGTTGAATAAATGAATGTGTTAATCTACACAGTCTTACTGTTCTTTAGCTGAAAGAGTTCACACAAAATGTTTGGAAAAACTTGCAGGTGAGTAAAATGATGACAGAGTTTCATTTTTTGGGTGAACTAGGCCATCCCTTAAAATGGAGGTAGTTCACAGTTGCTTCACAATAGGGATATTTGTCATTGAGACACTGTTGTATTTTTTTATTCATATTTTTGAATTGTTTTATATTTTTCAATTTTTAGTTTTAATAATTTTGTTGTGTTTCTATATATATATATATATATATATATATATATATATATATGTATGTATATATATATATATATAGTTTTAATTCATTTTTATTTCAGTTTTAGTTATGTGTAATAAATCAAGTTAAACTAAATAATATTTACCAATTAGTAATGAAAATAATAGTGTTGAAAATGTTTGTTAAATCAATATGAATCCATTCAGTTGGACTTGTGGTTCTACTGAACCATAGAAAACATTTGACTCAAAAAAACACAAAAAAAAGGATTTCCTTAAAAAAAATAGACATGGCTTTTGCAAGACACTACAAGCAACATTGTTTGTTTGTGCGCTGATAAATTAAGATTTTAGACCAGTTTGCTTTCATAAATTGTCTTCTCTCAGACCAGTGGAAAGAAAACATCCAAAATACATATCTACATGTTTATTTTATTAAATTTGTATTTATTTGCATCTTTAGATTTATCTTTAACAGCTGCTTTCGCTCCTGCACTGAGGCAGAAATCTCCATTTCAGTCCCACTTTCACACAGTTTTGTTCCTAACTATATTTACACTAATTTGTTCATATATAATTTCCCTAATTTATATTATATTTCATTCATAAAAACATCAGGATTTTTTCTGGCTGTTGACAGTATTTTTTGATTTCTGGTGTGAAAAAAAGTGATTTTCAAAATATGACCTTTAACTCTAATATGCCAACAAAATGAAACAAGAATTATGAACCTGGCTTTATGCAAAACTGATTCCTCTTATCTAACTGCAAGTTAGTGAACATAGTGGTTAAGTTTATGCAAACGGACCCTGGAAATGTATGCAAATTAATGCATATTTAAACAGAGGTGTCAAGTAACGAAGTACAAATACTTTGTGACCTTACTTAAGTAGAAATTTTGGGTATCTATACTTTACTGGAGTAAATATTTTTCAGCCGACTTTTTACTTCTACTGCTAACATTTTCACGCAACTATCTGTACTTTCTACACCTTACATTTTAAAAATAGCCTCATTACTCCTATTTCATTCTTGCTTGTCATCATTCAAAAAAAAACAAACAAACAAACAAAAAAACACCCTATCGGTTTGTACATCATCTATCGCACCTGCACATGACACAAATCACGTCACACTTCAGCAAGGACATAACCAGTGTTGGGGTTGTTACTCAAAGAAAGATTATTTCTTAAAAGTTATTATTTCTCCACTACTGGCTCATTTATCAAACGGGTGCTTTCTCTTTGTCCTACCGCAAATTGAGCTACAGTAGGTAGTTCGGTAGAGAGACGTTTGAATAAATTAGCGTTTGCGATTGACAATGTTGTGATAAGTAGGCTATACTAACTTTGTAACTCGTTAATGTTACCCCCAACACTGGACATAACAGATGTATGTAGCCAAGTACGAAGACTCAAGAAGAGAACTCAGAATAGGCCCATTACTTTTACTTTTATACTTTAAGTTGAGTTGATACTTCAACTTCTACTGAAGTTTTTCAAACCTTTTTTTCTATACTTCTACCTGAGTGATGAATATGAATACTTTTGACACCAGTCTATGTAATTATATAATGCATCATTTGCATATTGAAACCTCATTTCAACTGCTGTGATGTCTTGCCTTAAAGAATCCTACCAGCA
Source organism: Zacco platypus (assembly GCA_038088235.1). Classification (NCBI taxonomy): domain Eukaryota; kingdom Metazoa; phylum Chordata; class Actinopteri; order Cypriniformes; family Xenocyprididae; genus Zacco; species Zacco platypus. The sequence goes on from CM076070.1 coordinate 10,461,878, forward strand.
CTATGATTTTTTGTGACTCACTTGAAAACCTCTTGATCAATGACTATCCCAGCAGCCTGAGTGAGCTCGAACAGCTCAGTCTCCTCCGCATTTAAGACCTTTTTCTTCTTGATGCTGTATTTCTGCACATTCCCGCTGACGGTGACGCTCAGAGAGGGGGAATCCGGGGCTGTGGGCATCGTCCCGGGCTGCGCTGACTGTGACATACGCGCCACCTAAACACTATAAAAACACATGAAACCACACTGACAACAGTCACAAAACAAGCACGCATTTCTGTGTCAGATCTCATCGATGCTGTAGGCTCCATAAATAGATCTCCTCTCATAAATAGATGTCCCAAGCTTGGTAAAAGGGCTTTGGATAATAATAATACACTATTATAAATGCTGCATATAAATAACCAAGCTTTATAATACAGGGGTTGTGCAAGTATAACAGTCTAGTTGTCATTTGAATTCAACAGTGTTCTTCTTCCCTTCCTGTTTACACAGAAATGTTGTTTAAGCTTTGAAATATAATATAACACTCACAACAGTGCACTGGTGAAATGCCCGCGTCCTTCCTCTGGATTTAATTTGTAGCTCGATAGCCTCTTCTTCTTCTTCCTTGATGTTTTAAGGCAGATGTTGTCCAAAATGTTGCATTACTGCCACCTGTTGTATTTTGTTTACCTTAGCAGTTGTTAAACGAGTCCAGACCTCTTTAGGAAATAAAACAAATGTTTCCTTTCTTGATCGTTACTTGATAACAGCAGAGAGTATCTACTGCCCCCGTGAGGTCTGGAGGAGACGGTGGCTGTTGTCTTCCTCCAGGCGGCGCTTGGTGGCTCAGAAAACAGATCTCCCCTTTGAGCTGCATTCAAAACTTTAAACCAGTGGTCTGGGCAACAGTTTACAACTGAATAAGGACACTGAGAATATTTCACAGGAATTTAATCGTGTTATGCTATGCGTGTGGAGCTGCTGGTGAATTCTCATGAACTGTTTGAACCCTTCATATTAAGTGGAACAACATTGATTCTTCAACATTTGCAAGTTTACCCAAGTTAGGCTACTTAATGTATTTGGGAATTTCTAGCTAACTTCCTGACCAGTGATTTGTTTTTAAGATCATTTAAAGGCTAAACATTTCCATTTAATGTAGTAATATTAAATGTTGTCCAGCAATACGCTGGAGTATTTGCAGTTCTGTGTTTTACACATCTAATACAACATCGCCATATGGCATTTGTCCAAAATCACTGATCAATAAATGACAATCAAATGATCTATATTCTCCCAGTTGGAAAATTCGGTCACCCAGTCCTATATGGAGCCATTCTCACTGACAAAGTTGGAGAGTGTGCCTGAACTATTGTATGTTGGAAAGCAGCCATTTTGAACTGAAACCAGCAGAAAAGAGCACAGACATAACATGTATTGGAGTTACAATGAACCTGGAGCAGTGCGTAGGAAGAGACAAAAGAGGAGGAGAATATCAATGATCTTTATTGTCTTCTTTATTGTTCTTTAAAGTCTCTTGGTTCATATAGCATGTGGGTGTTAGGCAAGCAGACATAACCTCTTCATCTACAGTTCTTCACCTTTGACAGCAAAACAGGAAACAGGTTTTGCAAATTGCATTGTCTGAAAAGAGAACCTTTAGTAGATACTGGAAAAATAAAATAGAGAGACAGAAAAATAGTAGCCTACCTTCCCACAGACCGTTGTGAACATGCTTGAGCTTCAGTTAAATGAATTGTGTGAATTGATGAATATTTGTATTTGAATAAAACACTAAATTCAGTGTGTTCATCATATAAAGCGATTGCATCTATTCAGAAAATTTGGACTAAACCACTCAGTTCATGTGGATTAGTTTTACAATCGCTTCATGAACTTTTAGAAGCGTCAAAATGTCAGTTGCGTAGCTGTCAACGGACGGACAGAAAGCTCTGATTTAATCAAAAAGATCTTCATTCGTGTTCTGAAGATGATCAAAAGTCTTTCAGCTTTGAACAACATGAGGGTGAGTAATTAATGACAGAAATTCATTTTTGGGTGAACTATCCCATTAACCACTGACATAAAGCAGGATGGATCCATGCTTTTCATGTTGTTCACTCCAAATTCTCACCCTATTCCATCTCAATGTTGCAGTAGAAAGTAGGACTCATCAGACCAAATTTTCTATTGTCCAGTTTTGGTGACCCCATGTGAATTGTAGCCTCACGGACACCTCCCTAACAAGCCATAGTACCATATATGTATTATATTTAAAGCACGCAAGTCTTTTCTTTTTCTTTTTTTTTTTAGATGAACCATTAAGGTCAACATATACTTAGTGCTTTTACGTGTGCGTACAGTTGAACGCATAGTCTTTCAAAGTATACTGGCATCTGTTGTTGTTGTATTAAACAAAAACTTTTCTGTCTGCTGTAACAATATAAGTGTTTATAAAGCACTAATGCAACTGAAAAGAAAGTTAAAATGAAATCAGATGATCACAACTTGCTTATGATGGTTTTATTATCAAGAAATAGTTTGATTCACTGATATAATTTGCATATAGTAATTAACTTGTGAAATTAATTCATTGGGATACTGATATTATAGTCAGATTGCATAATCTAAGATGAGCTGTCTCTAACTTGGACTACAATTAAGTAACAAAAAAAAGTCGGGAAACGACACCTCTGGCCAGTCCATTGGGTCGTTTGTCCAGTTACGGATACTGTAAGGACAATCCAACCCAAACACGGCTCAGTTATTCAATGCATCTGGCTCTATACAGCTATAGAAGTGTTTTTTGGTATGTCATACCGGTTTAACAACATACTTTTCCAGTCAGGGGGAAAGGATTGTTTTCCCCTACGTCGACGCCACACCCCCAGCTATGACACGACACCGTCCAATGCAATATAAACATTTGTTAATCACTACTTTTCACTTTAATACTTAAGTACTTAAAAAATAAAGTGCTTTTGAGTACTTCGTCCACCACTGTCATTTTTTTGCTCGAGCAATAGTTCGCGTCTCTCTCGTAGGCCTACTTACTCACCACCTACTACATACGTTAATCAGTGGCCGGAGCTAAAGTGACACTGATGTAAATGATGTAAATGATGTAAAAGATGTAAAAGACGGTCTTTCACCATGAGACAAAATATGAAAGTCATTTTTCAACGAAGACAGTCACTGACATAACGATGCAATCTTCGGAAAGAGTCCCCATCACTAATGGGCACAGACTGTGATTGTGCAAAAGACTGTCTGGAACTCAAAAAGCACATCTTTTATATGAGACATTTAATGTAAATAAATGTCATGTTGTTAAAAATTACAGATTTATTTATATTTAGAAAGCCTTTGGTCATTAAATGTAATCCAAGGATGTTTAGATATTTTTAATTGGAAACAAGATATACAAATTAAGAAGATCATTTTGCAGTGTTGTTGTTACACAACCTCATCAGTTTTCAGTGCATGTTTAGTTCAGTGGCTGGCATCAACATCAGAAATAAACATGTTATTTTTACAGTAGTCCTGATTACTAATCTGATTAAATAATGAATACAGAAAGAAATGCTAAAAATGTTGGTACTTCCAATGTAATCACATCATCGGAAATAGAAAGTCAAATTGAGAGTGGGATATTTAATACTGCACATTGACAAATGCAGTAGGTCTGCAGGTATTTATACAGAATGACTCCATAAAGTATACATGCGGCACACATTATTTTATTACAGTACAACAAATCATTGCAAATGCTTACACAAACAAAGCACATTATGGCATAGGAGTTTTGAAAAAAAAAGCAAAAACATGTCACTAAGAAGAAAATAAACTGTATTGTTTACAATTAAGATCCGTATTCTATATGATAAATGACAGAAATCTGTAAAATCAGGAGTTGAGATATACCTTTTAGCATAGCAAAACTTACAGGAAGTTTACAGAAGTTCAAAACATGAAACCTAAAACAATTTTCTTTATTGTACATCGCTGTCCTCGTCTCTCATGGAATTTTATTTTCCTTCCTCAAATGCATTGTGAAGTTGCTGGGAAATCCCCGTCTTATAAGTTCGTCTTGGAGCTGAAATGTGATTTGTTTTGTATTTGTGAGATATTTCTGTGTCATTCAACATGGTATTCTTTATTTAGTTTATGGAATGGTCATAAATCAAATGTAAAAAAAAAATGTAATTAAGGTGTTTTCACGAGTTCATGTGCCCATATAATCTTAGCGTAAGTGGTAAACATATTTGGCTTGCTGTCTGCTATTGAGGGCTCAGAGAGGATATTATACTCGAGCTCCGATTCACCCCCCCCCCCCCCCCACAGTGGGTACGGAAAGTATTCAGACCCCCTTAAATTTTTCACTCTTTGTTATATTGCAAAAATCATTTAAGTTCATTTTTTTTCCTCATTGATGTACACACAGCACCCCATATTGACAGAAAAACACAGAATTGTTGACCTTTTTGCAGATTTATTAAAAAAGAAAAACTGAAATATCACATGGTCCTAATTATTCAGACCCTTTGCTGTGACACTCATATATTTAACTCAGGTGCTGTCCATTTCTTCTGATCATCCTTGAGATGGTTCTACACCTTCATTTGAGTCCAGCTGAGTTTGATTATACTGATTGGACTTGATTAGGAAAGCCACACACCTGTCTATATAAGACCTTGCAGCTCACAGTGCATGTCAGAGTAAATGAGAATCATGAGGTCAAAGGAACTGCCTGAAGAGCTCAGAGAAAGATTTGTGGCAAGGCACAGATCTGGCCAAGGTTAAAAAAAGTCCATTTCTGCTGCACTTACGATTCCTAAGAGAACAGTGGCCTCCACTGTTGAACAGTGAGAGAGGTAAAGAAGAACCAAGAGATCACTGTGGCTGAGCTCCAGAGATGCAGTCGGGAGATGGGAGAAAGTTGTAGAAAGTCAACCATCACTGCAGCCCTCCACCAGTCGGGGCTTTATGGCAGAATGGCCTGACGGAAGCCTCTCCTCAGTGCAAGACACATGAAAGCCCGCATGGAGTTTGCTAAAAAACACCTGAAGGACTCCAAGATGGTGAGAAATAAGATTCTCTGGTCTGATGAGACCAACATAGAACTTTTTGGCTTTAATTCTAAGCGGTATGTGTGGAGAAAACCAGGCACTGCTCATCACCTGTCCAATACCATCCCAACAGTGAAGCATGGTGGTGGCAGCATCATGTTGTGGGGGTGTTTTTCAGCTGCAGGGGCAGGACGACTGGTTGCAATCGAAGGAAAGATGAATTTGGCCAAGTACACAGATATCCTGGATGAAAACCTTCTCCAGAGTGCTCTGGACCTCAGACTGGGCCGAAGGTTTACCTTCCAACAAGACAATGACACTAAGCACACAGCTAAAATAACGAAGGAGTGGCTTCACAACAACTCCGTGACTGTTCTTGAATGGCCCAGCCAGGGCCTTGACTTAAACCCAATTGAGCATCTCTGGAGAGACCTAAAAATGGCTGTCCACCAATGTTTACCATCCAACCTGATAGAACTGGAGAGGATCTGCAAGGAGGAATGGCAGAGGATCCCCAAATCCAGGAGTGAAAAACTTGTTACATCTTTCCCAAAAAGACTCATGGCTGTATTAGATCAAAAGGGTGCTTCTACTAAATACTGAGCAAAGGGTCTGAATAATTAGGACCATGTGATATTTCAGTTTTCTTTTTTAATAAATCTGCAAAAATGTCAACAATTCTGTGTTTTTCTGGCAATATGGGGTGCTGTGTGTACATTAATGAGGTGTAAAATGAACTTAAAGGATTTTTAGCAAATACATATATATATATATATATATATATATATAGCAAATTTTAGTTGCATATGAATATATTAACTGTTATTTCTTGTCACATCACTGCATCAAATCAGAATTACAATGATATAAATGAAGTGCTAAAACAAAGGAAACACCATCCACCATAATGGTGAGTTCAAAATAAAACATTTTAGGAAAATCAATGGCAATTTATGAAGTCAGCTTATGTGATGTTTTTCAATTTTTTCAGTTGAATTGACAATTAAACATTTAAGATGACTTTGGCAAATCAGTGAAACAGAAAGATAACTGCCGAAGTGGAGGAAATGAGGAAAAAGTCTCCTCCTCAAAACTTTTTTTTTTGATTGGTACTCAGACCAATCAATTAATCATTACTTGGGGTTTATGAGTAAAAAAAGACATAGTATGTGAATAGTACAGATTACTAGAGTTTTGCAATTAAGTTAAGACATTAAGTAAAGTTAACTAGAAAGTATCAGTTAATATCACTGTTGGATTTTACAGGGTATTAACATCCAGATACTTACTTGTATAATCACCAAGTCTTCAATCTGAGACTTTGACAAACGTTCCACACTTGTGAATTTAACTCTCAAACCAACCGTATAACCTGTGCAAATGTGAAAAAAGCAATTAGTGCATATAAAACACATTTATGCTATCTGGCAGCGACATCACAAGGAATGTACAATACATTCTTTATTTGATTAATCTGTTGTTGAATAAGTAATCTTGCTTGTTTCACCTTGTAATATCTTTAAATCATTGTTTCACAATAAAAGGTACTGTATGTTAGCTCACCACTGTAGCAGAAGAAAGGCAAACTGTCCAAGCATCGTTCATCTGTCCACTGGCCAAAATGTTGTAAAGACACAGCTGTGCAGTGTTGAGTGCCACCCTGTCGTGGAGTGTAATAACCATTATCTGGCTGTGGAGCTTCAAAACTGACCATTTGTCTCCAAAATGTGAAAGAAGAGTTGCTCTGATCTGACCACAGTCTGTTTCTGTGCAGACCAATCCATACAGTATGTCCAAGTGAGACTTGCAGTATCTGTTTATGCTCTGTTGCATCTCTCACACTGGCCAGTTCTGTGTATTTCTCTCTGCAGTAGCTCTGAGCTCCAGTCCAGGTCTCTCCACTACCTATCCTGACATACTTCTGAGAGGCGTTTTCTCTACCTAAGATAAAATGTAATTTCATTAGATTTATGTCCATTCTTAGATTCCATCCTCATCCAATAATAAGAGCTGGTGTCAATCCAGTCACTGGATTGATGGAATAATAAAGAGCTCTTAACATGACTTAACATGATTTAATATTAGGACATAAAACTGAAAAAAGAGCTAGCATTTTATATGAACAAGCCTTGAGGGACTGATTAAAAAAAGATTTAAAATTTAAATCAAATATCTTACCATCATAGCAAACAAATGCCAGGTAACTGTCACATGGTGCGTCAAACCAGACATCCCAATACATGTAAACACACATTTCTTTTCCACCAGAGTTATTCGGTTCAAGATTCCAGTTCCTGAAATCTCTCTCTCCTTCCTGATAGAAATCATTGTTTTCCAATGACCATCTCCAGCTGTTCAGATCATCATACAGTCCAATCCAGGCTGAACCATTGTAACTCCCATTAACTGTGTCGATCAGACTGTTCATTTCCTCCATGTTATCAATGGTGGCCAGATCGGTGTAATTCTGTCTGCAGTATCTCTGAGCGTCAGTCCAGGTCTTATTCTCAGACACAAAGTGATACTGGCGGGTTGATGTCAAAGACGACACTGTGGACAATGTGTCAAATTTAAGCATTAATTATTTTTATACAATATTGTCCATTACGACAAACATCTACTCACCACTGTAGCAAATGAAAGGATTTACAGTATTGCAGTTTTCATCTGTCCAGCTCCCAGAGTCACTAAATGACACTGCAGTGCAGTATTCACTGTTTCCAGCATTATCTGGCTGTCCTGTCCTCCAGTTACTGAATGAAGAGTTGCTCTGGTCTGACCAAGATCTGGATCTGTACAGTCCAATCCAAAAATGGTTAGAAAAGTCATTCTTGGACAAATACTGGATCATATGGATTTCAGTCTCATTCCTGATGCTGACGAGGTCTGTGTGATGCTCTTTGCAGTAACTCTGAGCTTCAGTCCAGGTTTTCAGTTGGTTAACATACACATAATTTGTACTGACATTCTCTCTTCCTGTAAGTAATAAATAAATATATGAATTATTGGTATTTAACACTTATTTTTTAAACATTATTTTCAATGTAGTTAAAGTCCACCATCTTACCATCGTAGCAAACAAAAGGAAACAAGTTGGAGCATGGAATTTCATTCCAAAATCCATAAATGTGCATAAACACACACAGACTCTGTCCACCTGAGTTCACTGGTTGATGGCTATACCAGATTTTAAATCCTCCCTCTAACGCCGCATTGTCCAGAGACCATCTCCAGCTGTTCATATCACCATAGAGACCAATCCAAGCTGAGCCATAGTAAGTCCCACGTACTGTTTTAATGAGCCTCTTCATTTCCTCCATGTTATCAATGGTGGCCAGATCAATGTAATTCTGTCTGCAGTATCTCTGAGCATCAAACCAGGTCTTATTCTCAGATACAAAGTGATACTGGCGGGTACATGAAGATTGTGTGCAGGTTCCTTTCCGTTTTAGAAAATACAAGAGAAAAATCTGATTATTCTCTTAAAATCAGCACAGAAACCATCAAATGGGTAGAATGTTGTTTAAGTTTATTATGAATTTTCAATTGTGTAAACATCTTATATCCATGTATATCCATTCTGTGTTGTTTCATACTAGTTGACACTTGACACACTCATAACTGTTCTTGATATTCAGTAAAAGTATCTTGTGCTATCTCACATTATAGGTCCATATATACGTTCATTCAGTTACAGCTTCTATACATTCATAAAAAATTCAGAGATTAAATGACTGAAAAGAAAGTTCTAAATGATCTCACTGTTGTAGCAGAAGAAATTGATGCTGGAAAAGCAGTTCTCATCTGTCCATCGGCCAGAATCTTTGAGTGAAACAGCAGTACAGTGCTGAGAACCCCACTGGTCATTATCTGGTTGCTCTGTTGAATTAGGGCTTCCTGGTTTCCAGTTTTCATAACTGGTAATTTGTTGGTCAGACCAAACCCTATTTCTATACAGTCCAATCCAGACTCCATAGCCACCTGATATGTCAAGGATCCTCAGGTTCTCAGTCAGATTTCTCACATTGGCGAGATCTGTGTAATTCTCTCTGCAGTATCTACGAGCCTCTGACCAGGTTTTCCCATCACTAATTCTAATGTAACTTTGTGTGGCATTCTCTCTACCTGTGATATGAAATACAGTAAATATATATGCACAGAATTATTTACAGAAAAATCATCAACAAATCTAATGAAATGTCCTTACCATTATAGCAAACGAATGGCAGCGTGATGTCACATGATAAATCAAACCATTCCCCTTCATAATTCATGACAACGCACAGTTCATTCCCACCATTGTTGTCCGGTTGATGAAAGAAGTTCCTGTAATCTCTCTCTCCTTCTTTATAAAAATTATTGTCTTCCAATGACCATCTCCAGCTGTTCTTCAGCACATCATCATACAGTCCAATCCAGGCTGATCCATTGTAACTCCCATTAACTGTGTTGATCAGACTGTTCATTTCCTCCATGTTATCAATGGTGGCCAGATCTGTGTAATTCTCTCTACAGTATTTCTGAGCTTCAGTCCAGGTCTTACTCACAAAAACAAAGTGATACTGGCGGGCTGATGTCAAAGATGACACTGTGAAAAAAGTGTCAAATTTTAGTTTGTTTATATAGCATCCATTTATGGCGGCTGCAAAGTACAAGACGACTTGAATCACTATAATGAACGCAATTTAATGGATTACAGTCCAGACTGAAAGATATACATACCACTGTAGCAAATGAATGGAAATATAGAAAAGCAGTATTCATTTGTCCATTTCCCAGAGTCACTAAATGACACTGCAGTGCAGTATTCACTGTTTCCAGCATTATCTGGCTGTCCTGTCCTCCAGTTACTGAATGAAGAGTTGCTCTGATCTGACCAAGAGCTGGTTCTGGACAGTCCAATCCAAACCGAGTTAGACTGAATTAAATAATGTATTTTCTGGTTTTCAATCTCATTCCTGATACTGACGAGGTCTGTGTGATGTTCTCTGCAGTAACTCTGAGCTTCAGTCCAGGTTTTGGACTGGGTAACAAACACATAACTTGCACTAGCATTCTCTCTTCCTGTAAAAAACAATTTTATGATATAGTAAATCATAAGTATATTACTGTAATAAAAGCCCGAATGATTATTTGAGAGTGGCTGCTTAGTTCAGAATGATTAAACATAAACATTTTCAATGTCCTATAAAATGAAACTGCTCACCGTCATAGCAGACAAATGGAAGTTCACTGTACCATATTGTTATGTACCATATCCCATAGTACATATACACACACATACTTTGTCCTCCATAATAGTATGAATCTTGGTTAAACCAGTTCCTGAAGTCTTTCTCTCCCACCTTGAAGAAATCACTGTCCTCTAGAGTCCATTTCCAACTGCTCAGATCATCATAGAGTCCAATCCAGGCCAAATCAATGGAATCATCATTCACTGTGTCCAATAACTGAACCGTCTGTTGTTCATTTTCAGTGGTGGCCAGATCAGTGTATTTATCTCTACAGTATCTCTGAGCTTCTGCCCAAGACTTGGATTCATTCACAAAGACATACTGACGAGGGACACTCAAGCCAAAGCTGATAAATCCTGAAAAAACAAACAAACAAACAAACAAAACAGTTCAGTTAGGAAGTGTAAATTAATAATTGTTTTCTAAACAGTAAAAAAAAAAAAAAACATGCATTAACATGATGATGAAATATTTACTGGAAATGTTTGGCTTACCTGATAACAGAAGCAGAAACATATCTACTGAATGAAGACACATTATGCACTTTAAAATGTGTATTAGATTTATTGTTATTATTATTTAATATCTATTTATTTGTATTTTTATGATTTATTACTGTAAATTTTTAAATACCAGGGTGAAAAGCCATTTTGTAGCAGTTGTTTAGTTTACCTTTGGATGTATAGTCTTGTCCTCTCTTGCTTGTTGTTTTAGTGGTGGTTTGTCATCTATTTATAGTGATATACATAATACGGGTGGGAACATGTCAGTAAACACCCATACATCATAAAACCTATCTGATCACAAATCTACCCTATCAGATGTGAGTTTATATGCTGTATTTACAGGCTGAATAGTGTAGTATTACATGAAGCTATCACTTTACACAATCCTGCTCTAACTCAAGAATGAGAAGTGCTGAACCCTCGGTTGGTTTATTTCCTGTACACGCATATATTTTTTCTCATAGCAGATATAGTGCGACTCATTAAATTCAACTTTAAGTAAAGAATTTATTTTAATGTACAAATAAACCTGCAAATAGTCAAAGAATATCCTACAACCATTTAGTTAGCAAAACAAAGATTAAAAATTCCACTTTAAACAAGAATTAAAAAAGACTCAAGCTTTATTTACTCCTGCAAACTCATACAGTAAAACTTCTGTGTTGTGATCATGTGATGTGTGTCAAGACATGTCTGTCTTTGTCTGGTTGTTCAAGTTTTTGTACTGTATCATTCAAATGCATTATTCTTCTATATTATCTATACCAAATATTTTGTAACACACCTTTCAACGATATGAGGGTTGTTATCTTACTTTTGTTCTGTTTTGATACTGTTCAAATGACACAAATAAGAGTCGGGACAATGGTGGGCATACAACTCAATACACTACATTTTTCACTTTAAACACAATTTAAACCAATACCATTTTCACTCTGTCAATGACAATGCTGAAAGAAAACACAACATTATACTAATACCCACACAGATTTTGAACCTATTATTAGCCATAAGATGGGACTACAGTGGTTCAACTTTAATTTTATGAAGCGACGAGAACACTTTTTGTGTGCAAAAACAAAACAAAAATAAAGACTTTATTCAAAAATCTCTTCCCAGTCATACTCCTGCACTGTTTACGCTGCACATACAGTGCAGCACTTCCTGGTTCTATGTCAGAACACCTACTCATTATTAGTCGGTGCTATAGGAGAATGACAGGGAAGAGACGAAATTATTAAATAGTTTTGTTTTGGTGCACAAAAAGTATTTCTTGTTGCTTCATAATCATGGTTGAACCACTGTAGTTACATGGACTATTTTAATGTTTTTACTCCCCTTCTGGACCTTGAAAGTGGTGGTTAAATTGCTGTCTATGGAGGAGTCAGAGAGCTCTCGGATTTCATCAAAAATGTCTTATTTTGTGTTCCGAAGATGAACACAGCCTCACTAGAATGCAGACTTCCATTTGAGAAGCATCAAATGTGTTTTACATTTAATCACAAAGGAATTTAATTGATCCATTCAACCAGTGCAGAGAAAAGCAACAGTTGCCAATGCATTGTAAATAATGCGCCAATTGAACCCAAAACAAACAACAACAAAACACTTATTTTAGTGAGCACTGAAAATACATTTTAAAAAGCCCAAGTAGGAGAATTACATATTATTATATCCACAGACCTTCAAGATTTGGCAACCCAACAAAGCGTTTTTCCATTGCTCATCACAAAATGTTTACTTGATTTTATGAATTCATGATAACATGCTTCTATTTATGCTCAAACAGAACAACAGAAGCCAAACTGAAATCCATTCGTTTACTGACAAGAGCATATGAGTACATCAAAAAGCATTGCCAAACCAGCATTTAAACATAAATAAGAATGGAAGAGATATTTAAGGTCAAGAACATTGTATTATGGAAATATATGTATATTTTGTCAAATGACAGAAGAGAGACATCACAGAATTTTTGACCTGGAAATGTGTGACCAACGTAACAATTTTTAAAAAGTGTTAAGAAAAAGGAACGGAGACAATAGTGTTTTTAATGTAAAGTTATTCTCAGCTGACTCTTTGTAGTTTGCTTTCAACTCTTTCTACCAAGTCATCTTCTGAACTGCGCTTCTTAGACGGCACCAGGGACAATGACACTTCTTGTTTATCCTCTAAAACCTTAGACGTAGTCAAGCCAGTGTTTGGCAAATCTAAATCCAAGTCGGGGCTCTCCAAACAGGGCATTGTATCAGCGGGCACTAGTTCAAGCTCTGTGGATCTTAGCGCCTCATGCTGTTCCGTTTGTAACTGTACATCCATATCCTCCAGTTCTGTTAAAGTGCCACTGGTAACTTCAGTTTGTGGCTCTTCTGGATCCACATTGAGATCCAGTGCCCCCTTGTGGCCATTGATTGGAATGTTATCTGCTCCTGACAGGACCTCCCTCCTGAGTGAGGCCAACTGGGCCTGCAGGAGCTCCTTGTGCTGAGCCTCAAGGTTTTCCATCTAATAATAAAAAGTAAGACAGTTTTCCCCAGGAGAAATATAAATTTGAATTAGCCCAAGCCAATACACTCAGAACACTTACAAGCTTAGCCACCTTCAGCTGGCTGTGATCTGGACATTGGTATGCTTGCAGTTCCTCAAACATCCTAACATTAGATTGAACCAGACTTGCAACCTAAAAATAAAATGGAAGAAATGCAAAAGACTGAACTACTGCAAGTGTAGGCAGGAATGGGTACAAAAAAGAAGAAATAAATAACCATGGAATTTTACTTGAATGAAAGTTAAAAATGTACTTAATTAACTCAATTGACAAATGCATTAAGGCTTAATATAAACTAATTCCACATATACCTGTTCTTTGAGCTGTTTAATCTCAGCTTGTAGTGTCTTCTCCATAGTCTCCTTCTCCTGACGGAGCGTGTACATTTGTTGGTGGAGCTCCAGCAGTCGTTTCTGTAGCAGGGTCTGTTCCAAACCTTCTGCATCCTGAAATTACAGTGACAAAGCTTTTACATCACTACTACCAGGAGATCTGCTAAACCAGAATAATGTATACGATCTTCCAAAAGATTGGGGTCTGAGATGTTTTCAAACTCTTACACTCACCGGTACTACATTTATTTAGTATTATTGTGAAATGTTACTACAATTTAAAGCAACTGTTTTCTATTTAAATATATTTTAAAATATAATTATTCCTGTGATGGCAAAGCTGATTTTTTTTTAGCAGCCAGCATGTTAATAATGACCTGTTCAGTAATGATACCAGTAGCCGTGTCATAGATCACACTGTTTCCCTGTCCATCAGGGTCCATAAGAACAAGAGTCTGTGTCCCATCACATGAATTCTGGGAAGACCCCACCTCCTCCTCAGCACCAAGTGGGATCCCATTTCTCTCACCGTCTTCCTTCAAACACAAAGCAGAGATAAACAACAATATTTCAGATCAGACACTAAGAGGTTTATGCTCTTTAACTTATACAAAGCATAAATTCAACTCCAAAGGGAGTTATTCTCTATATCAGTAATCACCGTTTCTGAACTCCCTGAACAACCTTGATTATAGTCTTGAGTTTTCTTCCAGGAACACGTTTTTCAAATGCACGTTATAAGCGACTGAAACTTGCAATGCTTTTAGATGGATCAGCATTTACTACTGATTATAGCCGTGCTTTATTGACAAGCTGCACAGAAAATAAATCACAGCCTTTGCGATTTCATAATCGCACTAAGCCAAATGTTTTTAAGCGCGACTTGTTTAATTGATTAATCGCACAGTTCTACACTTAACTGTGTTTACTTGACAAGATGGGTATTTTGACAAACATTTTGTGTATCTGTTCAAGAGCAGGGGGTGCAAAAAAGGAAGCAATTTGTTTTTTGCACACTAGCCTATCTGAAACAGTGCACAAGGTACCAAATTGAGTTCGCTTTTGCCTCTTCTTGCAATTGAATGGCTTAAAATCTCTTAAATGACTGGCAAAGACAAATCATGTGCAAATGATAAGAGTCTCACTCTATGATGGTTAAACTTTATAATCAATCCGCGAATGACATGCGTGCTGAACCGTGGTCCGTATAGATCATCTAGAATCCATTACACCACTAGTTGTAAGAGACATTTCTGAAACGCCCTCAAAGAGGTTGACCAATCACAACACACTGGTCCAGCTGACCAATCAGAGCACATTGTGCTTTTTGGAAGGTAGGGCTTTAAAGAGATTGGACCTAAATAGAGCGTTACTGACAGACTGGGAAGAGAGGTGCTGCAACAATGTAAAATATGTGAAAAATAATGTTTTTGAACATTCAAACATGAAAACTTGTTCTAGTAGATCCCAAATACAAAATAGAGACTTTGAAAAAGGGCTTAATAATGAATGAATATGCTGAAAATAAAAATTTTTTGTCTACCTTTGGTTCCACAGTCAATAGTGTTTCAGTGCCAGTGGTCAGTATGGGTTGAGTTAATATGGATCCAATGCTTGTGCCATCTCCTCCTGATCCAAGACTCACTGCCAGCCCTTCATATGCTTTTGCATGAGCCTCAGAGCTCTCACCATAATACTGTCGGCAGTTCACATTCTGAGAGAGGAAACATACAAACATTATTAGGTTAAAAAAAATTTTTTTTTCCCAGCTGATGAATGATAAAAGAATCAGCCAATCAGAATCCACATGACTTCAAAGAGCTTGAGCATTTAAAGTGGTAAACGACATAACTATAACGCGTACAGCCATACAAAATAAATGTGGTCGCTAATACAGTTATCGTGCACCTTTAGCCTGATGTTATCCACCTTTACCTGTGTGACTTGGATCTGGAATGTGGTGTGGGGATTTCTGAAGTGTGTTTTATAGTGTTTTATGGCCTCGTCCCTCCTGTTGAAACCATTTCTACAGCGGTAACAGTGCCAATGCGCACCTTTAAACCTCTTTTCTCCTTTAATAGTTCCCACAATCTCACAATGGATACAGCAGCGCAGCACCTTCAAGCCTGTCCATAAAAAATAAGTGTAAGAGAGAGACTGATTTCAAAGAGCATCATTCAAGCTAAAGAGTGAGTCTATAAATTCCCTGTGCCTCACCTGCAAAGTCAATGCCTTTGTCCACGTGTTTGATGCGGAAGTGAGCTCGGAGGATGACGGGATCTTGGTAAGCCTCGGCCACAGAACAGAGGGGGCAGTGCATGTGCACTCCTTTCTCCTGCCCCAAACACTTCTCATCCTGACACAGCACAGGTGCGTATGCGTGTTCTGTTCCTCTGACACGAACCGAGGGATGGGCCTAGAGAAACAAATGCAGACAGAAAGACAGCGTTGTCAAATCAAATCTAAATCAGACATATTGAAGTAGCCCTATAACTGTGCTGACAGCCATTTATGGTTGGCATACTATTAAAAATACATTACATTTTATTGTTTCTCTATACATAAAAGCAGTAATTTATTTTTGTTCTAACTGTGAGAAATCTGTGAATGGAGGTAGTTATACATTAAATGTTCGTGCGAGAACACATCTGGAGCTTGTGAATCTGAAGGGCTACGGAGAAACAGTCACATCAAGTGAGTGGTGGTGTAAAACATGTTCATTTAATTCAAAAAATTATCTATTTTGGCTAGCCGTCTGAGTGCTCTATCATAATGATTGCAGTTTTATCATTCTGATTGTCATTAGGCATCAAATTAATAAAATGATGTATTAGAATAATAAAATGACACGAATAAAATGCTCCAGTCCATCTGGGCGCTACTGAATTTAAATTCTTAATTTATATTATTATCATAATTATATAGACTGTATGTAATGCTTCTCAAAAATCACTTTATTGATATAGTACCTATCTAAACTTATTTTATATCCTAGAAATCATACTGCTCTGATGTGAACAGCTGTAGATGTGGTAGGGTCACCATTAATGTCTATTACCCTGCTATATTTCAAACACAATGGCTTTAATGTTCTCCATATTCACTTTAGTGAACTTTAGTCTAAACTTTATTATTTTACATCATAGAAAGTATATTTCTATGATGTTAACAGCTGCAGATCCAGCAGGGTCACTAAACCTGACAAGTCAGCATTGTAGTTTACTGAAATCAAATACCCTTTTCTATTTCAAACATAATGGCTTATAAATGTTACCCAATGCACTCTGGTGATGTCTAAGCTCCTGTATTTTATATCCTAAAAAGCATTTTGGTCTGATGTGAACAGCTGCAGATTTACAGCAGGGGCAGCAAATCTGAAAACACAACATTTGAAGTTACTGAAATCTGTTACCCCTTGCATTTCAGACAGTTTAAACTGAATCAACATACAAAATGCATTTATTGATTCATTATAGAAGGTATTGTTTTAAAATGCATTTCTTTAAGAGCCCCTTGTGGTAATCATAAGCATTGCTGCCGAAATCCAATGAAACTTAGCCCATGCCATGAGCGGCAAGTTTGTCAACAATATGAGAAATTATTACAACCACGACCTCAGGTACTCCAAACACCTCGTTTGCAAAATGCTCTTATTCGTGTACATGTTGTAGATGAAATACACATGCTTAAATGGGCCCAATGCTTCACTAACACTTGTATTTACATTTATTTCATTAGGCCTGCAGATAGTTCAATTAAATACTGAGTAGTTATAAAACCATATCAGGTTGAAAATGCAAATCTTGACTGCTGTACTGAATCACATTTGTCCAGAAAGTTAAGAGCTGCGTGCAGCTTTTTGTACACTTAATCAAGCTAACAACTTTAGCAAGCTAACATATAACTCATGGCATTTTGCGTTTAAACTTTCACTCACCACAAAAGCGGACATGACTTTGATATGATCTAAAATTCCGCTTCAAATTCAGCTGTCCGCCCGGCGTTTGTCGTAGTCCTTAGCCTATGAAACATCCCATTTCAGAGCGCTTGTGTGTGGTTCGTCATCTGCGTGTACACACATTCACCTGCGAGCTCCCAGCACATAGCACCGATGAACGAAAGGGTTTTATTAGAGCTCAACATAGATCAATTTCATTGGCCACCATCAGCTTCGGTGGAATTTTAAACCAATCAACACTGTAAACGATGAGCAAGCGATGTCGGTGCCACCTCTACGAAGGCACGCACGTACACTGGTATAAGATGAAAAATCCACCATATTAAATATTTTCAAATATTTAAGACAGCCGGACACGCTATTATTTTATCTAAATTACTGCGCTCCTGTACGATTTATAAAATTCACAATCAAAACGAATTATTATAATTAACAATTTAGAGGTTAACAATTTAGCTATAAGAATTTCTGAAGCGATGTGGGTGCCACATTTTCCAATTATTGTTTTTTTTTTTAAATAAAGTAACACTTCCAAGAACGAATTTCTACATAGGTGTCATAGCAATCTACACCGGTTTATGACACGAGGGGATGTAGCTCAGTGGTAGAGCGCATGCTTTGCATGTATGAGGCCCCGGGTTCAATCCCCGGCATCTCCACTTTTTTTTTTTAGGGAACACAACTTCAAAAACTGTACAACAACAATTCTAAAACAGACGAAATAAAGTGTCAAACACGTAATATGTAGTAAATTTATTGAGTTTCTTGCCAACCACGAGGTCTCTCGAACATTGATATGGTTACATGTAAATCAACTGAGTCAGGGGTTTTGAAGTAAAGATGGACAAGGCATAAAAGCAAACAGCTGCCAAAGTAATCAAAACGTGGTTTGTATAATTATGACACAAGCACTTTCTTCCTTCATCTCGTTTACTCCAGTCTTCATCTGGCATCTGTCAGCAAAGGCTACAAGTGAAATTAAAGAAAGTCAGACATTGCCTCAGTTAAGCACTTAAGTGACATACACTACTGTGCAAATGTTTGTGGTTTATATTCTAACATCTTACGCTCAACAAGGCTGCATTTATATTGGATCAAAAATAAACAGTAAAATGTGAATAACTAGTTTAAAACCCATTTTAATATAGAAATTAAGTTGAATACATTTTAACCCGTAATCTATATACAAAGCTAAATTTCCAGCATCATTACGCAAGTATTTAGTGTCACATGATCCTTCAGAAATCATTCTAATATGCCGATTTGGTGCACAAGAAACATTTCTTATCAATGCTAAAATCAGTTACCAACCATGATATTTTCTCTGGATTCTTTGAGAAGTTCAAAAGAACAGCATTTAAAATATACCCTTTTTAACATTATAAATCTCTTTACTGTCAATTGTGATCAATTCATTGCATCCTTGGTGAATAAATTTAAAAAAAAACAATACTCACCCTGTCGGTTTCATTCTCAAACTGTGTATTCTTCCATTTCTGATTGGACAGAATTCTCAGCACTACCAATCCAAAAATAACTACCAAAATACCTAATGAGTTTGCAAACAGAGCTTCAGCAGGCAGCGAACTATACGGTTCTGTATTGCTTCCATTTCTCCCGTTTCTGCAGAGAAATAATTGGTTGGGAGCATTGAAACCACCACAAACAACTCAGCTGTGAACAAAACTCAATGAATGAAATCTTTAGAGGTGGTGTCGCCATAAGAGTTTCCTACACGGCTAATTTAGAGAGAAAACATAGCTATTCGAATAAGATGAATTGCAGCCATTTCTTTTAGCTACATGGACGTGATTGTAGAATTGTCACTCACAGTGTCAGCAGTAGTTTCTCATTGATCCCTGACAGGCTGGTGATGAGACTCAGGATGAAGATGGCCGTTCCCATCCAGATGTGGAGAGGTTTCACACGGGCTCTGAAAGCCAAAGGAGTCCAGGGCAACAAAAACGCACAAAAACCCAGAAACCACTATTCAGCAAGAGGAGAAAGGCACAGGAGACTGTCAAGCATCATTCCATTGACATTTGATGGAGTAGAACATACTCCTACATACATGCATTTACCAAGCATGAAAAAGTGATAATGTGACATGTCAGTCATAAGGCTAGCCTATATGGTATACCTGCAGAGAGAATAGGGCCACTGTGGAGATCCCAGTCCAGCTGTGTAAGGAATACAGATGAGGGATGTTGTTGCCACTGTGAAAAGCAAAGGCAGCACTTATGCCTATCACAGACAACACCCCTGCCACCAACAGCAGCCCTGCATGGGCCAACTTACGCCACCACCTGCTCCAGGTGAAAGGAACACGGTACAGTACTATGGCTAAGAGAGAGACAGACACAGAAACATTGAAAACTGTATCTGAATGCACATTCAGAGTATTGTTTTTGGACATGGTGGTTCCATTTTTTTTTTTACATATGGGACCATGGTAATAGCCCTGGTGGTAGTAACACTACCATTTAAAAGTTGGGTTAGTATTTTTTTTTAAAGAAGTTTTATTCAAGGACACATTACATTGAACAAATGTGACAGTAAAAACTGTTAAAAAAAATAATTATATTTCAAATCAATTCTATTCTTTTGATGTTTCTAGTGAAAGAATCTTGAAAATAAAAACATTCCACACACAAAAGAAAAGCAGCTCAACATTGATAATAAATAAGTTTGGCTGTGTACATACTCACCCAAAAAAGAAGATAAACCTCAACAAATCTTTACTGATACTCCAGCAGGCAAACCCAGATTCCAACAGGACCACAACACACATACAATACCCAACACTGAACTGAGAAAAACCAGGAACTTAAATAAACAGACGATTAACACAAATGACAGACAGCTGTGATGAATTGAGTAGTGTCCGTGGTGAAAGATTAGTGGCCGGAAAAATAGAACAAAGCAACACATGATCAATGAAAACAAAACCGAGAGTCCAAACAAACGTAATTCTGACAAAATATTTCTTTAGCACCAAATAATCTTATTAGAATGATTATTGATGAATAATGTGACACTGAAGACTGATGTCTGCCATCACAAGAATTAAATTACATTTTAAAATAACAGTTGCACATCAGCCACTACAGTGGACGCTAGTCTAGTGCATCATCCTATATATACAGTGCCACCAACTTTATATGTGGATTTTTTTTTCTCCAAACCAAGATGGCCAGTCAGAGGAGATTTATCCATTTTGAACATAATCAGCTAATAAGGGTAAATCGATTGTACTCTGGTAGACTGAAGTTACTTTCATATTCTGAGTGGGTTTCCACAGAACTGTACCTTCACAGGTTGTAGAGATCTTTGATGGACTCATGTCTTCTTCTGATATCAAAGACACGTAACATTCAACTTGTTTGAAGTTTTTCTCTGTCTGGTCGAACAGGAACAAACTCAACTGCGTTTGCAATAATTTAAGCTATATTATATATTTTTTGTATATATTTTACAGTTTTCACATGATTTTATATCATTTTATTCAATGGCTTGTTAAAACACAACCTTGCTGCGCTATTACTGTATTATGTTTAATACAGTATCTCTTCAGTTAAAAACATTAACATATACTGAGCACTCAAGTGGACAGCTGAAAATCTCTTTGTAAAATATGTGTTAAAAAAGTTCAAATCTTATCTTTCATGAGCAATTAAAACTTAGGGGGGAAAATCCTGACTATGGTTATCAGTGTTGGGGGTAATGCATTACAAGTAATCCGAGTTACGTAATCAGATTACTTTTTTTCAAGTAACTAGTAAAGTAACACATTACTTTTACATTTACAACAAAATATCTGAGTTACTTTTTCAAATAAGTAACACAAGTTACTTTGTTTTCCAATTTTTAACTGCACCTTCTACTGTACTGGCATGAATGTGTATTTCCTTCAGCATGAGGCTTATTCATTTCACTTTTGGTGAACATTTGCCAAAAATAGAACTGTTTTGTTAAAAAACAAAACAAAAACAGGCCAGCCCTTATGAGAAAAAGTAACACAAAAGTAATGTAGCATTACGTTCTATAAAAAGTAACTAAGTAACAAAATTAGTTACTTTTTTGGTTAGTAATGCAATATTGTAATGCATTACTTATAAAAGTAACTTTCCCCTATGGTGGTTATCCTAATTCATGCATGAACGGGTTCAAATATAGAAACTAGTTCTTTTAAATTGTAATAATATTTCACAATATTACTGTTTTTACTGTATTATTAATCAACTTTTAAACTTGAATGATAGTATACGGTAATCAGTCTCATGGCATATCAAAGTAACAGTATTACCATCCAAAACTAGTACCTTGATAGATTTTTCTTTTATAATTGTTGACCTTTCTCCCATGTGAATTTTAAAACATTATTTCACTACTAAAACTAAAATGATTATTCAATATCTTCCCTCATCTCTACATCTATGCTTCACAAACAAACAGCTTTTATCACTCACTATTCATATTGCAAATACGGCATATGCAGCTTGAAGGACTGTCCATTAGAGATGTGCACAGCTGTTTGTGTTTAATTAAATCCTTGGTAGGCCTATATCATTATGCATTTATCTAACAGTTATTAAATTTGGTTGAAAATATTACAAAAATCTTGTTAAGCCAAATCTCAATTTACTCTTCATTTTATCTCACTGCCATCTTGGAAAAACAAATACGATATTAAACAGAAATCATTTGTGATTTATGGGACTTCTCTGTGATGGAGCAAGACCATAAACATGAAAAGGAAAGAGGTCTGCCAGTTAAAAACAAGAGAGCAATAGAAAAAGTGTTTACATGTGAGAAAGAAAGAGTGTGGTTTCTTCTCACCATTTCCATATAACACCACGAGACTTGTCACCATTAAGACCGGGTGCCAGTTAAACTGCAGAAAAGAACCATCCCAAGCAAATCCTCCTCTCCAGGTCCCACTCCACACACACACGAATATCACACACAAAACTCCGAGCCATACGCTCACCACATAGATCGACGGAGGCAAAAGCATCTGTGTGTAAAGCAGAAATAAATTGATTGGAAAAAATGATTTCAGAGCAGAACCTATATTCTTTTAATAGATCTTTATATTTAAGGCAATCATCTTCAAAAGTTTTATTATTCTTCAGCTAATAACAGAAATGTCTAATAAAGCCATTTAATAACATAAAAGTTCATAAAAGCTTCAATTCTGTCATTACGAAAGATCAAGCATAGAATGTCTTACAAAAATGTTGGCTTACATAGTCACATAAATGAAATATCCTGTAGTCTTACCTTGCTTTTATACTCTTGATTTTCAATAGACATATTTTCTCCTCTGTTTCTCTCTGTGACTTTCTTTTATGTGTCCAACCCCATATTTTGGAGAGATGTTATGCAAGTCATGGTCATGCTGTTAACGCATTCTCCTTGAAAGCTAAAAAAAAGTTTCAATAGTTCTGCTTGTCTCAAGTGTCTACATAACTATAGTGCAGCAGTTGGAGCCTCAGAAATTTATTATGTGTGGAAACTATTATTATGAGTGGTAAAAACAACAAAAAAGAAAGTTTTATACAGGCTCATCTGATTTCTGGTGCTTAGACCTAACCCAGGCTTTCTTGCACCCACAATGAATTTGACTTTTCAAAGGTGAAGATAATTTTTTGCTCCAAAACTTAGTGAATATCAGTAGCTTGAGTACTAAATAAATCACCCTGCTGTTCTTTAGGCCATTTTTTCAGGAGCTAATCAATTGAAGCACCCGTCTGTCAACAAAAAACCCCAACCATGCTAGTAAATCGCAAATACCACTACCACTGATGTTACATATTACAAATTTCCTTTTTTGCTGTGTCATATAAACATGTGAGCACCACAAAGGCTTTAGTGTCACTCTGAGATGAAGCGTGTCTTCAGAATTTGTCATGCTGGATGTTCTTTCACATAAGCTATCGTGAGAGCAGATAGAAGGCAAATATGACATGATATGTCTTTTAAAATGCCAGTAAGAATTGATTATCTTACTCAACCTTTATCTAAATGGCACGTTTTCTCCATGCTGGACAGGGGACATGAACTAAAATGGCTGGCATTATCCAGGAACTGACCTAACGAATTCAGATGGAGATGACTGTAATTTAGGTTATAATAAAAGGACAATGTTTCACACTAGGTGGCCTTCATCTGCCAGTCACTTGCTGTACTCACATTTTCATGAAATCAACCCATGTAAGGCAATGACAGTGTATTTGGTTCATTCAAATACCACTCGCCATTTATTCACTTATCAAATTTGAGAGATTGCCATCTTCTCAGACCACAAAGCTGCCAAAAGTCTCATGGCGTGTTTTCATGGTCATGTAATGTCCTAGCTGCTTTTAAAACACAAGATGTACAAAGATCTACATTGTTCAGAATTATTTATTTACTCATTCTGAAAAGGAACAAATATGGATGCATTTACCGAAGAGATATAAAACAAAATGGTGGAATACAACAAAGGGGGATGGTTATGTCATATTCTAGAGGCATTGTTAAACAGACACAGTCTGTAACTGATCATATATCATATATTATAATGGACGTTACAGAAGGTAAAGGCATGCAGAGACAGACATGCTTAATACAGACTTCCTTATCATCCTCATCCTCAATAAACAGTGAAATATACTGGTTCTCTGCCCAAGGAAGCTCACCGTTTTCAGAAACTAGGATACGGTAGCTTGGGACATCACGTCGAAAGCAGAACTTCTTTATTGGAGAATGTGGCAGCAGTATGTCCATCAAATCTTGGTCACTGTATTGCAACACATCTTGGTCAATGTGTTGCAGCACATCTTGGTCATTGTATTTTGTAATGAAGGCTTCAACATCCAGCTTCTCTTCGCTTATAAAGGCTCGCACATTCCTGCTGCTCCCATTTAACACGTTCGTTTTAGCATTTTTGTTGCCCATTTTCTTCAATATGCCTGATGATAGTAGAATACAAATGTATAACGCAAACATGAAATATAACAGCATCAGAAGTACAGTATAAGTAAGTGCAGCATCAACCAGTTTCAGAATTGAATTGAGAATGCATTTTAAATTTCAATTCAATTCCTGAATTTGCGGTGGCAAACAGTAGGCAGGATTGTGATTGAATTCAAGGAAGCAGAATTAAAGTGAACTGAAATTCGAAGAAATGCATGTAATTTATCTATTACTTAATGATCTAATTTTTAACTACAAAAGCGAAGTTTATCAACACAAATTTCGATGTCAACTTGACAAAGACTTTTTTGAAAAAAGTTTGAAGGTTTATATAAACCTAACAGACAGAAAGATAAATTGACAGAATGGCAGATACAAGGATGGATGGATGGATGGATGGATGGATGGATGGATGGATAGATAGATAGATAGATAGATAGATAGATAGATAGATAGATAGATAGATAGATAGATAGATCTTATTTAAATTACAACTCATTATTCAATTATTAATTTTGCACAACTCTAGCATCACATAATAATCATATAAACATTTAAATAGTTGACTGATTTGTTAAGAACTGAAACAATACAACTTTTTCAGTTTAGTTTTTGTGACCCCTCAGTGAAACAATGTCTTCATAATCATGAAAAAAAGAATGAAAGATTAGATGTTTTAAATGATCATGTTTAGATGTTGAGCTTTAAAAACATGATATAATAGCAATTATATAAGAAAATGTCACTGCTGACTCATGAGTGGCTTTGGACTTTATGTTACGCAACCATCACTGTAAGAAATGAAAACAAGGATGTCACGGGAAGGACCCCAGCTGTGACCATCGCTGATGAGGGTCTGACCTCCATCTGTGATATAGATTGGCTTCCATTCTTTCACATCTTCTAGGCTATGACTGAAGGGCATGCTTTGATTATTTCCATCAGTTTCTCTTTGTTATTTGTCCTCTACCCACTTTCCTCTCTGTCATAAGTGATATTTGACTTTGATCGCGAAGGGTACCTTTAAAATGAAAGTATGTTTTTTCTTTTGTGCTGTCGTCCTTCTCTTCTCGGTCACAAACTGAAAGACAACAATACCTCTCTGATCAAATGCGGTGTTCACATTGTCAGTATTAAAAGCTGTGGCTCAATCAAATTTTAATCAAACAAAATTTTCGTTCTTTTTAGGGTCACTAACAATTCACGTTTATATTTTTCTGTTAGCACAAGTGTGAAGAAAACTAAAAAGACTAGAAATGTATTTGGTCTACATCATGTGTGCCCCAAATCTAGCAGAATAACATCATTCCTACCTCCGCGGGTGCAGAGTTTCAGGTGCGCTTTCTTTGCTGGGTTCAGGTCAGATATCAAGTGTGTCAGAGCACTGCGAGCCTTTGAATACAGATCATCTGCACGCATTCATAATGATGACATGCAAATGTCATTGCACACTTCATTCTGTCACATGCTCGGAAAGACAAAAAAAGATACCAGTCCTATTAGACTGGGCTTCAAATGAAAGTGTATAAGTGATCTACAGTTCATTGAAGTTATACATTGTATCAGTCAGGGCATTCTTTGGGAATATGACCCTTGAGCTAGTCATTACTTGTGACATGCTGCACTAGTTGAGACAGAGCTTTTTACATTACTTTCTATGGTAATCGACAGCAAGCCAGAGTCAGTAGTGCTTTGTTCGTTCAATTATAGTTTACAGTCCCTAATACATTCATTACTATCTATCACACATAGTCTCTATATATAGTATAGCCTATATATATATATATATATATATATATATAACAAAAAGTCTTTGCATATAAGGCTTCTGTTGTTAATGAGTTTTAAGAAGACTAGTATCCTATGGCAGCACACAATGAGTCATGTGTATGGCACGAGTGCCAGATATCAAACAAAGATAAGAGCTTGTCGCATAAGCTCAACTGTTTCCACACAGCTGCTGAGAAAGAGCCACGATGAGGCTACAAAGGCTTCTCAGCATCAGCTTATTGTGCTTGTATGCGTGGGGTGCAATATTTCAGCCGGATCACCACAACGAAAACTGGAACCATTGTGAAGGAAACTTTTACAAGGGATGGGTGCCTCTTCGACTGCTTTTTAAAAAAGCTTCTTTGGACTTCTGTTGTAGATGCCGTGAAGAAAACTGTATTTCCATTGCTATTTTTCCAACCTTAAAACATGTGCCATTTGTTTGGGCATATAGAATAAATCATTCAGGGTTCTCTGATTTCTCAGATCAGGATCTCTTGAAGAATATCAAGACTTGGTATATATCGCCATCGGTAAGGTCTTGTTTTTATCCTCTGATAATCTCTCTTGAATAATAAAAAACAAAGTCTTTTCAAAAATTTTCTGCAGTTATGCATGTCGATTAACACATTTTGTATGTTTAAAATCATTAATTCACTTTTATGAATTTACAACTGCTTTCTTACTCCATACAAGCAAGATTTGGCTAAATTTCAATTTTAACTAGAAAATTTTAATTTTAAGTGTTTTCTATAAAAAAATTATGCCATTTGGAAGATTAATGCATATAGTCAGCATGAAAAAAAATCCAATTTGCATATTTAAAGTGTAATTCAAAGTGAACAAAAAACCTTTCATATCCTTGCTCACTGAATATTTCATAATGAATGAATTATTCATTTAATAATTAACACAGTCTAGAATTATTTAAGTACAAGCCTAAAAAAAAAAAGAACTTCACACTTCTTGTTTCTGCCATTGTTGTTGACAGGTTGTTGATGATCTGCTCACAGGAAAGTTGCAATCACTCCCACCTCAAGTCACCTCAAAACCCTCCCTATCAACCACACATATTTTAAGTGGTGTGTTTAACCCCAGTGCAAAATACATGCCAGTGGGGAACTGGCAGAACACAGTCTTCATCCACTGGATAGCGTACCGCCACACAAATGCAAAGGGGCTTAGTTTCGAAGGAGCGGTTGTCCAAAACATTCAAGGGAAATGTAAATGGAAATGGCTGACGGTGAAGCAACTCTTCGAGATCCTTTCTGGAGTCTTTTTGGCAAAACCCATGCAAACCCTCCTCAATCATCAAAACCCGGGATCTTTAAACTTGAACAACTTAGAGGAAATTCCAGACAGCTTTTCTGAAGCTGAAAAGATAGAGGACTACCAAGAAACTGCAATGCCATGTGTGACAGGAACATCAATGCAAATCAAAGAAGCACAACGTGACTTTACACAAAATACAAGCGAACACCCCCTAACATCAGATATGATTGCAGGCCTGTGCTCTGCACTCATTCATCGTACTAGCACCGGTTTCAAGAGATGCATTGAAAGGATGATGTTCGACAAAGTAAACTACAACACCTCGTCACCGCTCTTGTATTTGTTTGTCACTGCCAAACCACATAATGCCAGGTCGGACCACCCTTCCCAGAGCGCTTTTAAACTATATGAAATCATTAATCGCAGAAAATATACCCCACAAAAGCCTCAAAACAGTGCTGAACTCAGTCCTGAGGAGAATGATCATTTTTACTATTTTAATGGCAACATAAAATGAACCACTTTGGAGCTGCAGTATGAAATAAATAACATACATGTTAGATTTTAGCATGTACAGAGATTTTTATCCAGAGACACCATATAACAGAGGCCAAAAATGTGATGGACAATTTACCAAAAGGAAACTTGATGAATTCAGATGACTTTCATGTGCTGTTCATATATGTGTTTATTTATAGCAAATTATTTCTTTGAAAAGTCAGAGGGGTCCAATCATTTATATCATAGCCATCTAATAACAGCAAACATCATGTTCTTAATCATTTTTTTTTACCCTGTTTGTAAATCAGTGTTTATTGCCTTGTAAATTCACAGTGTATATATATATATATATATATATATATATATATATACACACACACACACACACACACACACACAATATCCTTAAAAAACAATAAATTTATTTCAGAGGCTACATCGTGTAAGATTCTTAAATCTTTCTTTTCACAATTGAAAATATTTCTTGTTTAAATGATAAATATTATAAAATTTGGTGAAGTTAATGCCTTAAAAAGATACATTTGCCAATGGGGAAAGAAAAAAAAAAAAATTTCTGTCATTAATTACTCACCCTCATGTCATTCCGTAAGACATTTGTTCATTTTCAGAACACAAATTAAGACATTTTTGATGAAATCTGAGAGTTATCTCAGAAATTACCACTTTCAAGATCCATGAAGGTAGTAAAGACAAAATAGTACATATGACTACAATGGTTCAACCTTAATGTTATGAAGCAACAAGAACACTTTTTGTGTTCAAAGCAAAATAAAAAAAACTTTACACTGCTACACTGTGCACATAATAAACACAGTGCAGCGATTCCAGGTTCTACATCAGAACGCCGACTCAGTAATGGCCAGCTCCTGTGTCAGCATCAAACACACATTTAATAAGATAAGATACTTGTTAATGACGCTTAGGATCTGTTGCACAACAAATACCCCCACCATTGTCTTGTCAGTCATCTCTCCTTGTTTTCGTCACGTGATAAGTGAAATCTGACTCCTGCTGCACTGTGCTGCGACTCCGCAGCTCATGCTGTATATGGAGCAGAGCAAATGATTTCAGTTTATAACTGTAGCATCTGTTGTCCAACTGAACTTGAAGTTTTTTATTTCTATAAAAAAGCAAAATGACAATCAGTATTGCCATTTCTTGATGACTTTAACAGTTACTAAGGGGTAGTCGTGGCCTAATGGTGAGGGAGTCGGGCTTGTAACGTGAAGGTTGCCGGTTCGATTCCCATGGCGGCAGGAATTTAAGGTGGGGATTGTGAATAAACAGTACTCTCTCCACCTTTGATACTATGACTAAAAAAAAAAGTGCCCTTGACTTAAGCACCTAAACCCAAAATTGCTGTAGCAATAGCTGTCCACTACTCATTGCTGTGTGTGCACTTGGATGGGATAAATGCAGAGCACAAATTTTGAGTATGGTATACTTGACAATATGTCATGACTTTCACTTTATAAATGATTGAAGGTCATTTTACAGTGGTTATGTTGATAATTATGCTCTTTATAAAATTACAATTGCAAAGTGAATTCATTAGGATTAATTTTGTTATGTGTGTATGTCTCAGTAATTGTGCTTGGTAGTTCTATGCTTAGTTTGCATGTCCTACAATAAATGTCCACATTAAAATAAGCTGGGTCTGTAATTACTTTAAAGGGTTAGGAAGGTGATGGTACGAGTAACATTATAGTCACCAGTTGCAGCTGCAGTGAACATTTTGAGTCTTATCATATGTATGTAGTAAAAGTCAGAAACTCAAATTAAACAGTGATAAGGAAATGATGTGACCGTCCTGTCTAACAGTCTGAGGCAGTAAATGAAATGTTGCTGGAGCCTATGGAGTGATGAAGTTATGGTGGTTGCCTTTGTCTCTGCTTACTGTAGTTCCTATGCCTTTACAACTGCAGAAAACCATTAGGACTCCTGACCGTGATAGGAGTCCATGTCAAGAAATACTGTGCCAGGACTGGGCTCGACTTCAGTCTGCTCTTAAAAAACATGGCTATATGTGCAGATGCTTTATAGTAAAGTGTGTCTACATTGCAGAAGTGCGCAGGATCAATCATATGCCATGCACTTGGGTTTACAGAGGACATCATGAAGAGAACATAATGACTGCAGTTTTACCACCGAAGGTAAGGTATAATGTTTTACAAATTATCCACATTTAGCACTTACCATAGTTGAGGTCTGCAAATTCAAAAGTTATCTGAAATGCTGATTGAAAACATTTATTCATTTTAAAATTGGTTTTGATATAATGTATGCTATATTATATTATCCTAATAATACTAAGAATCCCTGTACTTACAAGCCATATATCAACAAGAGATTAGATTTCATTTTTGTTTTGCTTTTACTTAAGTTTTTTCCACAATGCTGCACTAATTCCATTGAGAAAAAAAAGATTGCCACTCTCACTATTTATACATTTTCCGGACAGATTATAAGGAGCTTGCTAAGTGGGAAGACCCATTCATCTAAACAAGGCATTACTTCAAAAACTTGTCTTATAATTGGTGTATTCCATTTTAAAAGAAACGCTGTCACAAAATTGATCAAGCAGTTGAAGCAAAAACACACTTACTGGACTAGTGACCATTATTCAGTTCAAACCACAGATGGATTTCCAGGGAACATTTTTGAAGATGCCCCTAAAAGAAGTTTATGGAAACAGGTGTCAGATCTGGCTAAGATGCTAAGAAATACTTTCCCATCTGCCACACGGTTGAGAATATTTTTTAATCAAAAGGCTTCAACCATCTGTCCCATATACCAGTCTACAAGATATTCACAACACCAAGGAGCAGAAATCAAAATGAACGAGTTTGTGGAAAGTGCTATGAAAATTGCATCCAATTCCAGTAATGATGCTGTTGTCCATATGGACAAAATATTGCAGTTTTTAGGAATGAGACTTCTCAGAAAACACATTTTCCAAGCGAAAGTAAAGGACAGCACAGCTACATTAGAGGATAAGTCAGATTCTAAGATGTTAGCGACAGATGAAATGCTAACAAACGCCTCAGTTCAAAACAGTATCCCTGCATCAGCAAATGACCTAAAACACAGAAAACAAGATCCACTGAAAAAGTTTAGGCAAAGAAGAAGCAAATGGAAACCAAGTACAACGACTGATGTAACAGATGACGGATATAAAGCAGGTGAAAATAAGGTGACTTTGCCCAAGTCATTGAGTGAATTGATTGCTGCAAAACCACATAACGTAGATGATAAAACAACAGACTCAAGTGCAACAGAGAGCTTCAAGACAGAAAGCGCAAGAGATTTTCTGTTGGGTACAGAATATCTTGAAAAGAAAACAAGTGAATCAGAAAATTCAGCCACCTCCAGAAAATATGTAAATACTGTCACACTTACAAAACAACAGATGGGAATTACAACAGTGGTGACTGAAACAGACTGTACAACAAAACTAGAGAGACTGTCAGCAGAAAACGAAGGAAGTGAGAAAAAAACATCTTTGGGGAGCAAAGAAATCAGGCCAGCAGTGGGAGCAGCTCAGGAAACAACTAATGATGGTCAAAAACACCAGACAAGCTTCAGTGGAATTAGATTAACGACAGCAAAAACAACATCAGAAAAAGGAAACACTGAATCTGATATAAAACACAAGGACAAAAAACAATATGCGGAGCAAACAAAGCACTGGACAGCATTGGCAACAGGGAAGCTGATTTTGGTTACAAGTCAACCAGACAATTTAATGACAAAAGAACCCCGAACAAATAAACCAGTGACACCAACCACCTCCAGAGAGAAAGAAAAAAAGACTGGAATGACAAGAGAGCTTCCTGAAACTGAATACACAAGAGAAAAAAGGTTATTAACACCAGAAGATAAAACAGCTCTGAAGAGAAAAGATGCCACATATGAAGAAAGACAGCCAGAATATGATGATTTAAGGTCAGAAGATCTTGCAACTGAAGCTACAAATGAATTAGTTACACCAACCACATTCAGAAAATATGCAGGAGATTTAATGGAGACTGAACAAGACAAAAGAATGACAACAGAGGCTCTTGAAACAGAATGTACCACAGAAATCAACTTATCAACACCGGAAGAAAAAACATTGTTGGACAGAGTAACTACGACATATGAAGAGATACTGTCAGAAGCTGTTGCTAAAGAGTCAAAAAGTACAAATGAACCAATGACCACAACAATTTCCAGAGAATATGAACATTCTGGAAGAGTAACTGACCATGAAACAGGAATGACAACAGAAATCGAGTTAAAAACATCAGAAAATAAAACACCTTTGGTGAGAACAGATACAACATATGTAGAACGACTGTCAGAACTTTATGATTTAAGTTCATATGATCTTGCAACAGAAGGCAAAAATGAACCAGTGACATTGCCAACTTTCAGAGAACATGAACATACTGTCATAGTGACTGAACAAGAAACAGGAATGGTAACAGAAATCAAGTTACAAACACCAGAAGTTGAAAAACCTGTGAAGAGAACAGATACCATATCTGAAAAACGTCAGTCAGATCTTGATTTCATTTCAGACAATATTGAGTCAAAAGTTACAAATGAACCAGTGACACCAACTGGATTCAGAGAATATGAACATACACAAGAAGAACATGAGATTGAAATGACAAAAGAACGTCCTGAAACAGAATGTACAAGAGAAATTGAGTCACAACCACCAGAAAATGAAACACCTGTGAAGAGAACAGATACCACATCTGAAAAAAGTCAGTCAGATCTTGATTTAATTTCAGGAAATATTGAGTCAAAAGTTACAAATGAACCAGTGACACCGAGCACTTCCACAAAATATGCAGAAGATTTCACAGTGACCAGACAAGAGACAATAATGACAACTGAGTCTCTGAAAACAGAATGTACAACAGAAATCGAGTCACAAACACCGGAAGATGAAACACCTGTGAAGAGAACAGATACCACATCTGAAAAAAGTCAGTCAGATCTTGATTTCATTTCAGGAAATATTGAGTCAACAGTCACAAATGAACCAGTGACACCAAGCAGTACCACAAAATATGCAGAAGATTTCACAGTGACCAGACAAGAGACAATAATGACAACTGAGTCTCTGAAAACAGAATGTACAACGGAAATCGAGTCACAAACACTGGGAGAAATAACATCGTTGGAGAGAGTATCTACGACATATGAAGAGATACAGTCAGAACCTGTTGATATAGAGTCAAAAAGTACAAATGAACCAATGATGCCAACAATTTCCAGAGAATATGAACATTCTGAAAGAGCAACTGACCATAAAACAGGAATGACAACAGAAATCGAGTTACAAACACCAGAGGATAAAACACCTGTGAAGAGAACAGATACCACATTGGAAAAAAGTCAGTCAGATCTTGATTTAATTTCAGACAATATTGAGTCAACAGTCACAAATGAACCAGTGACACCAACCACTTCCACAAAATATGCAGAAAATTTCACAGTGACCAGACAAGAGACAATAATGACAACTGAGTCTTTGAAAACAGAATGCACAACGGAAATTGAGTCACAAACACCGGGAGAAATAACATCATTGGAGAGAGTAACTAGGAAATATGAAGAGATACAGTCAGAGCCTGTTGATATAGAGTCAAAAAGTACAAATGAACCAATGACCCCAACAATTTACAGAGAATATGAACATTCTGAAAGAACAACTGACCATGAAACAGGAATGACAACAGAAATCGAGTTGCAAACAACAGAAGATAAAACACCTGTGAAGAGTACAGATACATCATCGGAAAAAAGTCAGTCAGATCTGGATTTCATTTCAGGAAATATTGAGTCAACAGTCACAAATGAAGCAGTGACACCAAGCAGTACCACAAAATATGCAGAAGATTTCACAGTGACCAGACAAGAGACAATAATGACAACTGAGTCTCTGAAAACAGAATGTACAACAGAAATCGAGTCACAAACACCGGAAGATGAAATGCCTGTGAAGAGTACAGATACCATATCTGAAAAAAGTCAGTCAGATCTTGATTTCATTCCAGGAAATATTGAGTCAACAGTCACAAATGAACTAGTGACACCAAGCAGTACCACAAAATATGCAGAAGATTTCACAGTGACCAGACAAGAGACAATAATGACAACTGAGTCTCAGAAAACAGAATGTACAACGGAAATCGAGTCACAAACACTGGGAGAAATAACATCGTTGGAGAGAGTAACTACGACATATGAAGAGATACAGTCAGAACCTGCTGATATAGAGTCAAAAAGTACAAATGAACCAATGATGCCAACAATTTCCAGAGAATATGAACATTCTGAAAGAGCAACTGACCATAAAACAGGAATGACAAAAGAACAAGAAACAGGAATGGTAACAGAAATCAAGTTACAAACACCAGAAGATAAAACACCTGTGAAGAGTACAGATACCACATTGGAAAAAAGTCAGTCAGATCTTGATTTCATTTCAGGAAATATTGAGTCAACAGTTACAAATGAACCTGTGACACCAAACACTTCCACAAAATATGCAGAAGATTTCACAGTGACCAGACAAGAGACAATAATGACAACTGAGTCTCTCAAAACAGAATGCACAACGGAAATCGAGTCACAAACACCGGGAGAAGTAACATCGTTGGAGAGAGTAACTACGACGTATGAAGAGATACTGTCAGAAACTGTTGATATAGAGTCAAAAAGTACAAATGAACCAATGACCCCAACAATTTCCAGAGAATATGAACATTCTGAAAGAGCAACTGACCATGAAACAGGAATGCCAACAGAAATCGAGTTACAAACACCAGAGGATAAAACACCTGTGAAGAGTACAGATAGCACATCTGAAAAAAGTCAGTCAGATCTTGATTTAATTTCAGACAATATTGAGTCAACAGTCACAAATGAACCAGTGACACCAACCACTTCCACAAAATATGAAGAAGATTTCACAGTGACCAGACAAGAGACAATAATGACAACTGAGTCTCTGAAAACAGAATGTACAACGGAAATTGAGTCACAAACATCAGAAGAAATAACATCTTTGGAGAGAGTAACTACGAAATATGAAGAGATACAGTCAGAGCCTGTTGATATAGAGTCAAAAAGTACAAATGAAATAATGACCCCAACACTTTCCAGAGAATATGAACATTCTGAAAGAACAACTGACCATGAAACAGGAATGACAACAGAAATCGAGTTG
Source organism: Zacco platypus (assembly GCA_038088235.1). Taxonomy (NCBI): domain Eukaryota; kingdom Metazoa; phylum Chordata; class Actinopteri; order Cypriniformes; family Xenocyprididae; genus Zacco; species Zacco platypus. The sequence continues at coordinate 10,497,261 of CM076070.1, forward strand.
CAAACACCAGAAGATAAAACACCTCTGAAGAGTACAGATACCACATCGGAGAAAAGTCAGTCAGATCTTGATTTCATTTCAGGAAATATTGAGTCAACAGTCACGAATGAACCTGTGACACCAACCACTTCCACAAAATATGCAGAAGATTTCACAGTGACCAGACAAGAGACAATAATGACAACTGAGTCTCTCATAACAGAATGTACAACGGAAATTGAGTCACAAACACCGGGAGAAATAACATCGTTGGAGAGAGTAACTACGACATATGAAGAGATACAGTCAGAAGCTGTTGAAATAGAGTCAAAAAGTACAAATGAACCAATGACCCCAACATTTTCCAGAGAATATGAACATTCTGAAAGAACAACTGACTATGAAACAGGAATGACAACAGAAATCGAGCTGCAAACACCAGAAGATAAAACACCTGTGAAGAGTACAGATACCAAATCGGAGAAAAGTCAGTCAGATCTTGATTTCATTTCTGACAATATTGAGTCAACAGTCACAAATGAACCAGTGACACCAACCACTTCCACAAAATATGCAGAAGATTTCACAGTGACCAGACAAGAGACAATAATGACAACTGAGTCTCTCAAAACAGAATGGACAACGGAAATTGAGTCCCAAACACCAGGAGAAATAACATCGTTGGAGAGAGTAACTACGATATATGAAGAGATACAGTCAGAAGCTGTTGAAATAGAGTCAAAAAGTACAAATGAACCAATGACCCCAACATTTTCCAGAGAATATGAACATTCTGAAAGAACAACTGACTATGAAACAGGAATGACAACAGAAATCGAGCTGCAAACACCAGAAGATAAAACACCTGTGAAGAGTACAGATACCAAATCGGAGAAAAGTCAGTCAGATCTTGATTTCATTTCAGGAAATATTGAGTCAACAGTCACAAATGAACCAGTGACACCAACCACTTCCACAAAATATGCAGAAGATTTCACAGTGACCAGACAAGAGACAATAATGACAACTGAGTCTCTCAAAACAGAATGGACAACGGAAATTGAGTCCCAAACACCAGGAGAAATAACATCGTTGGAGAGAGTAACTACGATATATGAAGAGATACAGTCAGAAGCTGTTGAAATAGAGTCAAAAAGTACAAATGAACCAATGATGCCAACAATTTCCAGAGAATATGAACATTCTGAAAGAGCAACTGACCATGAAACAGGAATGACAACAGAAATCGAGTTACAAACACCAGAGGATAAAACACCTGTGAAGAGTACAGATACCACATCTGAAAAAAGTCAGTCAGATCTTGATTTAATTTCTGACAATATTGAGTCAACAGTCACAAATGAACCAGTGACACCGAGCACTTCCACAAAATATGCAGAAGATTTCACAGTGACCAGACAAGAGACAATAATGACAACTGAGTCTCTCAAAACAGAATGGACAACGGAAATTGAGTCACAAACACCGGAAGAAATAACATCGTTGGAGAGAGTAACTACGACATATGAAGAGATACAGTCAGAGCCTGTTGATATAGAGTCAAAAAGTACAAATGAACCAATGACCCCAACACTTTCCAGAGAATATGAACATTCTGAAAGAGCAACTGACCATGAAACAGGAATGACAACAGAAATCGAGTTACAAACACCAGAGGATGAAACACCTGTGAAGAGAACAGATACCACATCTGAAAAAAGTCAGTCAGATCTTGATTTAATTTCTGACAATACTGAGTCAACAGTCAAAAATGAACCAGTGACACCGAGCACTTCCACAAAATATGCAGAAGATTTCACAGTGACCAGACAAGAGACAATAATGACAACTGAGTCTCTCAAAACAGAATGGACAATGGAAATTGAGTCACAAACACCGGAAGAAATAACATCGTTGGAGAGAGTAACTACGACATATGAAGAGATACAGTCAGAGCCTGTTGATATAGAGTCAAAAAGTACAAATGAAATAATGACCCCAACACTTTCCAGAGAATATGAACATTCTGAAAGAACAACTGACCATGAAACAGGAATGCCAACAGAAATCGAGTTACAAACACCAGAGGATAAAACACCTGTGAAGAGTACAGATACCACATCTGAAAAAAGTCAGTCAGATCTTGATTTAATTTCTGACAATATTGAGTCAACAGTCACAAATGAACCAGTGACACCGAGCACTTCCACAAAATATGCAGAAGATTTCACAGTGACCAGACAAGAGACAATAATGACAACTGAGTCTCTCAAAACAGAATGGACAACGGAAATTGAGTCACAAACACCGGAAGAAATAACATCGTTGGAGAGAGTAACTACGACATATGAAGAGATACAGTCAGAGCCTGTTGATATAGAGTCAAAAAGTACAAATGAACCAATGACCCCAACACTTTCCAGAGAATATGAACATTCTGAAAGAGCAACTGACCATGAAACAGGAATGACAACAGAAATCGAGTTACAAACACCAGAGGATGAAACACCTGTGAAGAGAACAGATACCACATCTGAAAAAAGTCAGTCAGATCTTGATTTAATTTCTGACAATACTGAGTCAACAGTCAAAAATGAACCAGTGACACCGAGCACTTCCACAAAATATGCAGAAGATTTCACAGTGACCAGACAAGAGACAATAATGACAACTGAGTCTCTCAAAACAGAATGGACAACGGAAATTGAGTCACAAACACCGGAAGAAATAACATCGTTGGAGAGAGTAACTACGACATATGAAGAGATACAGTCAGAACCTGCTGATATAGAGTCAAAAAGTACAAATGAACCAATGACCCCAACAATGTCCAGAGAATATGAACATTCTGAAAGAGCAACTGACCATGAAACAGGAATGCCAACAGAAATCGAGTTACAAACACCAGAGGATAAAACACCTGTGAAGAGTACAGATACCACATCGGAGAAAAGTCAGTCAGATCTTGATTTCATTTCAGGAAATATTGAGTCAACAGTCACAAATGAACCAGTGACACCAACCACTTCCACAAAATATGCAGAAGATTTCACAGTGACCAGACAAGAGACAATAATGACAACTGAGTCTCTCAAAACAGAATGGACAACGGAAATTGAGTCCCAAACACCAGGAGAAATAACATCGTTGGAGAGAGTAACTACGACATATGAAGAGATACAGTCAGAAGCTGTTGAAATAGAGTCAAAAAGTACAAATGAACCAATGATGCCAACAATTTCCAGAGAATATGAACATTCTGAAAGAGCAACTGACCATGAAACAGGAATGACAACAGAAATCGAGTTACAAACACCAGAGGATAAAACACCTGTGAAGAGTACAGATACCACATCTGAAAAAAGTCAGTCAGATCTTGATTTAATTTCTGACAATATTGAGTCAACAGTCACAAATGAACCAGTGACACCGAGCACTTCCACAAAATATGCAGAAGATTTCACAGTGACCAGACAAGAGACAATAATGACAACTGAGTCTCTCAAAACAGAATGGACAACGGAAATTGAGTCACAAACACCGGAAGAAATAACATCGTTGGAGAGAGTAACTACGACATATGAAGAGATACAGTCAGAGCCTGTTGATATAGAGTCAAAAAGTACAAATGAACCAATGAACCCAACACTTTCCAGAGAATATGAACATTCTGAAAGAGCAACTGACCATGAAACAGGAATGACAACAGAAATCGAGTTACAAACACCAGAGGATGAAACACCTGTGAAGAGAACAGATACCACATCTGAAAAAAGTCAGTCAGATCTTGATTTAATTTCTGACAATACTGAGTCAACAGTCAAAAATGAACCAGTGACACCGAGCACTTCCACAAAATATGCAGAAGATTTCACAGTGACCAGACAAGAGACAATAATGACAACTGAGTCTCTCAAAACAGAATGGACAACGGAAATTGAGTCACAAACACCGGAAGAAATAACATCGTTGGAGAGAGTAACTACGACATATGAAGAGATACAGTCAGAACCTGCTGATATAGAGTCAAAAAGTACAAATGAACCAATGACCCCAACAATGTCCAGAGAATATGAACATTCTGAAAGAGCAACTGACCATGAAACAGGAATGCCAACAGAAATCGAGTTACAAACACCAGAGGATAAAACACCTGTGAAGAGTACAGATACCACATCTGAAAAAAGTCAGTCAGATCTTGATTTAATTTCTGACAATATTGAGTCAACAGTCACAAATGAACCAGTGACACCGAGCACTTCCACAAAATATGCAGAAGATTTCACAGTGACCAGACAAGAGACAATAATGACAACTGAGTCTCTCAAAACAGAATGGACAACGGAAATTGAGTCCCAAACACCAGGAGAAATAACATCGTTGGAGAGAGTAACTACGACATATGAAGAGATACAGTCAGAAGCTGTTGAAATAGAGTCAAAAAGTACAAATGAACCAATGATGCCAACAATTTCCAGAGAATATGAACATTCTGAAAGAGCAACTGACCATGAAACAGGAATGACAACAGAAATCGAGTTACAAACACCAGAGGATAAAACACCTGTGAAGAGTACAGATACCACATCTGAAAAAAGTCAGTCAGATCTTGATTTAATTTCTGACAATATTGAGTCAACAGTCACAAATGAACCAGTGACACCGAGCACTTCCACAAAATATGCAGAAGATTTCACAGTGACCAGACAAGAGACAATAATGACAACTGAGTCTCTCAAAACAGAATGGACAACGGAAATTGAGTCCCAAACACCAGGAGAAACAACATCGTTGGAGAGAGTAACTACGACATATGAAGAGATACAGTCAGAAGCTGTTGAAATAGAGTCAAAAAGTACAAATGAACCAATGATGCCAACAATTTCCAGAGAATATGAACATTCTGAAAGAGCAACTGACCATGAAACAGGAATGACAACAGAAATCGAGTTACAAACACCAGAGGATAAAACACCTGTGAAGAGTACAGATACCACATCTGAAAAAAGTCAGTCAGATCTTGATTTAATTTCTGACAATATTGAGTCAACAGTCACAAATGAACCAGTGACACCGAGCACTTCCACAAAATATGCAGAAGATTTCACAGTGACCAGACAAGAGACAATAATGACAACTGAGTCTCTCAAAACAGAATGGACAACGGAAATTGAGTCACAAACACCGGAAGAAATAACATCGTTGGAGAGAGTAACTACGACATATGAAGAGATACAGTCAGAGCCTGTTGATATAGAGTCAAAAAGTACAAATGAACCAATGACCCCAACACTTTCCAGAGAATATGAACATTCTGAAAGAGCAACTGACCATGAAACAGGAATGACAACAGAAATCGAGTTACAAACACCAGAGGATGAAACACCTGTGAAGAGAACAGATACCACATCTGAAAAAAGTCAGTCAGATCTTGATTTAATTTCTGACAATACTGAGTCAACAGTCAAAAATGAACCAGTGACACCGAGCACTTCCACAAAATATGCAGAAGATTTCACAGTGACCAGACAAGAGACAATAATGACAACTGAGTCTCTCAAAACAGAATGGACAACGGAAATTGAGTCACAAACACCGGAAGAAATAACATCGTTGGAGAGAGTAACTATGACATATGAAGAGATACAGTCAGAACCTGCTGATATAGAGTCAAAAAGTACAAATGAACCAATGACCCCAACACTTCCCAGAGAATATGAACATTCTGAAAGAGCAACTGACCATGAAACAGGAATGACAACAGAAATTGAGTTACAAACACCAGAGGATAAAACACCTTTGAAGAGAACAGATACCACATCTGAAAAAAGTCAGTCAGATCTTGATTTAATTTCAGACAATATTGAGTCAACAGTCACAAATGAACCAGTGACACCGAGCCCTTCCACAAAATATGCAGAAGATTTCACAGTGACCAGACAAGAGACAATAATGACAACTGAGTCTCTCAAAACAGAATGGACAACGGAAATAGAGTCACAAACACTGGAAGAAATAACATCGTTGGAGAGAGTAACTACGACATATGAAGAGATACAGTCAGAGCCTGTTGATATAGAGTCAAAAAGTACAAATGAACCAATGACCCCAACAATGTCGAGAGAATATGAACATTCTGAAAGAGCAACTGACCATGAAACAGGAATGACAACAGAAATCGAGTTACAAACACCAGAGGATAAAACACCTGTGAAGAGAACAGATACCACATCTGAAAAAAGTCAGTCAGATCTTGATTTAATTTCTGACTATACTGAGTCAACAGTCACAAATGAACCAGTGACACCGAGCACTTCCACAAAATATGCAGAAGATTTCACAGTGACCAGACAAGAGACAATAATGACAACTGAGTCTCTCAAAACAGAATGGACAACGGAAATTGAGTCACAAACACCGGAAGAAATAACATCGTTGGAGAGAGTAACTACGACATATGAAGAGATACAGTCAGAGCCTGTTGATATAGAGTCAAAAAGTACAAATGAACCAATGACCCCAACACTTTCCAGAGAATATGAACATTCTGAAAGAGCAACTGACCATGAAACAGGAATGACAACAGAAATCGAGTTACAAACACCAGAGGATGAAACACCTGTGAAGAGAACAGATACCACATCTGAAAAAAGTCAGTCAGATCTTAATTTAATTTCAGACAATATTGAGTCAACAGTCACAAATGAACCAGTGACACCGAGCCCTTCCACAAAATATGCAGAAGATTTCACAGTGACCAGACAAGAGACAATAATGACAACTGAGTCTCTCAAAACAGAATGGACAACGGAAATTGAGTCACAAACACTGGAAGAAATAACATCGTTGGAGAGAGTAACTACGACATATGAAGAGATACAGTCAGAGCCTGTTGATATAGAGTCAAAAAGTACAAATGAACCAATGACCCCAACAATTTCCAGAGAATATGAACATTCTGAAAGAGCAACTGACCATGAAACAGGAATGACAACAGAAATCAAGTTACAAACACCAGAGGATAAAACACCTGTGAAGAGAACAGATACCACATCTGAAAAAAGTCAGTCTGATCTTGATTTAATTTCAGACAATACTGAGTCAACAGTCACAAATGAACCAGTGACACCGAGCACTTCCACAAAATATGCAGAAGATTTCACAGTGACCAGACAAGAGACAATAATGACAACTGAGTCTCTCAAAACAGAATGTACAACGGATATTGAGTCACAAACACCGGGAGAAATAACATCGTTGGAGAGAGTAACTACGACATATGAAGAGATACAGTCAGAAGCTGTTGAAATAGAGTCAAAAAGTACAAATGAACCAATGATGCCAACAATTTCCAGAGTATATGAACATTCTGAAAGAGCAACTGACCATGAAACAGGAATGACAACAGAAACCGAGTTGCAAACACCAGAAGATAAAACACCTGTGAAGAGTACAGATACCACATCGGAGAAAAGTCAGTCAGACCTTGATTTAATTTCTGACAATACTGAGTCAACAGTCACAAATGAACCAGTGACACCAACCACTTCCACAAAATATGCAGAAGATTTCACAGTGACCAGACAAGAGACAATAATGACAACTGAGTCTCTGAAAACAGAATGGACAACGGAAATTGAGTCACAAACACCGGAAGAAATAACATCGTTGGAGAGAGTAACTAAGAAATATGAAGAGATACAGTCAGAGCCTGTTGATATAGAGTCAAAAAGTACAAATGAACCAATGACCCCAACACTTTCCAGAGAATATGAACATTCTGAAAGAGCAACTGACCATGAAACAGGAATGCCAACAGAAATCGAGTTACAAACACCAGAGGATAAAACACCTGTGAAGAGAACAGATACCACATCTGAAAAAAGTCAGTCTGATCTTGATTTAATTTCAGACAATACTGAGTCAACAGTCACAAATGAACCAGTGACACCGAGCACTTCCACAAAATATGCAGAAGATTTCACAGTGACCAGACAAGAGACAATAATGACAACTGAGTCTCTCAAAACAGAATGGACAACGGAAATTGAGTCACAAACACCGGAAGAAATAACATCGTTGGAGAGAGTAACTACGACATATGAAGAGATACAGTCAGAGCCTGTTGATATAGAGTCAAAAAGTACAAATGAACCAATGACCCCAACACTTTCCAGAGAATATGAACATTCTGAAAGAGCAACTGACCATGAAACAGGAATGACAACAGAAATCGAGTTACAAACACCAGAGGATGAAACACCTGTGAAGAGAACAGATACCACATCTGAAAAAAGTCAGTCAGATCTTGATTTAATTTCTGACAATACTGAGTCAACAGTCAAAAATGAACCAGTGACACCGAGCACTTCCACAAAATATGCAGAAGATTTCACAGTGACCAGACAAGAGACAATAATGACAACTGAGTCTCTCAAAACAGAATGGACAACGGAAATTGAGTCACAAACACCGGAAGAAATAACATCGTTGGAGAGAGTAACTACGACATATGAAGAGATACAGTCAGAACCTGCTGATATAGAGTCAAAAAGTACAAATGAACCAATGACCCCAACACTTCCCAGAGAATATGAACATTCTGAAAGAGCAACTGACCATGAAACAGGAATGACAACAGAAATCGAGTTACAAACACCAGAGGATAAAACACCTGTGAAGAGAACAGATACCACATCTGAAAAAAGTCAGTCAGATCTTGATTTAATTTCAGACAATATTGAGTCAACAGTCACAACTAAACCAGTGACACCGAGCCCTTCCACAAAATATGCAGAAGATTTCACAGTGACCAGACAAGAGACAATAATGACAACTGAGTCTCTCAAAACAGAATGGACAACGGAAATTGAGTCACAAACACCGGAAGAAATAACATCGTTGGAGAGAGTAACTACGACATATGAAGAGATACAGTCAGAGCCTGTTGATATAGAGTCAAAAAGTACAAATGAACCAATGACCCCAACACTTTCCAGAGAATATGAACATTCTGAAAGAGCAACTGACCATGAAACAGGAATGACAACAGAAATCGAGTTACAAACACCAGAGGATGAAACACCTGTGAAGAGAACAGATACCACATCTGAAAAAAGTCAGTCAGATCTTGATTTAATTTCAGACAATATTGAGTCAACAGTCACAAATGAACCAGTGACACCGAGCCCTTCCACAAAATATGTAGAAGATTTCACAGTGACCAGACAAGAGACAATAATGACAACTGAGTCTCTCAAAACAGAATGGACAACGGAAATTGAGTCCCAAACACCAGGAGAAATAACATCGTCAGAGAGAGTAACTACGACATATGAAGAGATACAGTCAGAAGCTGTTGAAATAGAGTCAAAAAGTACAAATGAACCAATGATGCCAACAATTTCCAGAGAATATGAACATTCTGAAAGAGCAACTGACCATGAAACAGGAATGCCAACAGAAATCGAGTTACAAACACCAGAGGATAAAACACCTGTGAAGAGTACAGATACCACATCTGAAAAAAGTCAGTCAGACCTTGATTTAATTTCTGACAATACTGAGTCAACAGTCAAAAATGAACCAGTGACACCGAGCACTTCCACAAAATATGCAGAAGATTTCACAGTGACCAGACAAGAGACAATAATGACAACTGAGTCTCTCAAAACAGAATGGACAACGGAAATTGAGTCACAAACACCGGAAGAAATAACATCGTTGGAGAGAGTAACTACGACATATGAAGAGATACAGTCAGAACCTGCTGATATAGAGTCAAAAAGTACAAATGAACCAATGACCCCAACACTTCCCACAGAATATGAACATTCTGAAAGAGCAACTGACCATGAAACAGGAATGACAACAGAAATCGAGTTACAAACACCAGAGGATAAAACACCTGTGAAGAGAACAGATACCACATCTGAAAAAAGTCAGTCAGATCTTGATTTAATTTCAGACAATATTGAGTCAAGAGTCACAAATGAACCAGTGACACCGAGCCCTTCCACAAAATATGCAGAAGATTTCACAGTGACCAGACAAGAGACAATAATGACAACTGAGTCTCTCAAAACAGAATGGACAACGGAAATAGAGTCACAAACACTGGAAGAAATAACATCGTTGGAGAGAGTAACTACGACATATGAAGAGATACAGTCAGAGCCTGTTGATATAGAGTCAAAAAGTACAAATGAACCAATGACCCCAACAATGTCCAGAGAATATGAACATTCTGAAAGAGCAACTGACCATGAAACAGGAATGACAACAGAAATCGAGTTACAAACGCCAGAGGATAAAACACCTGTGAAGAGAACAGATACCACATCTGAAAAAAGTCAGCCAGATCTTGATTTAATTTCTGACAATACTGAGTCAACAGTCACAAATGAACCAGTGACACCGAGCACTTCCACAAAATATGCAGAAGATTTCACAGTGACCAGACAAGAGACAATAATGACAACTGAGTCTCTCAAAACAGAATGGACAACGGAAATTGAGTCACAAACACCGGAAGAAATAACATCGTTGGAGAGAGTAACTACGACATATGAAGAGATACAGTCAGAGCCTGTTGATATAGAGTCAAAAAGTACAAATGAACCAATGACCCCAACAATTTCCAGAGAATATGAACATTCTGAAAGAGCAACTGACCATGAAACAGGAATGACAACAGAAATCGAGTTACAAACACCAGAGGATAAAACACCTGTGAAGAGAACAGATACCACATCTGAAAAAAGTCAGTCTGATCTTGATTTAATTTCAGACAATACTGAGTCAACAGTCACAAATGAACCAGTGACACCGAGCACTTCCACAAAATATGCAGAAGATTTCACAGTGACCAGACAAGAGACAATAATGACAACTGAATCTCTCAAAACAGAATGTACAACGGATATTGAGTCACAAACACCGGGAGAAATAACATCGTTGGAGAGAGTAACTACGACATATGAAGAGATACAGTCAGAAACTGTTGAAATAGAGTCAAAAAGTACAAATGAACCAATGATGCCAACAATTTCCAGAGTATATGAACATTCTGAAAGAGCAACTGACCATGAAACAGGAATGACAACAGAAACCGAGTTGCAAACACCAGAAGATAAAACACCTGTGAAGAGTACAGATACCACATCGGAGAAAAGTCAGTCAGATCTTGATTTCATTTCAGGAAATATTGAGTCAACAGTCACAAATGAACCAGTGACACCAACCACTTCCACAAAATATGCAGAAGATTTCACAGTGACCAGACAAGAGACAATAATGACAACTGAGTCTCTGAAAACAGAATGGACAACGGAAATTGAGTCACAAACACCGGAAGAAATAACATCGTTGGAGAGAGTAACTACGAAATATGAAGAGATACAGTCAGAGCCTGTTGATATAGAGTCAAAAAGTACAAATGAACCAATGACCCCAACAATTTCCAGAGAATATGAACATTCTGAAATAGCAACTGACCATGAAACAGGAATGACAACAGAAATCGAGTTACAAACACCAGAGGATAAAACACCTGTGAAGAGAACAGATACCACATCTGAAAAAAGTCAGTCAGACCTTGATTTAATTTCAGACAATATTGAGTCAACAGTCACAAATGAACCAGTGACACCGACCACTCCCACAAAATATGCAGAAGATTTCACAGTGACCAGACAAGAGACAATAATGACAACTGAGTCTCTCAAAACAGAATGGACAACGGAAATTGAGTCACAAACACCGGAAGAAATAACATCGTTGGAGAGAGTAACTACGAAATATGAAGAGATACAGTCAGAGCCTGTTGATATAGAGTCAAAAAGTACAAATGAACCAATGACCCCAACACTTTCCAGAGAATATGAACATTCTGAAAGAACAACTGACTATGAAACAGGAATGACAACAGAAATCGAGTTGCAAACATCAGAAGATAAAACACCTGTGAAGAGTACAGATACCACATCTGAAAAAAGTCAGTCAGATCTTGATTTAATTTCAGACAATATTGAGTCAACAGTCACAAATGAACCAGTGACACCGACCACTTCCACAAAATATGCAGAAGATTTCACAGTGACCAGACAAGAGACAATAATGACAACTGAGTCTCTCAAAACAGAATGGACAGCGGAAATTGAGTCACAAACACCGGAAGAAATAACATCGTTGGAGAGAGTAACTACGACATATGAAGAGATACAGTCAGAAGCTGTTGAAATAGAGTCAAAAAGTACAAATGAACCAATGATGCCAACAATTTCCAGACAATATGAACATTCTGAAAGAGCAACTAACCATGAAACAGGAATGACAACAGAAATCGAGTTACAAACACCAGAGGATAAAACACCTGTGAAGAGAACAGATACCACATCTGAAAAAAGTCAGTCAGATCTTGATTTAATTTCAGACAATACTGAGTCAACAGTCACAACTGAACCAGTGACACCGACCACTTCCACAAAATATACAGAAGATTTCACAGTGACCAGACAAGAGACAATAATGACAACTGAGTCTCTCAAAACAGAATGGACAACGGATATTGAGTCACAAACACCGGAAGAAATAACATCGTTGGAAAGAGTAACTACGAAATATGAAGAGATACAGTCAGAGCCTGTTGATATAGAGTCAAAAAGTACAAATGAACCAATGACCCCAACATTTTCCAGAGAATATGAACATTCTGAAAGAACAACTGACTATGAAACAGGAATGACAACAGAAATCGAGTTGCAAACACCAGAAGATAAAACACCTGTGAAGAGTACAGATACCACATCGGAGAAAAGTCAGTCAGAGCTTGATTTAATTTCAGACAATATTGAGTCAACAGTCACAAATGAACCTGTGACACCAACCCCTTCCACAAAATATGCAGAAGATTTCACAGTGACCAGACAAGAGACAATAATGACAACTGAGTCTCTGAAAACAGAATGCACAACGCAAATCGAGTCACAAACACCGGGAGAAGTAACGTCGCTGGAGAGAGTAACTACGACATATGAAGAGATACTGTCAGAAACTGTTGATATAGAGTCAAAAAGTACAAATGAACCAATGACCCCAACAATTTCCAGAGAATATGAACATTCTGAAAGAGCAACTGACCATGAAACAGGAATGACAACAGAAATCGAGTTACAAACACCAGAGGATAAAACACCTGTGAAGAGAACAGATACCACATCTGAAAAAGGTCAGTCAGATCTTGATTTAATTTCAGACAATATTGAGTCAACAGTCACAAATGAACCAGTGACACCGACCACTTCCACAAAATATGCAGAAGATTTCACAGTGACCAGACAAGAGACAATAATGACAACTGAGTCTCTCAAAACAGAATGTACAACGGAAATTGAGTCACAAACACCGGGAGAAATAACATCATTGGAGAGAGTAACTACAACATATGAAGAGATACAGTCAGAAGCTGTTGAAACAGAGTCAAAAAGTACAAATGAACCAATGATGCCAACAATTTCCAGAGAATATGAACATTCTGAAAGAGCAACTGACCATGAAACAGGAATGACAACAGAAATCGAGTTACAAACACCAGAGGATAAAACACCTGTGAAGAGTACAGATACCACATCGGAGAAAAGTCAGTCAGAGCTTGATTTAATTTCAGACAATATTGAGTCAACAGTCACAAATGAACCTGTGACACCAACCACTTCCACAAAATATGCAGAAGATTTCACAGTGACCAGACAAGAGACAATAATGACAACTGAGTCTCTCAAAACAGAATGGACAACGGAAATTGAGTCACAAACACCGGAAGAAATAACATCGTTGGAGAGAGTAACTACGACATATGAAGAGATACAGTCAGAGCCTGTTGATATAGAGTCAAAAAGTACAAATGAACCAATAACTCCAACACTTTCCAGAGAATATGAACATTCTGAAAGAGCAACTGACCATGAAACAGGAATGACAACAGAAATCGAGTTACAAACACCAGAGGATAAAACACCTGTGAAGAGAACAGATACCACATCTGAAAAAAGTCAGTCAGATCTTGATTTAATTTCAGATAATATTGAGTCAACAGTCACAAATGAACCAGTGACACCGAGCCCTTCCACAAAATATGCAGAAGATTTCACAGTGACCAGACAAGAGACAATAATGACAACAGAGGCTCTTGAAACAGAATGTACAACTGAAATCGAGTTACAAACACCAGAAGATAAAACACCTGTGGAGAGAACAGCTACCACATCTGAAAAAAGACAGTCAGAATATGATGATTCAAGGTCTGAATATCCTGCAACTGAAGGTACAAATGAATTATTTACACCAACCACAACAAGAAAATATCCAGAAGATTTAATGGAGACTGAACAAGACAGAAGAATGACAACAGAGGCTACAACGGAAATCAACTTAACAACAGAACACATAACAACTGTGGAGACGACAGATACCACTTCTGAAGAAAGAAAGTCAGACTCTGTTGATTTAATTTCAGACAATATTGAGTCAACAGTCACAAATGAACCAGTGACTCCAACCACTTCCACTAAATATGAAAGAGATTTCACAAAGAAAAGACAAGAGACAATAATAACAACAGAGTCTCTTGAAACAGAATCTACAACAGAACTGGAAATGCAGTCAACACCAAGCAAGGAAAGGGAAGAGTCACAGCAAACAGATGAAGATGGTTGCTTTGGACTAATTCACCGCACCACCTCAGGGTTGAAAAGATGCCGGGAGAAGATGAAGAAAATGGATAACTTAAGCTCAGAGCTTCATACAACTGAACGTACAAGTGAATTAGTAACACCAACCACATTTAGAAAACATGTAGAAGATTTAATGGAGACTGAAGAAGACAAAAGCATGACAACAGAGGCTCTTGAAACAGAATGTACCACAGAAATAGAAGTATTGATGCCAGAAGATAAAACATCAATAGTGAGAACAACTGCATATGAAAGAAGACAGTCAGAATCTGTTGATTTAGTCTCAGACAATATTCAACAGTCAACAGTCACAAATGAACTGGTGACTCCAACCAGTTCCACAAAATACACTGGAGATGTCACAAAGAAAAGACAAGAGACAATAATAACAACTGAGTCTCTTGAAACAGAATATACAACTGAAACTGAGTTACAAACACCTGAAGATAAAACACCTGTGAAGAGAACGGAAGAGTCACAGCAAACAGATGAAGATGGTTGCTTTGGACTAATTCACCGCACCACCTCTGGGTTGAAAAGATGCCAGGAGAAGATGATGAAAATGGATAACTTAAGCTCAGAGCTTCATACAACTGAACATACAAGTGAATTAATTACACCAACCACATTTAGAAAACATGTAGAAGATTTAATGGAGACTGAAGAAGACAAAAGCATGACAACAGAGGCTCTTGAAACAGAATGTACCACAGAAATAGAAGTATTGATACCAGAAGTCAAAACATCAATAGTGAGAACAACTACATATGAAGGAAGACAGTCAGAATCTGTTGATTTAGTCTCAGACAATATTCAACAGTCAACAGTCACAAATGAACCCGTGACTCCAACCAGTTCCACAAAATACGCTGGAGATGTCACAAAGAAAAGACAAGAGACAATAATAACAACTGAGTCTCTTGAAACAGAATATACAACAGAAACTGAGTTACAAACACCTGAAGATAAAACACCTGTGAAGAGAACGGAAGAGTCACAGCAAACAGATGAAGATGGTTGCTTTGGACTAATTCACCGCACCACCTCTGGGTTGAAAAGATGCCAGGAGAAGATGATGAAAATGGATAATTTAAGTTCAGAGCTTCATACAACTGAACATACAAGTGAATTAGTAACACCAACCACATTTAGAAAACATGTAGAAGATTTAATGGAGACTGAAGAAGACAAAAGAATGACGACAGAGGCTCTTGAAACAGAATGTACCACAGAAATTGAGTTACAAACACCAGAAGATATAACATCTGTGAAGAGAACAGATAGCACGTATGAGGAAAGACTTGATTTAAAGTCAGATCCTGTAACAGAAGGTACAAATGAACAAGTGACACCAACCTCTTCCAGAGAACATGAACAAACTGTCACATGGACAAATGATGAGAAAGGAATGACAACAGAGCTAAGTGAAACAGAATGTACAACAGAAATTGAGATTCTGACACCTGAAGATAAAACAGCTGTGACGAGAGCAGACACCACACATGAAGAAAGACAGTCAGAACAGGTTGATTTCCCTTCAGACAAAACTGAGACAAAAGGTACAGATCAATCAGTGACACCAACCGCTTCCACAAAATATGCAGAAGATTTCACAGTGACCAGACAAGAGACAACAGAGGCTCTTGAAACAGAATGTACAACAGAAATCGAGTTACAAACACCAGAAGATGAAACACCTGTGAAGAGAACAGATACCACATCGGAAAAAAGTCAGTCTGAATCTGTTGATTCCGTTTCAGACAATATTGAATCAACAGTCACAAATGAATCAGTGACTCCAACAACTTCCCTAAAAGATTTCACAGAGAAAAGACAAGAGACAATAATGACAACTGAGTCTCTTGAAACAGAATGTACAACGGAAATTGAGTTACAGCAAACAGATGAAGATGGTTGCATTGGACTCATTCACCGCAACACTGCTGGGTTGAAAAGATGCCAGGAGAAGATGAAAAATATGATGTTTTACAATACAACACCAAGACAACAACAGCTCTCAACTGTGGAACATAAGCAAGAGCCTTCAACAGAGCTATCTTTCATGTTGCAAAACACACTGCAATCATCAACCCAGAGACAATCTCAGATTTCTAAACAAGTTACCCAAAATAATGTGGATAAAGTTAATCAAATTGAAGCCGAAAATAACCACTTCTACTATTTCAACGGCAAGTTAAAAAGAGTTGGAAATCATGCTCTGAGGTTTGAGGATGAAAACAACACTTAGTATAGTAATTTTGCAGTAAAATGACATTTGAATTACATAAATGTTCTCACAAAGATTTTTGATTCTTCCTGCATATGAACAAAGGCTGGTACGTGGAATTAATGATCAGCCAATCACACAACAAGTCTCATTTTCTCATACATTTAGCATAAATATTCCCATTGGTTCCCATTTCATGTGTCACATTATATTAAATCTTTGGACAGACAGATAGACAGAAAGACAGACAGACAGATGATAGATAGATAGATAGATAGATAGACAGACAGACAGACAGACAGACAGACAGACACATACTCATACATACATAGAGACATACATACAGATATACATAGAACCAAAAGACCAAAAACCTAATAATGGATGAGCAGGTGAAGCGTCACAGCCCAGGGGAGTGTTTCTGCTGTCGCTGGTTGTGGCTAATACACCTGGCACCTACAGTAGTTGAATGCTGAGTGTGTTGTTGCTCTGTCTTGGAAGAAGAACGCATGCCTAATTCCAGATAATAATTGAAACCCGCTAGCTGTGTTGAGGAGCAGATGATTTTCAAAGCGTCTCAGAGCCGTTCAGTGAGGTGACAGGAGGGAGAAGTTCATATTCGCGTCGGAGAAACTTTGAAGGAATGACGAGCCACCGAATCAGATCACAGTAAGTGCGCGCGGTGTTTTTGCTATTTTTTTTAAAACATCTCTCTTTGAATAGTGAATGGAAACATTTCCTATTAATTTTTTATATGATCTGCTGGAAGAAAAGTTGTGGATTATTTATTAGTGTACTTCACAGAATTATCTTGAGTCGCCTGTTTAGATGTGAAGGTGAAAATGTTTATTTATTTATTTTTACCAATGCTTTGACAATCACATCCTTTAGCGCAACATTAAGTGAATCGAATAACATTTAATTGGGTTTTTAATTAACAAATGATAGCAGTAAATCTAAAAACATATCTATCGTCCTGTATTTTTATATAACGATATATTATTTTTTAAATAATCGATGCATTCATCGGCATATTGTTATGGATATTTATTTGCAAGTATGTAATTTGCTTGGAACAGAGCCAAAAATATGCAAACACATTTTTTCTGTAATGTAAATCTAATTTACCGGCATTTATATTTAATATAAACACAACAGTATAATTTTATGAGACTATAAGATTATATTAATGCAGTTAGAGACCGACGGTGCGAGTTGCCACAAAGTGACGTTTTCCCAAGGACTGCATCTCAGTAAATAAAATTAAATATAATTCATTTCAAAATAAATATCATTTTTCACTTAAATAAATGAATAAATAAAGTACTGTCCTCTAAACTACAATGTCACTATCATTATTATATTTTAATAGCTCTGGGGTATTTTGGGTTAACTATATCATAGAAGTAGATTGTACCCAACATTGGCATACCCAACAAATGGCAGGTTGGGGCAAGTTGTCACATGTGTTTTGAATGTTATAAAGCCTGTAAGGTGTTTATTTGTAAAGAAACGTACTTTCAAAAATAAACCTACCCTGCAAAATATTTACTGGAGTAAAAAGCCAAAACAAGCTCCGGTTTCCCCTAATATTATGATTTCTAATGTTAAATATTCAAATCATCTAAACAGAGCCATGCTTCTTCATTTGTCAGCATATTGTAAGTTTTCGAGGTGAAGACTGACTGAATTCAATCCAACTGACTGAATGCAATCCAATATGGAGAAAGCATTACAATTGCAGAACCCTGTGAAGATGATAAAGGATCATGCACAAAAAAAAAATATGAGTCATAAGTGACAATGTGATATCAGGCATTGACATGAAGGAGCTGGAACAACTAAAGGACGTTCTAGTGACATAATGAGAGTGAACAGTGGGTCCATCACTATAATGCTGGTATCACACAACTTTTGACTGAAGAAGTTTTTGTCAAGCAGAGCAGCAGCCTGTCAATAAACACCATGGACTGTCCCAAATCAAAGCTTGCTGAGCAAAATCAATGATGGCCAAGCATTTCCATTATAGGAACGAGATAAAAGCATGGAAGCCTTCATCAACATCAAGGAACTACCATGAAAAATGCCCGTGAGTCATTGTTTTTAAAAAAGAAACAGATCAATATAACATACATAACCATTTATTTGATGTAGACTAAACAGGCTCTGTGGACAGATCAGAGGAACTGTTGCTAGAACACAGTGGGTGCTATAACTGAGGCATCAAACATACACTGGAGTTCTTCAAACAACTTATCATCAATATGAACCTGACCGCCCATCTTCTGGACCTCATGCTGAAGGCTTCCAACCTTTCTCGCTGGCAGTTCATCCAGGAATACTCCATTCCTCCATTGGTGGCAGTGCCCAGACTTCCTAGTGCCCTGCTTCCGGTTTTTGGCTTGCTCTACATGCTCATCTTTGGATTTGCGGTGGTGGGCAACGGAGCGGTGCTGGTTCTCTTATGTCGCAGGAAGGCTCTGCAATCTCCCAGCACCTTTTTCATTTGCTCTCTGGCACTTAGTGACCTTCTGATCTCCATAGTGTGTGTTCCTGCCACACTGCTGCAGCACTTCTTCACCAACTGGTTGGCAGGTAGGCTTAGTTTTGTTCACACTTGTCAGAAATAGTTTCAGTTGAATTTATGATGTTTTATTACTGTGTGTATATCTATTTGGCCACCCCGTTTTTCCTTCATTATGTTTTTTCATAAGTGCAGGCAAGGGCAAGGGCAGTCTTAGTGATATAAAACGAAAGAGAGTGCAGATATATTCTTAATTCATACAGTACATTAGAAAAGACACTGATGAAGCTAAAAGATTAATTTATGACAATTAATGCATACACTCACACTTTACCTCCGGTATCCATGTATCTCACTCTCTCAGTGCTCGTGAATGGTACAGTACGGTTTAAAGTGTAAAGGTTTTCTATGCTTTTTAAAGTCTGCTGTGAAAAATGCCTCAGTGTTTTTTAATGATCCAATGTTGTTTTGGACCCCATTGACTTTAATTGTCTGGATTACAGGTTTGGAATGAATACACAAACATGCAGTATCATAATAGTAATAAAACATAAAATAAAACAATGTAATATATAATTTCTGGAACACATATTAATCTCAGAGATATTATATTGTCATACATTTTAAATGTACATCAGTCTACAATGGAGCGGTAGTTCTGATGATAAATATGCAACCCTCACAGCCATAAATAAGTTGTTGTAACCAGAAAAAGGCTCTCTAAGACCAGAAGGGCACTATTATGTTTAAATATATGCATGTAGCGTACTGCATTTTTCTGTGTTTGTGTGCTTTTGCAACACCTTTGTTACGTGCAACAAATCCACTCACACAAGAGCTCCAAGTTGCTATTGATGAAACGGAAGGTCACCATTGATTAAAAGAGACTGGTGGAACGGTTGAATTGTAAATGAGCCCTATACCAGACTAGAAGTTCTTGGAATCCTATTATTTTCTATAATAACAATGATTTTGTAAATAGCAAGCTTTAATGTGCTTGTGTTGCTGTAGAAACAATGTTTTTAACAATTATTTTTTTTTAGAATTTTTGAAAGAAGTCTGAAGTCTCTTATGCTCTTATATATATTTGATTTATTTGATAGGAAAAACTGCAATGTTGTGAAATATTATTACAATTTAAAACAAGTTTCTATTTTAATATATTTTACAATGTTATTCATTTATATAATGGCAAAGCTTAATTTTCAGCATCATTACGATATATTTATATATATATATATATATATATATATATATATATATATATATCGACAACATGCCTGAATGCTTGACATAGACCAAAACAAAAAGTAAGTAAATATAACGTCAGTTATAAGTAATACAAGCTGTGGCTGCCATTTGTTTTACTCTACAAATCAGACAGTTTGCAATGCATTGCATATTCCATTCGCATGCAGTGTTGTGTTTTAGATAGTCTTTTCCAAGGGTCATTGATCTTTCATCTAACTGCATCACATAATGAAGGACAATCATATCCAGCACACAGAGATATTCAGGTAGAATGCATTTGGAATTATGTAGGATCATTGAGCTGGAAAATAAGGGTTATAGAAGACTCAAGACTTCTGACAAAAGAGGAAGCTTATCAAATCCATGGCAACACAAACCCAGTCTGTCATATGGTAATTATGAGGGACATTGTGTCAGATGATAAAGCCTGCGGTCCTGTACTTTAGCCTTCTGTCCTCA
The DNA here is from genome assembly GCA_038088235.1 of Zacco platypus. Lineage (NCBI taxonomy): Eukaryota > Metazoa > Chordata > Actinopteri > Cypriniformes > Xenocyprididae > Zacco > Zacco platypus. Next base: position 10,518,433 of record CM076070.1, read on the forward strand.
TCATTGTCCATAAAGACCATTTACTGCCCACACATTACGTTCTATTAATCAGCCATCCTCTGAAAGCCTCCCCAGTGTCCTTTTCCTTATATTTTTATGTATCAACCATTAACCCTATCTGCTGTGTACATCCGGAGACAGGTCAAGCAGTTTGTCATTCAATATATTCATCAGACTTTCACCAGTTCATTAGCCAGTTCTCTCACTCATTTTCTGTCTCACTGATTCACTTGCTATCTCTAATTCATTTTTTGATCCACAGGAGATTTTCTGTGCAAGTTAATACCATTCCTGCAAGTGACAGCTATCGCGACCAGCATGCTCACCATGATGTGTATTGCTGTAGAGCGTTTCCAGGGAATACTTTATCCTCTGCATGTCCGCAACAGCTACTTTCTCTGTCATGCCTTCAAGATGCTGGGTGAGTTATAGAGAGAGAGAGATTAAACAGTTTTGATGAGTGGTTATTAACATTTACAATTTTATATATATATATATATATATATATATATATATATATATATATATATATATATAAACAGCATACGAGAATGACACAGAAGAGAAGATATTGTTGAATAAATACATTATTTTTCTTTTGTTTTTGCTCACAAAAAGTATTCTCGTTGCTTCATAAAATCAAGGTTGAACCACTACAGTCACGCAGACTATTTTAACGATGTCTTTAGACTACAAAGTGAAGTAATTCACAGTAATTTACTATAATGTTCTAAAATATTTATTATAAAATGGATAGTTCTGGCCCTTGATTTTGATTGGTTGAGCCGCGTTTGAAGCCGTTGTAAAATTCCTGAAAACATACAGCTGACCGCAATGCATAAGTATCGCTGAGCCACTGAGTGTGTTTAACATTTGTATTGTGTGGTAACTGTTTTATAAAAGCAATAAGCCCCATGAAGCCGTGGTTTACAGTGAATTTATAACAGCTAAAAACGCCCCTTAGCTGTTATAAATTCACTGTAAACCATGGCTTCTTGGGGCTTATTGTGTAATATATTTTATTATTTTTTCCTACAAAATATTTGCCTTTTTTCATATTTTCTTACTGTTAAAAACTAGTACTGTCAATAATAAAAAAAAATCACAATTGATTTCACAATTTCTGACCAGTTTTTACAGTTTTGTCTTTTGCCTTATTTTATAGAGGATATGTGGTTGGTTGCCCTGGCAATCTTTCACAAACAAAGATATTTTGAAGAATTTTTTGTCCATATGATGAAAGTACAAACCAACTTTAGACCCACTGACATATGGACAAAAACAGTGACTTTCTCCCCACAAAATATCTTCTTTTGTGTTCTTTTGGAATTCTAGAAGTCAACAAATATTGTCTTTTCCCTAATTTTATAGTGATCGTGTGGTTGGTTGCCCTGGCAATTGCGGCTCCCATGTGGTTTGTCCAGAAAGTGGAGGTAAACATGCAATCTAAAAAAACAACAACAACAAAAAACAACAGTACTACACTGATGTTAGACTAGACCAATCCCTATCATCACCATTACACAGACCACTATTTGTAGAGTAGAATAAATAGAATTAGCTATTTAGAGTTTGCTTCACTTCTAGACATTATGTATGTAACAGACAAAACTCAAGTCATTAACAATCAGAGACCAGGAACACAGTGAACTGGGACATAAACATCAGTATTCATCTCTAATAGTAGTATAAGCTGAATGTGTCGGAGGAAAGAAAACAAATGTTCATTGAATTCATGAAATGGTTTGTAATTATTGAATTAAAAGCTTAGTTAGAACTCCTGATGGTTTAAATATAAGCAGAACAAATCTTGACCATTTGACTCAGTAATTCTTATGCATGGCAGCAGCCGCCAGAAATAACAGATGCATCAACACTATTAGGATCAAATTAGACGCTGGCTGTGCTAGAGGAGACCATTGAGGGTTTCAAAAGCAATGTCCATTATGTTTTCAATGAGAGAATAATGCCTTCCACTTATCATGTTTGTTTTGCTTTATGTTTATTGTCCTTTCGTGTGCAGCTTTCACATTCTCTATACAATCTTTTTTCTTCAAAGATGTCTTGCATGAATCACTCCAATCAAAAGATCATTGATGTCATGCTGTTTAAAGCAACAGATAAAATTCATGAGAAGGATAAAAAGCTCTCTTTACCCATTAGAAATGCCTGCCAGTCAGTAAATCAGACCATTCATTTAGCAATATGATGAAATATAAAGTTATTATGAGCAGCATTATACAATGTTATTTGCTAAACAAATTAATTTGATTGAAAAGAATTTATGAAGAAAACATCATTAATTGAAAGCACCATAATTTAGCTGCCTCTAGCCTTCCCTCAATCTGTCAAACAGAGAAGATGATAGAGGAATGAGGGGGCCACATAATGAATTCCCTCCTCTTCTTTAACTATACAGGTGAAATATGACTTCCTGTTCGATGTCCACTATACCTGTTGTTTGGAAGTGTGGCCAAGCCAACGGCAGAGGAGAGCTTACACTACCTGCCTGTCCGTGCTCGTGTTCCTGGCCCCCTTGGCGACCATGGCCATCCTGTACTGGAAGATCATGCAAGAGCTCTGGGGCAAACACAAAGTACATGATGTCATGTTTCAAACACTCCCGGGATCTGAAATAAACAAGATTACCAGGTTAGTCTTCAAAAGAGCACACTTAAAGGCCGCTGCTGGTTAAAGCCGTGTAATTGCAACTAGAACTGCAAAATCACAATTTCAAACCGCAGCATGTGAGCTTAGAATAAACAGACCGTTATCGTTCGTTGGTGTGGACGCAAATATAGGCTAGTTATCGTTCTTGGTGTGAACGGGCCTGGAAATTAAAATCAAACACAGAATTACAACACTTATAATCAAAACCCAGATAGCAACGTTGTGTCAGCCACATGTGGAAGTGGAATGATGGCACTTGGGCGGACTGCTCCTGTTCGCCAGATCTGGGCCACAAGCAGGCCATAACAATGCCACATGTCAGCCAAGAGCAAAGAATAAACTAGAAGCTGGTAATGCTGTTTGTGGAGTTGTTTAATCAGATCTGGGGAGATTTCATGTCTTTTATCTTAAGTAGATTTCATCTAAGACTGTGGCTGAAGTCAGTTGTAGTTCTGGTGCTTCTGCTCGACTCTTTTTTTCTGTTCTCTTCTTTATTTCTCTTTGATTCTGCTTGTTAACAGGCTTGTTAATGCTGAGATGACTCTATAAATAATATATATGGTTTTTGTGTCTCAGATAGGGTCTAGTTCTGGTTTATTCTTTGCTCTTGGCTGACATGTGGCATTGCCATGGCCTGCTTGTGGCTCAGATCTGGCAAACAAGAAAGTGCGAAATGGCTCAAGTGTAGTCAAGTCTTATATTGATGGAATCCTTGGCTCAAGGCAGGCAAGATCCATGCCTCAGATTTTTTGAAAAAACTACTGATCGGAACCAAATCAGTGCAGTGAGATTCTCTGGAGTCTGATTGTCAATAGTTATCATAAAAAAGTTGAAATTCCCGATTCAAGGTCCCTAAGGGCCACCAAATCGATTGAGTTGGGTGGAGCCACTTTTTTTTGTGTGAAAAAGCATGCAGTGTTAGACTGTTAGACTCACGACCCTAGAGGCCTGTGAGAAATTAGAACGAAATCGGCCACCAGGGGGCGCCTTTGCGTTTTTAACATGCGTAAAGGAGCGTGTATTGCACATTGTGTATTTTTCACACACGCCCACGGAATTCGTACCACATGGTAGAACTCCTCATTCTGAGCAACTTTGCCTCTAGTCCTGCCGCTGTCCATTGAATCTTTCGTTAAATATCGGAGATTATTTCATAAACCAACTTTTGCAAACTAGTCCTAGGTTTTTGGCTCAACCTCGATAACTGTTAAAATGCTTTAAAAACTACATTTTTCCTATGGTAAATTACCTGTATTTGCTGTAAATGTTCTTTACCATCTATGATCGATATGGTTACAGGCTTGCTAATTAAAACCTTTATACTTTACATGCTTGCATTTCATGTGCTTAAAGGCCTTGAAACTCTTGAACCCTGATAATTGCTGCTCGCAGATATATTCTTTTGAATATATTTTGAAGAATGTTTAAACTCTTTCATCCATATAACGTGCAGATTTGTCCATGACATGAGGGTGATTAACTAATGAGAAATTTTAATTTTGGGGTGAACTATCCCAATTCTGTAAAGGTAATAAAAATAAAATTCTGTCATCTTTTATACACCTTTAACAGAGTAATCCTAAGCGAACAATCAACAAAACAGTGAGCTTGGACACATTTAACACCAGACAAAGACAAATTAATTTAACGGCAATATATACTGATATATACGGATACTGAAAAAGGTTGAAGAACCCTAAGCTAATAGTGCAGCATGGATACCCATGTGATCATAACCTGATGATTTTGCCAGTAAACAACAATAAACACTTTATGTTTATCCATTGAATTATATGCTGATTTTGAGCGTTCCATTTAGCAGATGCTTTCATTTCAAATATTGCATAGTGTCTAGATTGTTGCTTTCAGAGCAGTTGATCCTGGTAGTCTGGTACAAATGAAATGCTGTTTGATTGACAATAACAATAGATAACAATAGAATTGCGTTTCTCTCTCAGGAGGAAGAAGCGTGCAATAAGAATGATGGCCACCGTGGTGCTACTCTTTGCCGCCTGCTGGGCACCTTTCCATCTGGTCTCCCTCCTGCTTGACTATGGTAACATTACAATTTCTTTTGTCCTTCCCCCCTGCTTACTGTTGTCAATCTCCCGTATTTTTTCTGCCCCTCACAGGTAATGGGGAAATAAAATTGTTTTACACTTTTGTCTGTCAGCCCGTTGCTATCTTTCCTGTGAGAATATAGTAAACATTCTCACTTCAGATTCTCTCCTTCTTTTCCCCTCTCCTCCTCTTCCTCAACACATCAGAGGTCAACACATCATTCCTGTGAACCATAGGCACGAAATTTTTCTATTTTTTTTTCTATCCATCATCTCATACTTATCACTTTGGCAGCTTTTGTGCGTTTGGTGTAGTACTAGTGATTCTGTGCACAGATATCTATCTTTACACTTACAGACATCTGGCAACAAAACAGCTTTATATTCATTAACAAAATAAAGGTGTAGCAACATTTTATGTGCCTAATTTATTCTAAGTAGAAGCTTATTAAAATGAATAAATGAATAATTAATACAAGCCTTTAATTAATGTAATTTATGTTTAAAAAATCCCTGCTTTCTACGTCTCTAACTCAATCTGTCTGACATATAGAAGCTATTCAGAGCAAGGCTGTTTCTCTATCTATTTTTAGTGTAATTTTTCATCAGCATTCACCCCTCAAGGCTGGTTTTAGTCTTTTTATACACATAAACATCCTTATCTGGCTTCTAATATTAAATTACCCCCCTTTACCATTCTGTCCACTTCATTGTCACGTGCACAACATGGTTCTTTCCATGGTTCACGTGTTTCTGCAACAAAAGCACAATTGACAATTCAACCAATTTTTCCATTTCCAGTGGAATGACATTCATAAGCATTTGCCTGAGATACATTGTGTGGACCCTCTCCAGTATGGAAATGAAGGTTTAAAGGAAACAATAAAAACTCACTCAGAATCACACCTTCTACAAAGTGTACTTTTCATCTAATCTGACAGAGACAGATACTGTATATTAATTTCTTGCCAGTATTTCCTTTTATTTTAAAAAGCTTTTTGGTGATAAAGGTCTAACTAAAACTATGAATCCACATAGGAAATCTCATTTAACTGTAAAACTAAATTTAAATCATTATATTATATTATATTATATTATATTATATTATATTCATTGACTGGCCGAGCAGTGTTCCAGACATACTGTGGCTGCATCCGAAATTGCATACTCTCCTAAATAGGTACTTACTTTGAATAAGTACTTTGTGACTGCTAAAAACTATGTTATATATTGTATAAAAGTGTTTAGTATGGATGTATTTTGGACATACTACATGTATGGACATACTACTTCCCTTATCACAAGATCTACCAACGTCAGTTGCGTCGCTTCATTGCCATTCACAAATCCTCTTCCATGGCTTCATGGCGTATTAAATTGTTTTTCACATGCACACTTTTGAATCTCGCCAGATAAATGTAGGTCGTTCGGGTACATTTGCCTACTCTTTCTTGAGTACTGTGAATTCGGACATACTTTATTGGTCACATACTTTTTTTCGCCAACTATATAGTAGGGAAGTATGCGATTTCGGATGCAGTCTTTCAGCCTGTATATTGTCAAGCCAGTAGGTGGCAGTAAGTGATTGTCTTTGTGAGTGAGTTTCAGGCTGTTCCCCTCGAACAGCACACCAAATACGCATAACCTTTACTCCATCTGATTACGTGCAAGCATGAACTCGTGAACTGCTGTCTTGCTCATGACAGCGTTCTAAAAAGTCAGCTCTGAAGTTAAAGGTTCAACTTTTAAAAAAAGTCCCTAGACCTTGTGTTTTTTTCATTCCACTATCCTGTCTCATAATCTGTAAATGCCCATAAGAGTCAATCCTGAAATATTTTATGAAATGTGTTTTCTTGATTTGTGGGGAAATTTACTTTTATAACTTGGCATGTCTGTTCTTGAACACAGGTCAGTTGGACCTTGATCTTGACTCTGAGTTTCTCCTGGTCAGCGTGGTTCAGATCCTGGGATTCAGCAACTCAGTGTGTAACCCGCTAGTTTATGCCGCCCTCAACACCACCTTCAAGAGGGACCTGCTGGCTCTGCTCACCCGAGGATGGAGCTCCGGCGGAAGAGGTTGCTGCTGTAGCCCGTGTTCATGTTGGCCCTGGAGGAGTCATAAACGAGTGGGCATATCAGCAGTGGAGTCAGTCGAACCCAGACAGGGCCTGGAGACGACGCCTAGACTGAGAGGGATCAGGTTGTGGAGTAAACCAGCCTGGGAAGCTGAACCAGAGAGGCCTACATCTAACTTGTTTCCCCCCATGAATCTTCTTAGTGCCCTCAAATCCAAAAAGAGCTCCAGTACCATGATACTAAGCGTTATTGACCCTCCACACACAGACAGCACGTCTAGTTCTGACCAGCCTCTCACAATGATGCTGGGAGAGTGAATATCAACAGAATGAGATTGTAATGATACCGAAACTTGCTAGTCAGTGGTTTTGTTTTTTGCTCTCACACAGCTAACAATGTGGTTTCAACAACCTGCAGGTGCCAGTTTTCAAACCTTTGAAAGTTGTTTTTGCTTTTGGAGCGGAGTTAAAAATCTGCATGGTAAAAATGGGAAACAATTTTTTGAAGTGCTTCCAGACTGACCTTCTGAAGAATTCATATGGACAAGACCAGCTACAGTATGTCTTTAGTTTTGGTTCGGCTCTGAGAAGATCTTTTTATGTGCACCTTTCCTAGACTATGGTAATTATATTATAGCTGGATTGGATTATTTGTAAAATAATGTCTTTTAATGTCAGTTTGTGGAGAGCAGCACAAAAGATTATTTGATGATTATTTTTCTGTGCTTTTATGTCTCATATCTCATATCAGCCTCTTGCCTCAGGGAATGTGGTTTCAGTCTCCATGGATGGGCTTAAAGTCTACTGGAAGTTATAAGAGACGGCAGGAGCCTGCAGAGCCGTATGCAGGTGCCCAGCTGAGTGTGGACGCCACACCATCCATAAAGCCTAACCATGTGGATTAATATCATGACAACTGTAGAGTTTGCTAGAGGCAATGTTTTACAATTTCAGATGATCTGGAGATAGATACAGATTACCTGTCAGAACACAGACCTCAGCTCATCATTGCATCAACATCATTTGAATGATTTTAGTTTTTTATTAAAATTTCATATTTTAAAAGATATTCATTTGTATATTTTTTATTGTGATACACATAAAAATCACTTATATGATTTAATCGCTGTATATCATTGATTGACATGTTACATTCATTGACTTTGTAAACATGCTTTTTATTTTGGCTATAACTTATCCAGTGCAGACTGTTCGATAACTTCAATTTCTGTAGTAAGTTATATTACCATCTGTTAGTCAGGTAGGAAGGGCACAGGCAGGTAAATATATTTATTATGGGTTTATGTGAGGATTGTTTTAAGTTCACTTAAATGAAATGTTATATTTTTGAAGTCTAATTATTATTTTTTTTTTTTAAAAACTGATAGCTTTCAGTTGCACTGTAATGTTGAATGGCTATCATTCATGTTTAGAATTGGGGGGGGGGGATCAATTTCGTCGAGATATCAGTACCAGTACCAGTGATACTGACCTTCATTCATAAAAAGATGCCATTAAACAAGTATTTAAAATACTGTCTTTATGTGGTTTCTACATTAATTGAAGATTAACTGTGAAACTATTACATTATAAAATATATTTGTTTTTAAATTGTGATTGACAGCTCTAATATACATTATATAATTATATATATATATATATATATATATATATATATATATATAAATATTTTATTATTAATTTTATAAAATATATATTTAAAATTATTAATAGTAAGGTAGTTTGAAGCATTTAAATTTAGGTATTGTGTAGGATTAAAGGATATAGAATAAGGTCATGCAGAATATATCTGCATATAGAATATATCTATTATAAGTACTAATAAACAATCAATATACTAGTAATATACCAGCTAATAAGCGACCATTTAAAAGTGAGAATTGAACCATAAAATTAAGTGTTACTATTAATATTTAAGGCATCATAACACCATATATGAAAATATCAATTAAAATAATAAAAAAAGACTCTAAAATTACTCAAATGTTTAAAGATATGTTTTTAAATTAAAACAAATTACAATACCTTTTCTTTCTGGAACCTCTGATGGATAAACTTGCCATGGAAACTTTTTGGTTTTTATTTTTTTTTTATTTTTCGTTTTAAAAAAAAAACATTTCTACAAACAACTTTGCAACAGCAAACATTTGACATTCATAAACGAGCAAACAATTGTCTAAGGGGAAAAAAGAGATACAAAACTTCTACTCGTAGAGAGATATTGTGGAAAATAAAGCGTAGAATGAGCGAGCACTGAGGCATGCATCTGTGTTAGAGGCGTCAAGGCAGACACAATGTGGCGTCAATAAAAAACTAAAAACTGTATAAAAACCTCAGAAAACAAAGAAACCGATGGCACTAAACTGCTCAAACATCTGCACCTACATCTGAAGAGACGATCAATATTAAATTCAGTGCAAAAAGATGAAAGAAATGTTAAGAAAAAAAAAAAAAAACTGTTAAGATGTGAAAAAAGGTCCCTTGAAATTGATGCAGGTTTTTTCTCGTTATTCAACTCTACGTCAATAGGTGGCAGTGCCTGCACTGTACGATAGCTCTACATTTTCATAATTAAACAGGGAAGCTCAAAGGGAGGGGGAGCCATTTTGTCCTGATCTGATTTCAGCTTTCCATACAAACTCAAACAAATCTGTTCAAATATGAAGCTGATCTGAGACCTGTGCTGATAATATATCCATCCTATTTCATACACTGATACATCTACATAGCCATACAGCCGAGTCACAGTTCATTTACTGCTACGTAAATGAATTTAGAAGCCCCGTTTATTTAGATAACATCTATTCCGTTTGTTCATTTTAATTTCAATTTGTTCCTTCGGTTTGGTATTTAAGCAGAACTTCATTACGATTAAATCTTAGGACTTCCATAAATATATATCTATTAGTTTTGTTTAATAGAATTCTTGAGAACTATATACATACTAGACAAACTCAATTAAACTAAGTAGTTTCTGGATGAGCATAAATTTCCTTCATCTTTTAACTATTCTAAAAAACACGTACCTGTGCACTACCGCATAAAAAACAAACAAACAAATAAACAAACAAAAAAAACAGTGAGCAGAAGTTTGAAATGCCTCCTTATCCTCGACATTAATACAACCTGCAGAAGAAGTTACAGGCGCCCAAGACATACTGACCGTGGTACTCTTTCAATCTTTTTCTTTTATCATACACACCAACAACATACATCCACAACGAAGGACACATTTTGTGATTCAAATAACAATGAAGAGTCTATAGTAAGCGACACGCGTAGTAACACGGGTAAACGTAGAAATGGCTTAGCTATAGAAAAAACTATGGGGAGATGGCACTAAATCCGCTTGTGAAAGGACTGGAAGGATTTGTCTTGTGGACATCTCAGTCACGCTGCCTAAAAGGCGCAAAAATGCTTCAGGAACACTTACTGTGGGTGAATATTGGTAACAGGTATAAATAATACGTCATTACACAATACAAATAAATATATCACTTATTTAAATATTAACAAGGTCAACGGAACAGGCAAGAAAGGTTGAGAATGTGAAAAGCACATCTCAGCCCTGCACCAAACAGATGGAGAAAGGTCATGGGGGGGGGAGGTTAGAAATCACCTTTCAAAGACTGGCATAATTGGGGGGAGGGCAGCCTGATATGAGATATTCTGTAACAACCAAAGTAAAATGAATGTTCACAACTTCAAAATGAAACCCCTGCTGACATAACAGTATATTTGAAATCCAAAACCCAAAGTTCTGAGGCATATTTGTTCATTTATAACTGAGTTAATCGAAAAGGTTTGTAGCCAAGAACAGAATTGATTCAGAAATACGACTACATGTAGTGTGAAGCTTGTGAATATCTTGTTTGTTCCTGTCAGTATGTAGTCCAAATAAACACGTTAAGGCACAGAACTACATAAGCTTATTTTAGTTTGAACATTTGGCATAACCAAAGGTGTAATGACATCTATACGCAGGCTTTGGACCAACCTGTAGTTTGAAAGCCTGAGGCCAGTGCATCAAGTAACTCTAGAATGCACGGTTGAGAGGGAACACAGCGCCCTCTATTGCTCGCCAGTGTAAATCCTTAAAAAGGGTCCAGTGTTGGCTTCTAAACCCACCGTGGGCGCTACAGAGAGGAGATTCAACAATGTCTCCGTAGAGGGACATTAACGAGTTCATGTAACGAGACCAACAAGCCCATAGGCGAGAATTCAAAAGGAATCTACACCTCTCAGTTATTTTGTTCTTTTCCTCAACAACTGTCTTGTAGTCTTGAAAAGGCATCATTCATATTTGTAGTAGCCTCGTTCAACAGCCTTGGAGGCGATGTGTTCTGCTGAATACCGCTGGTCCAGGTCCAGAAGAGCCTGTAGTAACGTGTTAATGTTTGCCCGCAGGCCCTCTTTTTGCATCCACACCCGCAGTAGGTCGTAGACTTTGTCCGTTGACGTTTCGGCCACCTTGATGGCGTTGTCGCTCACACCGATGCTACGGAAGAACTTGTTGTGGTACCGAATGTCCAGGGTGTCAAACAGGTCGAAACTCTTGCTCAGAGACTCCTCCTCACCTATTAAATCAAAGCGTTTAGAGTTCACAACTTGTCTAATGGCCAATTTTTGGAATACGAACATAGTGAAATGACCAGTTACAATATATTGAATAGTCTGCGTACTTATAATTATGATTAGGAATAATGAAATATTTGAACAGAATTAGTTTTATATTTAATATTTTATTATATACAATACTTTCAAAACTTTTGGGTAAATTTTTTATTCAGCAAGGATGCAGTAAAGAAAGTGACAGTAAAGAAATTTACTGTATAATGTTACAAGAGATTTTGATTTCCAATAAATGCTGTTCTTTTGAACTTTCTATTTTAAGAAATCAAAAAAGGAAAAAAAAGTGAATTACTGTAAGAAAATTGTAATGTATAAAATACTGTAATAATATAGATATTGTAATAATATTGTAATATTATTGTGAAATAATACTGTTTTTCCTTTATATTTTTTTATTTAAAAATTCATACTGACTCAACTTTTTTCGGTTCCATTAATGGTTCTTAAAGATTTGCATTCTTCAGAAAAAAATAATGGGAAAAAAAAATGGCAACACACTTTTCTATTGTACTCTGTCTAAACACACTAACAAATCATTGAATTATTGATGATTCCTCAATATAATCCAAGAACTGTTATGTTGCCATGTTGTACTGATGGTCAAGGTAATTTTATAAGTTGTAAAAAAAAGTCTTGAATCAACACTATTCTTTGAATACTTAAAAGGAGTAATATCTTACCAAGTACAGGAACAAGTTTTCTGGGAGGACCATCATCCTATGAAACGAACAACAAAAAAAAAGTGTTGTGAACTTAGTTAACAGGACCATTTGCAGTACTTGCAAGCATGGAAATTTTCACACATTTGAAGGCACCATCTTGTCGTTTCAGGATATTTAGCTGTGTAAAATCTGTGTTATTGATCTGAAAAGATCAGATTCTTACTAACCTTCGCCCATGACTCTGTATCTCTCTCCGTCTGTCTCAGGGCCGGGGGACTCGATCGAGGTGAATCCTCGATGTAGACTGCAGAAGGTAGAGCAGACAGGCTGGTTTGGGAAGAGCTGGTTGTGTTTGGCAAGCTGTCACCTAATCCCCGGTCTTCATCCTCCACAGGTATGCTCTTGCTACCCGTTTCCTGTGTTTCTTGCGTCAACAGGGGGCGGGACTCTGGGCGTTGCTCCTCCTCCCTCTCTAATCCAGCATTACGGCTGTTCTCTTGTTCCTCTTCTGATCTTGGGCACTCATCCTGAGAGATGGCAACAACAACTGATTAAAACTATGCGTTAAAATAAATAATAATAAAAAAAATATTTAAAAAAAATAATAATAATTCAATTAAGATTAAAATGTATTTAATGTTTCTTAAAAATACATTTATTTATAAAATAAATATAATCTTAATTTGGTTTACATTTAAAGTTTAATTAAAGCATCAGAATAATATTAACCAAATCTCTAATTCAACTAATTACTCAAAATAATGCATAAAAAGTCAAAAGATACTTACAATAGGAATCTTCACTTCTTTCAAATCACCAGCAGTGTCTGAAATAAAGTTGACAGCAAATGAGTCCATAAAAAAAAGTACATTTGATTTTCCACCTTGCAGAACTATGCCATAATACTATGAATTAAATGTATAAAAACTATGTTTTTAAATATCTTCTCATACAGATGTAACAGCTGTGTTATTCACGGTGTTGTCTAACACTTAATTTTACATATAAATAGAGAATGTTTCTAAAGTCTATACAGTATTTAATGCAATTACATCAAAAGTAACTGTAATTAAGTTACAGAAAAATTAAGAGTAATCCCTTACTTTACTTTTTTAATGGAAAAGTAATTAAATCTACAGCAATAACACCATTTACACTTACACTAATTATTAAGTAATGCATTATACCGAACACTGGTTATTCAATACAAGGACTAAAAAGGGTTACCTAACATACCACTTTGTCGACTGTGACGTTTCCTCCATAAAAATACTCCGAGAGGGATGGATATGATCAGTAGTAGCAGCAACAAAATTGTTATACCAATCGCTAAAAAATAAAAAAGAAGATTAAATTAAATATGTCCTTCTGTTTATGACTACATGATGCAGTGTAACTAATATAAAAGGTTAAATCACTTGTTTTCTCAATTCAAGTTAATTTTGGAAAATGTCTGTATGCATGTGCTGGTTACCTATAGGATGGGTGTTGTTTGATGCCGATGGTTTGTCTGTTGGACCTTCTGTCGGATAAGAGGTGCGCTTCCTGCACTTTGTATTGGATGTCGCTGTGCAATGGCTCACTTCTTCCTCATCAGCTTTGCACCTGCAAAACCACGGTCAAAAACTATGCCTTTTAGAAAAGGTGTGAAGCCAAAGGCTTAAAATAGGAGTCTTTAAATGGCTGTCAGTATGAATAGCACAATGAAAGCCTCAGGGGTTAAAGGTGGAGAGAGTGAATCAGTGGGAAAGGGATCTGACTCACTTAATGTGGTGATCTAAAGCAGGGGCTGGGGCTGAAAGGTTAAGAGAATAGAGGGAGGGAGTGTCGGCTCTGTCTGCTTTATCGGTGTGTTGTGCAGCAGAGCTGAGGACCAATGGGAAGAGCACATTCCACAGGAAGAGAGGAACTCACCTGGCGCATTTCTTGCACACTTCACACGGCTCGTCTGGCAGGCAGAAAGAACCAGTTTTGCATTCACACTTGGTGTTGCTTGTGCTGGTGCATTCTGCAACCACGATCTGATCTGTAAAGGGTGGAAGAGATAAAAGAGGGAAGGGAGGGAAGGATGAAGAAATCAGAAACAAGCAGGAGAGAAGTAATGGACCTAAAACTTCTGAAGGGGGACCAGAATTGGATCAAAGTTGTTATTTAGAATCTAGATTCAATCCAGATCTAATGTGAATAATACTTTATTTAATAATATATTTATTTGATAATAATACTTTACATTTTTGTCTCAGAAAACAGTTCAAATGCATGGAATAAATACGCCTCTGAATGGTGACCAGAATTAACATTGGGTTAATCCAAATTCAATTCCAAATCAGAGAGAATGATTCAGTGTCTATTTGTTACAACTAATATCTTGCCTCAGAGAACAGCTGAAATAGAAAAGTCTTAACACACATCTGAGGGGGGAACTGAATGATTGGATCAATCCAGATTCAATCCACATATGGAAGAGAACAATCTGGAGCTAGATTAAAAAAAAAAAAAAGAAAAAAGATACTATGTATAATTGTTACAACTAGCAGAGAATTGTTTCTCTGTCTCAGAGAACAGCTGAAAAGTAGGGTAAAATAAATTATTTAAATTTGGGATAAATCCAAATGCTGATACAGATTCAATCCAATTTTAGCTTAAAAAATAATTCAATGAATAGTTGTTACAACTAATCTCTGATTCAGAGAACAGGAAAAAATCCCCTGTGAAGGGTGCAATGAATGTCTGGATCAATGTTGAATCAATACAGATCCAGTTTCAGTTTACATTCACTTTACATTTTGCGCAATTAATAACTGCCTCAGAGAACAGATGAACTGCATGGAAAGTCTTAATCAACACACCCTTGTGACTCAGCAGGCAGAAGGACTAACCTGGGAGTGATTAATTGCACAAAATAGATACCGAACAAGACGGCACATGATACAGGCACACCCTGCATCATCCTAAAACACACGCATACACACAATCCTTGAAAAGAGACACAAAGGGGTGCATGCACTAGAGGATAGATCAGTCATTCATACACACACAAATGGCTAGCGAAAGAACACAGGAGCGGGGCCACACCCAGGACGTGTAACATTAGGAGATCAGATTCCCAGGAGTGAGGTGTCCAGCACAGGAAACACTAGACTCAGCTCTATTCAAGGGGCCTGCTTATGTCCCCGTCCTCATGCAAATCCTTTGGGAGGCTTATTGTCTAAACAGGCGAGCGAGATTTTGTTTATATGAATATGTAGTGTTTACAACAGAGTTTGAATGTGAACAAGCAGTAGGGTCTTGTGGGAAAGAGTGTTTAGGTAAATGAAATGGTTTAATAAACGGTAAACGTGGCTGCCCAATCAAAATAAACAGCAGTTTAATGGATGGCTTTGACTTCAGAGGAAACAGAGACAGACTAAATAGCTTTGCAGAAGAATGGGCTGTCACAGCGGAGTGTTCTACGATGGATTCAACGTGCTTTAGATGTTCCGTCTCACTTGCAGATCACAGTATGCCGCACATTTTTCCATCTTGTACAAAAGGAGAGTCGAAATTTCCAAAAGCAAAGAATTCTGATGCCAGTATAATTATGAAATATCGGAAATTTTGTTTTGTTTTTTCTAATACCTGCTCTCCGACGTTAATTGTTTGTCCAGTAGTCACTGGAGATGGGCTGCGTTATTGCCTTCCCAGCATGCCGAGGACCATGTGTGTTCCATTATTCATTCAAGATGTATAAATGTTACATTCCTAAGTGTTCTGCTTCTCTGGAGAGTCAGTGCAGACTACAGATGGCTGTCTACTGGAAAACTCAACAATCAATTACAATAGCAGAAGGTTGAGATTTCTTTATCTCCAAGTGCCAGTCACACACCGGACTCAAACACTTTCTTTAAACAACTCTAAGAGGATGATCTGACCTGGTCTTTTACCAACATCTGAAATTGACTCTGTTTGGAGAGGAAAGTGGCGATTGGAGAATGTTACCTCTATGGCACTGGCTACATTGCAGACACTGCTCCATGCCCGTGGGGTGCTCCGCGTACGTGCCCTTCTCACATGGGGAGCAGATTCCCTTCTCCTGGTCCCTGCTACACTTTTCTTTCACGTAAGTGCCTGTGTTACAGAAAACATTTTATGACAGACATTAAATATCAAGATATATCAAGATATATAAAATATCTTACAGGAGACAAAGCTCTATGAGGAACCAGAGTTTTACAAATGTGAATTCTGAGTTTTAACCTGTAAAATTACGCTGTTTCTGTTTGAATCTTCATCAGAGAATAACACTCAATAGCATCACTGAGAGATGCTTGTCAGCACCTTATAGATGAAGCCTGGAAAGCCATTTTCAACATCTTGAAAAAAAGCCTATGCTGTAATTTACTTTAAAAACTTTGCTTTGAGCAAGTTGAGTCATTTGTGTTTACAATACTGGCCTTTACAAGGGAAGTTCTCACGGTTTGAGAGGATCTTCTCTGCTACTTACCAGCTTCACAGTTCTTGCAGCAGAAGCCGTTGTGAGGGTACTGCTGGTTCTCCACACAGCTCAACTGTCTGGCTGTGCGGTTCTGGAGGTCTCCTGTAAACCCAAGCTCTGCTGCTCCATGACCCACAACACTCAAAGCAAAGATAATAGGGACCTAGAGGAAGAGGAAGAAAAGAAGTGAGATTTTTCAATATGCATTTATGCTGACTTGCAATTCATGTACCCCAGTGGGTACTTGGAAAGAATTAGGTTTTACTCTCTTAAATCTATTAAACAGAAATTATGAATTAAATATTCAAATTAAAAATATCAATATCTGAAAGCATTAGTCTAGTCAATGGATTAAATTAATATCTTTTTCATATTTAATGCTTTCAATTCCAAAAAAGAAAAACACAGAAAATTACAAACAAATAAATTAAATTCGCAGTCGTAAAGTTCTCAGGCCGCAACATTATCTTACAAATATCATATGACTGTTGTGAAATATCTCATCTGGATTTAATTTATAAATCAACTGTTGTTGACGTTGGTGTTGATGAAATGGTTTTTAAACCTTCCTGATGGGGCTGTGGGGGCACACATGACAAAAAAAAGCCTGCAGAGAAGAAAGGATTGCAGATAAGAATTTGTTTCTGGAGAAATACCAGTTTTGTACTTTCACACGACTGGAGCGTTGTGTTCTTTCTCAGCTCCACAGGCAAACAGAGAGGTATTCTGATTCTCATAGCTGCCCTTGTGTGAGCAATCTAGCATTTAATTCAAACCATCTGATGTGCACATCTGCAGAGCAAAGCAAATTAACAGAGCAGGAGAAAGTCTATTCCAGGACCAGAACAAAACAACGTGCCCTAACAAAATGCACATTCACAGAACTCTAAATGTGCTGTGGGATCCAAGGAAACGCCAGTAAACGTCGAAAACACTTTCTCAATCTGTGAGTTGTAAGCAAGTTCTTTAAGATCATGGACGGCAATAAAAAATAATGCTAGCAGATCATAAATTGTAACTTTTACATCATATAATCATGCATATTTATGACAGCAAAATAAACAGGCATGTCAACTTGTCCAATAAAATGTGTTGAAGTCAAAGACACTCAAGCTCAACAGTAATTCATCTGTCATTTGGAAATGACACTTATGATTAATTTGTTTAATAAACCATTAAACAAACTCAGAAAATACTGCTTTGAATCAATCAGATGAATATTTAACGGAATAAACTCTGAATCAATCAGTGGTTGTTACTGAATCAATCTAACTTCTCACTTTTGGTTCAACATGCTGCAAAGTGTTTTACTATGAAGTTTACCATTCATATAATAAAGTTATAGATGCACAAAAGAGTTTCTTTTTAAAGTTAATACGGCACTACATTCAAATGTTCCCAGTGTTGGTCATTGGCCTGCCAGTTCGGTATCTCTGTCTTTTTGTCTCAGAGGATAATGGGAAATGTAGGCCGTTAGATGGAGCCGATGGTATCAGGTTGCCAGTGAGGTGTATGGCGGTGGTGTTGTGTGTCTGGGAGAATGTGGGTCATTTGAAGTGGTGGCTCTAAAGTGTGTTGTTTAGCCGTAAATGAGGCCTTCTCATTGTGACACACTGAAAAGAGGGAGAAGAAAGAAGGGGTGCCTCAGGGACCGAGTAAAGTGCTCGTCTGAAGTAGAGGACCCCTGCTCTGCAAGCACAGTCCATACAGAGCTGCTGTTGACTCTCTCACACACACACACACATCTCTGTCTGCTCACAATGACCCCAAATATCTCTCCTTTGCTCTCATTTGACTCTCTCTCTCTCTCTCTCTCTCTCTCTCACACACACACACACACACACAGAAAGAATGAAAAGCAACCACCCTATCACACTCCTTTTTCCTCTTAAACACACACACATACAGAGAACAACCCTTGACTTTACTTTTCTCTATAGTATCTCCCACACACTGGCTTTCTTTGAACACGTTTGTTAGACACTCATTCACCATATGGATGTGCTCTGACACACACACACACACACACACCTCTTTTATCTCAAACACTGCATTTAACTGAAACCTTCCATCTAGAGCGTAGTTTTGGATTGCTTTTCTCAGTAGTGCAACATCAAATTAAATATCATGTAAAAGTGCTCATTTACATCAGAGTAAATAAACCTGTGAAATCAAAGCTTGATTAACAAAATTGTGTAATCTTGTAAGCCAGTGGTTTTGCTTTAGGATGCTGATTGGACATTTATACTAAAAGTAAACAAATGCCCATGAAATATTTTAATATATCAATTATTTCTGTTATGATAGACTAAACACTGTTTACCATTATAAAGAGCACCGATGTCCCTTAGAACAGGTCAAGTTACTGAATTCTGAATGATTGCTGATTATGGGCATTTACATGTTAATATGACTCTTTGTGTGAATATATGACTTCATAACCATGCAGATTTCTGAAAGAGATTTTGTTTCTTTTTTTGTTTTTGGCTCAGGTTGTGTACACAAAAGGAATAATACACCGAATACTATATGTTAAAAGTTATCAATTAAATACAGAATGAAACAGTAGAATATGCAACAGACATTTGAAATGGTAGCTCAAATGTTGATGCTGCATGTTTAAGCTCCATTGAGTGCAAAATTGAAGTTTTAAGAAAATAAATCTAGCATTTTCAAAGCCATTTTGGACAAAGTCCAACTGAATAATGAGTCAACAAAAAGGATTTAAAAATGTAGCAGGTATTAATGACACCATAATGACTTTTTTTTAAAGTCTCTTATGCTCACCAACGGTGCATTTGATGAAAAATACAGTAAAAACATAATATTGCGATATTATTGCAATTTACACGTCATTACATGTCAAGGATTCTTATTATCAGTGTTGAAAATGATTGTGCTGCTTAATATTTTTGTGGAAACCGAAATTCAGAATTCTTTGAATAAACAGTCCAAGAACATTTATTTGAAATAGTAAAGAGATTTATAATGTTATATAATATTCCTGTCACTTTTGATTAATTTATTCCATTCTTGCCGACTTTCAGTAATTTATTTCCAAAAACTCCAGTAGTATATCAAGTTGAGCACATTGGATTGTGTTTTGATATATACTCAATATTTTTTGCAAATCTTCCGAGTCTTCTATGCCTGCAAAAAAACTGCAATTACAAAAATAGTCAAAGCAGTTCGTTATTCTGTAGCATTTTGATTCCACGTGCCCTTTAATGTTTGGTCAACAAGCTAAACTACACTGCTGGTAACAATCTGCTACAGCAAAACTTCAGATGTTGACAGTGTAATATTATGTACTAATAGTTGTAGAATAGCAACAGGGTAGCCAAAACAGAAGAGCAATCAGAGAAGACATACCACAGAAGTTTACAGCACACTCACTGTGAGACTAACAGCAGAATGCTACTTGTAAACTAGTATCAAATAGAGGCGAACAGCTGCGTTAAGACTCCGCAGAGGACCGGGGGTATTAGAGAATATGGCAATACCTGCTATAGTGTGCGACACAACCCCCAAAAGGAGGTTCTCGACAATTATTGTATTGTCAAACCGCAGATTTGAACACTAACCCATCTTTAATAGCTGAAATATCACAGTAAATCAACTCAGAAACAGAGTGGAGACTCTATTCGAGGTTTGAGAGATGCAATGTTTGGAACTCGGTGTACAATGGTCTTCTTGTTGGAAGATGGACCGAGTCTATCAGCCTTGAGGGGAATCGAAATGCCATTGAGTGTCCACATAGACAGTAAAACCTCTCGAGACAATGAAATGAGTGCGGGTGAAACAAATGGATGTGTGAGAGTTTCTTGAGCGAGAGTGTGTGTGTGTTAGGGGGACGTCTGAGACAAACTTTGGCTCCAGTGGAGCTCTCTGGATGTCAGCCATGCCTTGTTGTTCTAAGGGAGTTTCCTGGATTGAGCAGCGCTGTCGAGCCACACTCTCTCCGCGCTCACGTCAGACTTTCCACAGACGTTCACATGCACACACACGCACAATCGCACCATTTAGACGCAGCCGTCGGGAGGTGGGGTCAGAGAGCGATGGCTATGGAGTGCTGGAGGAATTTGAAAAGAAAGGGAGAAGGAGGACAGATACAATAGACGGAGTGTGAGAGCCCCAGAAATAGCGTAAAACGTAGGGCAGGCGAACGGGAGTTTGGGAATGCACGGCGGAGAGGAATGGCGAGTGAAAGAAGAGAGATTCCTGACTCCGAATGGACACACTGAAACCATTCAGATGAGTGGAACATTAAAAGTCACACTAATGAGTTACAGTACTGGCTCTCTCACATCCAAACACACACACACACACACACACACACAGAGTAAAGATTGAATTTTCCCAGACGGGATGAAAGTACAGAGAGAAGCACACGTATCAGTTGCTGCAGCCTGAAAAATTAGTAGCTGCATTAATGTCCGACACCTGTTCCAGCCCCCTTGGCACATTCAAACCCATCTGGGTCAAAGTTCACTGATTTTGCCAATGACATCACCCACCAATGACAGCAAAGCCTGTCTGACAGACATCTATGCCAGCACTCGTTAAAAAGCAGTCAAACTTTTCCTGACTGTGTTTGTGTGTGCGAATGCTATGGAAACTCCATGTCTCCATGGTGACATGTCTGATCCTGGGACAGGTGGCCTTTTTTTTTCTTTTTTTTTCATTGGAGAGGCACGGATAGGGAGACTGAGCAGGCAGTGTCATCACTTCCTATGTCTGCGCATTCCAGATCTGGTGAATCACTAGATTCCAGAGTTGCGCTAGAACTAACTTGTCAGCTAAATTGCTGACAGCTCATAGAGAAACTATTAACAAACAAGGAACAACAGATTTTTGACGTCATAACATGACTTGCTAGGATGAAAAACATATTTTTTGATATGTTTGCAATTACAGCCACACCTTTTGAAGCTTACAGCAAAAAAACACAATGATGTAATGATTGCTCATACCTCAGAACAATCTGAGGCCTGCTATAATATTTATATTTTATCATTTTTACTTTATAATTTTAAATGTAAATATTATTTTAATTTATTATTATACATTTCACAGAACTTTTTTTTCTTCATCAAATGTGTCCAATGTAGACCGCTGGAAATTATACATTTTTTATAAAATTTTTAACTTAGGGTTTTCAGAAAACTCCAAGACAGCATGTACATGATCCAAAACAATAAATAATAATAATAATAATAATAAAGCGTATATCACAGCAGTAAGTCACATCAGTGTTGCCAAAGTCCACGGTTTTTCCCATGGAATTTGGGTACTTTGAAGGTATAGTTAACTCAAATTAAACATTCTGTAATTTACTCACCCTCATGTTGTTCAAAATCTGTTTAAATTTTTTTGTTTTGCTGAACAAAAGGAAAATATTTGAACGAATGTAGTAACTAAACTGATCTCACCCCCCATTGACTATCATGGTATGTATTTTTCCAACTATGGTAGTAAATGGGGGGCGAGATCTTCATACACATATCTTATTTTCCGTTCTGCAGAACAAAAAAAATTATACAGGTTTGGAACAACTGGAGGGTGAGTAAAGTGAACTATCCCTTTAACACCGTTAACGTGAGTTGTTTATGTCCGCAGGTTGAAGCAACCCCAAATAACATGATATTTAGCCCCAGAATATGAATTTTACCAGAGGAAACCTCATCAAAAACCTGGATTTTACCCACCAGAACATAATTTTAACAGTTGGGACCCCCATTGAAACACAATTGGGCTAGATTTGAGTAGCAATTGGGTTTTGTTGTGTAAACCTGGCAACCCTGAGTCACAGTTTCATCAACCGGTAAGAAACTCAATCACATGGAGCCCTGACAAGGTCTTTTTAGTAAAAGGGCATAAAACATTTCAAATGAATAAAGAAGACAGTTCATGTACTTAAATTAAATGACATAAAATTATATTACACACATGATACATGAAGTGTTCATGTTTATACATTAGCGCCCACATCCAGACAAAAGACAGTGCCAGTTTAGTAGAAACTACAATCCCAATCCTGTCTGAATCACTACATGAAAAGACATATCTTATCCTAATAGTAACATAAACACTGTTTAGAATACTAATCTATTAAAAAAAAATAAATAAATAAATACTTTTGTGGAAGGGTGGTCTGGCTTTTATAAGCAAGCGCTGCTAAAAGAGAACTATTGTCTCCATTATCAGTGCTTCAAGACTATTCCGATAAACTGCTAGTGAACTGACAAAAGCATCTCCGTAGCGGAGGGACGTGGGTCAGCCGGTAGGCATGACCGCTTAGAACTAAGATAAGACCATGAACAAACTCGACGCAAACCGGCTTCCTGCTTTCCCAGGCAATTCATTTATACAGGAGGAAACAGCAGTGAAATCTGTTTCAGACTTCAAGGTCTCTGCTCAGCTAAAGTCAAACTTGTGCGCTGCAGTTATCTTACAGAACATCCTTCACAAAAAAATGACAAGGAACCACTCACACGCACACACATTCACAGCGTCCAGACAGCCTGCGGTAGGGTTTGGCCTGTAATAGGTGGTCAGGACGTAGACCAGTATGGTAACCTTAACCTCCAGGATGAGAGTCCTCCAAACCCACAATCACTTTGCACTGGCAGCTCACCAGCGTTGCGTGTTGGGACCAGAGAGGACGCCCTTTTCCTTCTGTCTGAGTGAATAATTGTTGAATATGGATGGAATGACTTGTGAGGATGATATGGAAACAACTCGCAGTTTGACAAAAAAAAGCAATATCCCACTAATCATAAGGGAAGATGCCAGCATTTTCAGACGGGGTGTGTAACGCTAGACTATTCAGTTAGATACACAACACAATGCTTTCACATTACATTAAACAAAGTCAAAATAGAGTATTGCATCAGGAATGGATAGGCTTGAACTTGGTCCTTCTTTCCCATGAAATTAAGAAAATAAAGTCTAATCAACATGCAATTAGTTAGGGTTAAGCAGTCTTTTCAGACACAAATGAGACCAATCTACCTTTATGTAATGGACTTTAAAAAGTTATCACCAGTCTTAAAGAGAAAAATTAGATGACTAACTTGTAAAGCCCGGGACACACCAAGCGTACGTCAAAGAACTAGTGACGATTAAAACGATGAATGTGTTGTTGTATTCGGCCAAAAAGGTGCACTTGAACACACCAAAGGGATTAAAGCCGGTGTCCCGGTGCGCCTGCATGCCAGAAAATATCTGTCTATATGAGCAGGTATCAATAGTCTGTTTTCATCATTCAAAAAAGGTAACCACAACTGGGACTGCAGATATACAAACCGTAAACAAAGCAGCGCTTATTTACCATTTCGAATATCAATCATGCTAAATATCAATTTCAAAATCAAATCCATGATAAATTGTTGCATTTTTGTGTTGCAATATCTTGTGACACTATACATGGTTAAACCACTATTTACAAGTCAATGAGCTGGAAATAAAAAGAAAAACAAACCAGAAGTTTTACCCATAATTAAAAGAAAAACAAGAGTGTGTTGACCCTAAGACATGGTGGCTACCCAAAAGCACTATGATTATTGAATGAACGGCAGAGAAAGAATGAATGAGTTGTTTTACTGGCTGACCACCAAAGTAAACCGAGAGTGGTGGTCACACAAGAGCTCATGAATGAACTGGTTAATACCAGTGGTGGCATAGATAAACAACCCCAGCACACAACAGTTCAAAGAAACCTTTGGCCAGAATGAGAGCACTAAGTGTGCTCACTTCCTTTGCTACAATTAAACAATTGAGTTTACAATCCTCGCTGCCAGCTCTAAACTATTAGACGAGAACATGAAATCTGTATTGTTTCAAAGTGCCCGTTTCCACATGTGGACAAGCAGCTGTACGTCTATCTCTCTCCGCATCTCTTTCATACACACACTTCTCGCACAATCTTGGCTAGTTGACAATGGGGTCTCACAGGTTTTATTGTTTAGAATTACAGTAAGATAAGGCAGTCAGTCATTCACGTTTGCCGCGTGTGTGTACGTGTTCAATTAGGGCTACATCCTGACAACATGCTGTACAGTGCGATTCATTATGTATGATGATTGAAAGTGGCGGATGGGCAGGAGTTTTCCCCGTAAGTAACAGATGATTTCTATCTGAGCTATCAGTTAAGGGACGACACACCGTTATTCATTATTTCCAGCGGTCCGGAACAGGAACCTTATGGAATCATGTGCCTGACATTATCCACAGATTCCAGTGTTTTACGCATTATACTGACAGGATGCACATGATAAACATGCTGCACAAGGATACAGGCTCAACAAAAGTGAAGGAGAATGATTGATAGGAAAAAAAAAAATTCCTTAGTGTTTTATTTATTTTTATTTTTTTGCAAACATGATTTAAACTCAAAGCACCTGCATTAGCGTCACGACTCAAAGATAATAAAAAAAAAAACACCAGCCTTCTGAACATTTATATTAGAGTTATATATAGTTATATATATATAGTACAGCCAATAATATTGTGAAATATTATTACAATATTCCAAAGTAATGTTTTTCTGTTTTAATATTATTTTAAAATGAAAATTTATGAATTTTCTGCAAATATTACTCATCTTCAGATCACATGATCCTTCAGAAATCAAGAAAAATGACTTATCAATGTTGAAAACAGATAATATTTGTTCAAACCATGACACATTATGATTTTTAATAGAAAGCTCAAAAGACCAGTTTATTTAAAATATAAATCTTTTGAAGCATTACAAATGTCTTTATACTGTCACTTTAGAACGATTTAAAGCATCCTTGCAATGTTACTTTAAAAAGTTTATTATGTATATATATATATATATATATATATATATATATTACAACTATACTACAAACAACCAGGCTACTGCACCTTTAAGAGAGAAAAATGAAAGTAAAGTTTTCACCTTTGTAATAGATTTACGGGAATGAGATCACAAACGCAAACTCTGCAACATATGCAAAAGTGCTTTCAAAACAATGCATTCTCCAGTGAGATCATGGCTGCCCTTTTGATGCAATACGACAGTCACACACATACTGAAACTTGTGAACTCTACCTAAACCACAGATCATGCGGAGGCACACACACATACACACACACTAGCATCTTGGGTATGAGCGTGTGAAAATCTGTAAATGGCTCCTCTCGGGGAACACAGGAAACAGTCAGACAATGTGGAGGCTTCATTTGGAGTTCAGCTCCATGCTGGGCCACAGAAACACATAGGAGCAAACTTTACGAAGTTTTGGTGACAACAAGCTGTACAATGATTTACCAATCATCTAATAATTTAAATAATACAATATTTTCTCCTCAAAATCACAATCCCAAACCACATCGACTGTTTTCGACCTGCACTAAAACCTCCAGCTCAACAAGTGTGATTTCTAAGTCCCATGAAGATCATGGGGGGGTTCGACCGAGCCCATAGCCCGAGATATCAAGCGGGCAGCCTGCTGTCTTCGGTGTGCGTAGGAGGATATTAATAGCCCGAGAAAGCCACGACAGCACAGCCTTCCACATTTCAGATTTCCTGTGGCTTTTCGGTCTTCTGTTAATAAAGAGTGCAGCGAATGACCAGACAGGACTGTCCTAATCTCTTTCCTTTAGAAAGAGGAAGAGACGGTGAGAGAGAGAGAGACACACAGACAATGTGAATGTAGAAAAAAAAAGTGATTTACAATGCACTTCCTGTGTAAAACCACATCTGCGGTTCTGCACAATATACGAGGTACAGCATATTGTATGATAAGGAGACGAGTTTAGGGAAATTTACAAATCTACAAGAAAAAAAAATACAATAAAAATGGGTTCATTCACCTTAAATGGTTGACTAACAGTTTAAATTCTTTATTTTTTTCCCCAAATAAACGTTTATGTCTTTGAAAACCCTAGATTGCATGCTTCATGTCTTGAATTACTGGATTGGGCCCACAGGCAGAACATCTGAACTTATTTAATAAAGGTTTATTCAATTTATCTAAACTGTGACGTGTTCATTTTTTTTTTTTTGACAAGAAGCAGAACTTTGTTAGGTGGGACGAACAAGATAAAATGCCACAGATTGAGACAGAAATGTTCGATCTTAACAACAGCCAGAGTAAAAAACTTCAAGCCCCCCTCCCTGCCAATTTAATTACCATTAAATATTTCCATTTCTTCACAACCCTTTCCATGGAAACATCAGGAGGTAAATAGCATGACTATGCGTCACAGATCAAAGTCTCATCCAATGAAAAGCTTTAAAGCTTGGATGACTCAGTGTCTCTTCTCTTTGTATGACAGCCCCATTGACAATCAAAAAACAGGTCGAACAAGTTTCAAAAAAGGCTTTATTAGAGATTACAATCACCTTCTCAAAGAGTTAATCTTTAAACTACTGTATCAAAGGAAAAGATACGTCATTAACGTCAGCATTAATAAACAACTCCGCACAAACAGCCTGTTTGAGCTCACAGGAAACAAGATGAGCAGAGCCAAGTGGTATATGAATTGTGCAAGATGGCATTTTAAGCCTGAAAAACATATTCCCATGACATTAGGCCAGTGCCACGCTGAGTTGCCCCACTCATTAGCCAGCCTCAGCTCAGTGAGCTCACATCAGACGGAGGCTTTGTGCCGAATGCCTTTCCCATCACTCACACAAGCAGGAGGTTCAGCGCCGGCCGCTGTTTTTTTTTTTACGCTCAATGCATTCTTTGACCTATTCGAGATGAACATTAATTCAGGCATCTGCAAATGTCAGACTAAAGTAATTCTAGAGCTGTAAAGGAGTTCAATTACACATGATTGGAATAAACCTTTTTTGATTTAGAAAAGAAAAAAATATGGTAAAAATAAAATATAAAAAAAGATATTTATAATAAAGTAACAAAATATAAAATAACAAAAATAAAGTCAAAGTCAAATTAAATTAATTAATTATAAATAATAAATAAAAAAAAAAAAAAAATCTGAAACTGGCAGAAATTTAGTTTGAATGGAGCCTGTGCATGGTTCAGGCAAAAATCATTGGAGAAGCTTATCCTCTAGCGCTAGAGTTTTGAACACAAGCCTCTAACAAGAATATTCGAGAAATATAGTGCTACCTTGCAAGCTCTACTTACATTTAAAGGGTTATTTCACCCAAAAATGAAATTTCTGGCATTAATTATTCACCCTCATGTTGATCCCTACCCGTAAGTTTCATCTTCAGAACACAAATTAAGACATTTTTGATGAAATCCAAGGTTTTATATCTCCCTTAGAAAGCAACGCAAGTACCACATTCAAGGTCCCGAAAAGTAGTAAAGACATTGTTAAAATGGTCACTATAAAAAAAAAATCCGTAAAAATAGGGCACACTGCACCGTATAAACATTAAGGAATTTTTCATATTGCTATTTTACAGTTCTTTTACCTGTAATTTGAATTACGCTTTGCATTAGGTTGTTTTAAAGATTAATGGAAAAATTCCGTAAAATTACTGGGTAATGTTCTGGCAAAAAATTATCAGTACATTTTCCATTTTTATATTTTACACTGAACATGACTAGAGTGATTCAATGAATATACTGAATATATGTTATGAATATACTTCTGACATAGAACCTGGGAGCGCTGCAACGTAAATACCGGATAGGAGAATGACGGGAGAGAAGAAATTGTTGAATAAAGTCGTTATTTTTGTTTCATTTTTGCGCACAGAAAGTATTCTCATCACTTCATAACATTAAGTTTGAACCACTGTAGTCACGTTGACTATTTTAATGATGTTTTTATTACTTTTATGGATCTTGAATGTGGTAATTACAATTGTGGTCTATGAAGGATAAAAAAACCCCTCATATTATTTAATCAAAAATATCTTAATTTTTGTTCAGAGGATGATCAAAGGTCTTTCATTTTTGGGTGAACTAACCCTTTAAAAAGTCTTTATCATTTAGTGATTTTTCTATTAATAGAACTTAAAAAGTTGCACTTTACCCCATGACATCAAAACCAAGATAAGGTTTTACAGGAATACTCATCCACAAATGCGCACGGAAAACATCTGCAAGGTGTTACCAAGCTACAAACTGACACTATTATCCATCGGCTTAAAAGAGACATTACACCCTCCTCTAATTTCCAACATTCAAGCACACACCCTAATTTAAGCGTGTTTGACACAGTGGCAGGTTACCCAATCCGAGATTCACCTGTGGATTCATGCGAGGAGAAGACATAAGAATAAAAGAGCGAGAGGGTGTTGTTTTCAAGGAGGAGGATCGCCAATGACTGTTCAATTTGAAGTCAAACCGATGGGTAATTATTGTTTGAAGACACTGGATAGGGGGTACGTGTGAACACACACACACACACACACACTCAGGAACAAACACACAGAAATGCACACTATTAGCATTTTAACTGGAGTCAATGGGGGTTGAATAGAAGTGTAGCTGAATAGCAGGCGCATTGTAATAC
>CM076070.1:10552500-10645000 GCA_038088235.1 Zacco platypus
ATTCTTGTAATGGCCCACATTTCTTATCAGATTTTTCATAAAACCTAAAATTAGACAGAGTGAAACAGATACATATACATCACTTGTTTATTTAACTCATATATATATATATATATATATATATATATATATATATATATATATATATATATATATATATATATATATATATATATATATATATATATGATATATATATATATATATATATATATATATATATCAGCAAACCCTGTGACATTGCTGCTATTTGCCCTTTAAATCTTAAGTGTACACCCTGTATCACATGACTTGCTTGAAGTGACATAATTTTTGAGCTTTGCAATTGACTGTACAAATTGCTTTCACACAAAATTTGAGCTATATTTTTACAGACTTGCCAAAAGCTACAGATAAAAGAAGCAATAATGGATCGCTGCAATTCACAGAAACTGTTACTGTGTTGACAACTCATCAATTAAATATTTACCATCTTATATTCTGCATAACTGGGTGTTTTTAAATAAACACTGACAAAAACTACACTAGTTTTAGGGGTAGGCGATATGACGATATATATGATGACTCCGATTTAGACCTGTATTGTAGTTATATAAAGCATTCACAGGCAGATTTTCTTTATGTATTTCCCCGGTGTCGAAATGAGGCACATAAAAATGTCAGGAAACATGATTCCCGGCAGCATGTCAATATCTTTTGATTAGGTTTCTTTGACATGTTATAAGAAACACTTTCAAGCCCAATCTTTAGAGTAATCGTTTGTTTTATTCAGGTTTTTGCTGTTTCCTCTATTAAATCCAGTCATGGAGCAGGTTATATTTACACACAAAGGTTAATCAAAGTGAGGAACAAGAAACAGGTGGGGCAACCTAATCAAACAATGAATAACCATGAAAACTAATTTAAACATAAGAAACTGTGAAAACCAATAAAACCAAAAGGAAACAATTAAGAGTATGTTTACACATCAACAGTGTAAAAATGGAAAAGTTTTTCTTTCGCATTTATTGCGTGTAGATGACACCATTGTAAAACGATCCCCATTCACACATAATTTTGAAAACAACTAAAGCCCCTGTATTATGCTGCCAGGCCAGTAGTTGGCGATGTCACTTGCTAAAGAAACACCACATACCTATAGATAACACATGATACATATGCACATGATGTCACCGTTTTCACAAATGGACATTTTTGTAGTGTTTACATGGAGACTTGCACTTGTTTTCAAAAGTCTCCATGTCTTCAAAATCACCATTGTACATGACATATTTACACATTATTTTGCAATGTAACAGGGTGGACAAATGACATAGAATGTGAATGTGAAATTTGAAACATTTCCAGAGGATTATTAGGTCCCTCTGACAGACTAATATATATACATTCACCTAAAGGATTATTAGGAACACTATACTAATACTGTGTTTGACCCCCTTTCGCCTTCAGAACTGCCTTAATTCTACATGGCATTGATTCAACAAGGTGCTGAAAGCATTCTTTAGAAATGTTGGCCCATATTGATAGGATAGCATCTTGTAGTTGATGGAGATTTGTGGGATGTACATCCAGGGCACGAAGCTCCCGTTCCACCGCATCCCAAAGATGCTCTATTGGGTTGAGATCTGGTGACTGTGGGGGCCATTTTAGTACAGTGAACTCATTGTCATGTTCTAGAAACCAATTTGAAATGATTCGAGCTTTGTGACATGGTGCATTATCCTGCTGGAAGTAGCCATCAGAGGATGGGTACATGGTGGTCATAAAGGGATGGACATGGTCAGAAACAATGCTCAGGTAGGTCATGGCATTTAAACGATGCCCAATTGGCACTAAGGGGCCTAAAGTGTGCCAAGAAAACATCCCCCACACCATTACACCACCACCACCAGCCTGCACAGTGGTAACAAGGCATGATGGATCCATGTTCTCATTCTGTTTACGCCAAATTCTGACTCTACCATCTGAATGTCTCAACAGAAATCGAGACTTATCAGACTAGGCAACATTTTTCCAGTCTTCAACTGTCCAATTTTGGTGAGCTTGTGCAAATTGTAGCCTCTTTTTCCTATTTGTAGTGGAGATGAGTGGTACCCGGTGGGGTCTTCTGCTGTTGTAGCCCTTCACAATTGCTTTGCTGCACACCTCGGTTGTAACAAGTGGTTATTTCAGTCAAAGTTGCTCTTCTGTCAGCTTGAATCAGTCGGCCCATTCTCCTCTGACCTCTAGCATCAACAAGGCGTTTTCGCACACAGGACTTTTTTGGACTGCTCAGTCCAAAATCCACAAAACTGCAGGAATGACCCGGAAACCATGGATTTTAAATGTGAAAAGAACAATGTTATACATAACAATAAATCAATTTATGGTGCCAGGCACCACAACAAACTCTGCATGTCCGACAAATAAATTCTTGCGCATAAAAGAGCATATATAAGTGCTGTGGTGAGCCTGTGATGACAAGTTGGGAATGCCTTCTGCTGTTTTGAGTGGAAGTCTATTGGAAAACACACCAGAGGCATTATTGTTCACATTGTGGGAAGGGCTCCCTCGGCATAGTGTTATGAGTAATGCCTGTGGCCGGCCGCAGAAAATGCCACTCTCACACACTCCACCGAATTAAGGTCGACGTTGCATGGCAGTGTTGCTTACAGGCATTTGACTGCTACTTTTCACACTAGCTTAATTAACCAAGTCTGTGCTATTCCCCTCAAACTCTCTCTTTCACTCCCACACACATAAACAAACAAAGCAAAAAGTCATTATTCCTTCTGTTTTTGGAGCTCAAAGTAGACATGAAAGGGTCAGACAGTGAACTCAGCATGCCTGATGGCGGATTTACAGCTGGACTGGCCTAATTATCACATATTTTTGCCATCACTAAATTGAGAAGAGATTCTTTCCATGCCTCCTCCTCTCTCTTTAATTATTTTTAAGGGGAAGGGTTTTGGGTGAGTCCAAGGACACTGTTTGGAATGCTGGAAGATGTTGTACAAACTTTCACATCGCTAAAGGGTTTTTTTGGTGAAGAGGGAGCAGAAGTATGCAGTCAGAGAGGAACGAGCAGATTATGTTTGACAAAATACAGGATGGTGACGGCTAACACCAAGACACTCATGTCTGAGATGCAGGATGTGTCCCATAATTCAGAGCAATGATCTGTGCGGCCTCATGCTCGAGTAAATGTGAAGCAGAATCATGTTGTGTTCTATAAATCATATCGGTGTGTACATTTTTGAGAAAACGTGAACCGGATGTTCAGCATATGGCACTGACAAATGCTTGGAAACAGTTTTGATTTAGGACAGCTACTATCAAGATTGTGAGCATGACTCTCTGGAGGAGATTTTTGTTTATGTCAAAACACATATGGACACACACATGCTTTTTTTGTTTTGCGAAACACACAAAAAGGTACATTTTTTAAAAAGAATTTTCACATTTAGATTTTTTCCCATTATGGTAACCACTTTTGAAAAAATAACAGCAATTGAGCTGGATGATAAATATACAATATATTAGAATATATGAGAAATAACAACTGATTTTTTTCTTAAAGGGATAGTTCACCCAAAAATAAAAATTCTGTCATCATTTACTCCCCCTCAAGTTATTCCAAACCTGTATGAATTTCTTTGTTCTGCTGTACACAAAGGAAGATATTTGGAAGAATGTTTGCAACCAAGCAGATCTCACCCCCCATAGTAATTATACATTATATCATATAGTTTTGCATTATATTATATATCATACGCATTATATTATATAGTAATCACATTATATCCGTTAATGTGCATTTATTGTTAGCTGTTTAATGTGAGACCAAATATTCACGATAGGCTTCACATCTGGACTCTGATGCCAAAACATGATCCTGATGCATTTGTTCTAAAGCCACTTCTTGGTTGTCTTTGCAGTTTAGGCAGGAGTATTATCTTGATGAAAAATAACACCTGATCATTCTTCTTTAGATAACATCTCTTCATTTGTGGAAACTAAGCAAGCCATTCTGCAATATTCTCCTGTGCTTCAAAACATTAAATGACTTTTCGCAGTGAAGTATCTCACTAAAAAGGCTGCAGTGACATGTCTTCCTCCATACTTCACAGAGATGCATTTATTGTTATAATTCTCACCAGATTTTCGTAGACACCGCTCTGGAGTATCATCATGCAACTCGTGTTTCATCGTGATTCATCACTCCACACACTTCCCATATTCTGTCAAAAACGAAACTTTGATTTGTCTTTTGATGTTTTTCTGAGACAGCAATGGCTTTTTAAGAAGTTCAATTGTTTAAATTTCACTAATTACTTGACCAATAATTTGTGGTTAAAACAATTAAAAGCTTAGTGTTTAGCTATTTTGGGCTTGGGCCTCGTTTTTTTTCTTTTTTCTTTTTTTTTTAGCCCAGGAGTGTACATTTAATCCATTCGGCATAATCAGTTTCATGTCATTTCACAGAGTGGATCCTCAACATGTTTAAACAGGCATTTTGGCAAAACAACCTGAAAGTCTTGCGACATCGGTAGGACGTAATAAAGATACCTAGAGACAGACTTGGAACAATAATAATAGAAACTTCTTTTTTTAATATAAACTGTTCATTTTAAAATGATAATACACACAAATGTCCTCAAACATGTGCCTGCGAGCAACCAGAACAATAAAGAAAAGGTCTATATTTGTAGTTGCAAAAGTTTGCAACACTTGAGAGATACAGAATCTGATTTCATGAGCTTTCTCTATCTCCATGTTTCTGTGACACTGTTCCATTAAACATAAATAAATAAGTAAATAAATAAATTGCAACCACATTAACATAGCACAATGTTCAGAATGGAAATCATAGAAATATCATGTATTCAACATTTACGTGAAAATATATTTATTAAAAATATTAATATTATTATATTTATAAAAATATTATTTTTATTTAATATCGAAATTATACCCTTTAATTTTGACTCGTATACATTCATGATTATTTACTAGAAATACTTAGAAGGACTCTTAAAAATAAATTGAAGAACTAAATGGTCAATCTAATAAATAAAAAAACAAACTGACAAATTAATAGATATATTTAACAGTTTGAAATTTTATAAAATGTTGTTAAATACAACAATAAAAAATTAATTGCTTGACTAAAATTGACAAAAAACATTTGAATTAATTTATGTTTTAACATGTAGTAAAATAACAATAAAATAAATAATAATATAAATTGTTTTTAAATTAAACAATAAATAATCATCATGTTAATCATCATGTTAACCTGACAGTATGAAGGCCGCAGTCATTGTTTGTCTTTTCCTCGCTCAAAGAAAATTATGAGTGTTTGTGTCTTTTCACATTCCTTCCTGTGTTTGCTTTCACATGTGTGTGTGTGTGTGTGTGGGTTCATGGGATATTCTCAAAAGCAGGAAATGACTTCATATTAAACTTGCCTGACAATAACAAAACTATGTACAACCCACGTACACCTGGGCACACCTTTACTTTTACTAAACCGGATACACCCACACAGTCAAAGTTTATTGCATAAGCACATATGTGTCCAGACATCTACAACCAAAAGCGCATCATATGAGGAACAACAGGTCCATGATACACCACCGCGAGTGGAAATGAAACAGCATGAAAGCACAAAACTCACTTATCATTTCCTACATTTTGCCAGCTATACCAACCACAACACATATTATTATTAGGTCTCTAATTTGTATGATCCTGTTCATTTTAATCAGATGACGCCATATGACCTGTTGATAAACTACATGGCTGCGTTTTCTCTCAGAGCAGATGGGAAATGACACAAGGAGGGGGAAACGGGGGCTCTAAACAGGGTTGAAGCTGAAGAGGAAAAAGGAGTGAAAATAAAGGGAAGGAAAACTTCCTGAGCGTCACAGGCTGCTCCAGTGACGCCTTCTCATTGTTCCTCAAGTGTTTAAAACAGAAAAAGACACAGACTTGAACTTGTCTGTGAACTAACCCTGAAAGCTGCTGATATGTTTATAGTTTCACGTCTGTGAACTCGCCGTCAGATACACGAATTCCTGTTGTGAAATTTACCCATGTGACAAAAGCAACATGTGACCATCTATGTCTACAAGTGACAGCATGGTTCAGTTCAGAGCCGTATACTCAGAAACACGGTCATATGCTCAATGGATTCCTGTCAAATATCTCTGAAACACTTCTCCATTTTGTTCCAGAATGTTCCAGCATGTCTTCACGTCCACACATCCCCTCATTTACCCCCTCGTACAATCATCAACACCGACAATTCACTGAGAAACAAACCGGACACGGCCACAGGCCTAAAAATAAACCTCAACGGCTCCCTAAGGATTTCGTTGAGTCATCTGCATTATACAAGCTCTCAGTGTCCGTTTATGTGCTCTTAAAAGTAAATGAACTTTCCAACTTTCCAGAAACTAGCAAACAGTCTGAATTTTATGTTATTCGCAGAATAATTCACTTGAAACTTTCACAGAGAAAAGGATCTCGGCAGACAGAATGATCCTTTCATTTTTCCGGAGCTCTGTGGTTGCAGAAGTGGAATTTTCAACCCCTGAAAACAGTTCAAAATAGGTCATCCTAACTCCACAGCACTGGAAAACAATCACAAAACACGAACAAAGAATTCAAGGGCTTTCCCAAAACATCTGAAAGTGATTCCTCGACACTCCTTTTTGGTCTAGAATCCAATTATTCTAAGCAAAGAAGACCTGAGAAGTCAGGTCCATGTATATTCACAAGGTAAGTATTATCTAAGAGCACATCCGGTAATTTAGTATGGCTGCCGGTGATAAGGGCGTGTATTTTTCCTGTGTCACGTTGTCTATTCAGATCACTGGAGGATAATGCTCTCCTGACCCCAGCACAGTCTGCTCCACGTATCACTTTCTCCCTGTCTCTTTCTTTTATGATCCGCGTCTTTGTGTTTTGTCTTTACAAATACAAATGCACTTCCACTCTCTCAGCAAAAGAAGAGAGTATATCAATCGCTCGCTGTCTACAATTCCTACTTTGTCTGTGCAGAGCCAAAGAATATGAAAAGAATCCATTATTCAGTTTGGTTACACTTTATTTCAATGGTCCACTAGACACTCTACTAACTAACTGACTAACTTTGCAACTACATGTCAACTAACACTCATTAGAGTATAAGTGGACAGAATGCCTGTTGGAGGACCATAAAAATAAAGTATTAGCAGATGTTAAGCAGTCTAATACTCTATTTACTGCAAAGTAAAAGAGTTGCAAAGTTACTTATAGTTAGTAGAGTATCTAAAGTGGACCATCAAATTGACGTGTTAACTTTAGTTTAAATATTCTGCTTGCCTTCAACTGGATGTTGTAGGCTATTTAATTTAGTTTTTCCCTATAGTTTTAACAATTTTAAAGTTTCCTTTTATCAAGTAATTCTTGCAGTCATTATCTAAATATTGTTATTTACATTATTATTTTAACAGTAATTTTATTGCAATAGATCAAAATAAAAATCTGCAAAAAATGATACTTAAACTAGTGATTCTGAGCCAGTTTTACCATAAAAAAATCAAAATGCAATATTTATATATATTGAAATTTAAAATGCAATATATTTATTGTCTGCACACAAACATGTGACGTGTAAAGAAAACAGTAAATATCAAGGTAAATATGTGAGCAGGGTATTTCTATTGTGTATGTGTAACGCATTACAAGTAACGAAAATTACGTAATCAGATTACTTTTTTCAAGTAACTAGTAAAGTAACGCATTACTTTTAAATTTACCACAAAATATCTGAGTTCCCTTTAATGCATTACTTTTAAAAAACTTTTCCCAACACTGGAAATTATACAAATGTTTTAAATGTGTGTATTTGGGATATACTGTAAAATGATGGTTATTAAATAGTATTAACAAGACAAAGGATCCATTTTTCATTTCAACCACAGAATCAATGGTGATCTGAGATGTGATGAAATTTATGAGAAAATTCTCTTGTGAGGCATCCTAACGTATAAGATATTGTTAAAGGGCAATTAACTAAAATTATGAAATTTTAGTGAACAAAATAAAGTTAGAAAATGGGTTTTATTCTTAAAGGTCACAGCGCCACAAGTGCCTGCATTTGAATAAACACTCATCCAACAAAACTACTTTTTTGTGGAAACTCACTAAAAAGTGCTAGTGTTATGAATGCTATGCATTATTTTGTTAATGCAACGGCATCCATACATTACCGGGTGTAGCTTAAGCATCCAATTTAATACAGTTGCCAGTGATGGGAATAGCCATTCATTCAGCAAAGACTGAGTATTATTTCTTCAGATATGCAAGGAATCTTTAACAGTTCCAGATGTCGAAAATCAGCCTGTGATATAGCTTTCAGCAGGACTCAAGGATAGCTTGTCAGAGTTTTAATTTAGTAGACATGATTAAATGAGTCTAAAGCCTCAGAAAAGCTACATAATGGACTGAAGTTACCTCAGAAAGTATGCCCACTATTCACAACATAAGTGATTTAGGCACAATTTGATGCAATTTCACTCAGAAATTGCTAGTAATTTTCACAAATAGTTGCACGCAACACATTAAACACGAAATTTTGAAGTACAAAAACTGAAATATTTTCTTATAAAACATGCTTAATAATCTTCCAGTAATCAGTACAGTTTACAGTACACACTCATACACACACACACACACACACAGGTTTGTTTTGTGTATCTTAGTGAGGGCATTCCATAGGCGTAATGATTTTTATACTGTACAAACTGTATATTTTATCCCCCTACACTAAACCTACTCATAAACCTACCCATCACAGAAAACATTACTGCATTTTTAATAAAACATTGCTTAGTATGTTTTTAAAGCTATTTTAAATATGAGGACGCAAATGTCCTCATATTTCACATTTAAGTTGTAATACCAGTGTAATCCCCATGTCATTATACAAATCTGTGTCCTCATGAATCACACACACACAAACACACACACACACACACACACACACACACACACACACACACACACACACAATGATTTCTAAAAGCCAGTGAACAATTTTGAAGTTGTGTCCTTTATAAACTAATTAACTTAAAGTATTGGCATTATGCACTGTGTGTAAGACTGGAACAGCTGGTGTGTTTAAAGTGTGTTTATGCAGTAGTAGTGTGTCTGAATCATGGTGAACAGGCACATAAACACTGCTGAAGCCTTCCTCATTGGCCTTGACCCCTGTGCACCCTCCCTCCCTCTCTCCCTTTTGTGTGTGTGTGTTTGTGTGATAGTGAACGTCTGCACTCCCTGAGGGCTCAAGACTGAGACCAGGTCTTTCATGAGACATAGGTCACTATGCCCAGTTGACTTCAAGTTACACACACACACACACACACACAGTAGGCCTAAAGAGTAGAAGACACTTGGGTAGCTTATGTGGGTGGGTGAAAATGATAGCAAAGAGAAGCGTGGAAGACGAGAGGTGAATGAAAGATACGCTTTCAAAAAACGGAGGCAGTACTATGGTACAGGCATAGTATCAGATACCACAGGCCTTTGCATCATGGTATCAGTTACTTCAGAAACATCCATAAAATTTAACAGTGCATTAATGTTTGGTGCATAAATGCATACAATTGCATAAAATGCATAAAAAGGATATAATTCAACAG
Organism: Zacco platypus; assembly: GCA_038088235.1. Classification (NCBI taxonomy): domain Eukaryota; kingdom Metazoa; phylum Chordata; class Actinopteri; order Cypriniformes; family Xenocyprididae; genus Zacco; species Zacco platypus. The sequence goes on from CM076070.1 coordinate 10,562,175, forward strand.
TAATCAACAGTCACAGTGAAGATATTTATAATGTTATAAAGGATTTTAATTTAAAATAAATGTTTCTATTCATCAAAAAAATGTAGTACAGTTTCCACAAAAAATGTGTGCAGATTGATAATAATGTTTTTTGAGTGCCAAATCAGCATATTAAAATGATTTCTGAAGAATCATGTGACACTGAAGACTGGAGTAATGATGCTGAAAATTCAGTTTTACCATCACAGGAATAAATTACATTTTAAAATATGTTAAAATAGAAAAACAATAAATAATACGACACAATATTAATGTTTTTGTTGTATTTTGGATCAAATAAGCGCAGCCTTGGTGAGCATAATCATCTTTTGAGTAAAAAGTTATAAATCAATATTTATCCTTCAATATATTAAGGGATTTGAATGACTTCAAGCGTATGTTAAAGCATTTATTTTACATTCAATCTTCAGTCACTAGAGAATAATGATGAATATTGTCTGAACCTTTCACTGAGAGAAAAGTACAACTTATCTGTATGTTTTGGGAAAGTTCCTGATTAGAGCAAGAGCTCTATCAACTTCAGCCTTGAAGAAAATGTGTATCTGTGTGTGTGTGTGTGTGTGTTTGTGTTTTTTTAAAGATCTGTATTGGAGAGGGGAACAACGGGAGCCTCGCCTGCGGAGATGGAATGACTTGTTTTCCCTGACAAACTGGAGCCTAGAAACGCAGTTCAGTGCCTAAACCATAGTGTTGGTGTCATGCGGATAATCAGTGAGATTGCCTCAGCCTATAAGTCCATATGTGGAAATTTTCTATGTTTATCTATTTCTTAACCAATCACAATCATTCAAACTGAAGTAATGATGTAGCTTAAGGACCTTAGTGTAAAGTATAATTGCTGTGGAAATGTGAATGAAGCTGACCTCTGCTGATGAAATTATTCTCTTCAGTAAAAATTTCTTCAATTGATTTAAACTCTTCGTTCATCATATCTGGTTCTTGGGACTTTAACTGTAAAATCTCCAACAGTATTTACATGGTGACCCAAACTTCTTCAAAGAATACTATGTTATTAACATGGTAAATGTCCAAAAACAGAGTAGTTTATATCAGTACTTTAAGGCATTACCATAACACATGTCTAAAAAAACATGCCACTGTATAGTGTTGGTTATTAGACAGAACAGGTGGTGGATTTTACAGTGAGTAACAGGAAAAGAGAAAACAGAATGATGTCAAGCATTGAGGTGGAGTGCCCCAAACAAGAGAAGTAAACAGCAGGAGAGAGGATGTTTATGAGACATCATGTTAGCTGCTAATTTGATGAACTACATGTATGGGTGGAGACTCACCTTCACAAACATAGAAATGTGGCCTGATCAGTCACCTGACGCTGACGACACTCCAACACACAGCGCTTAAAGATTTAACTCTCTTTCACTATCACAAACACAGAAAGAGACTTAAAGGGATGGTTCACCCAAAAAGGAGAATTGTGTCATCATTTACTTGATGACAGAATTTTAACTATCTCTTTAAAAGAAGCTGATTTCATGTGCTCACATACCACAGAGGCAAATATTCTGTAATAAAAAACGAGAGAGAGATCAGCACAGCTTGACACAGATGACTCAGTTAAATAGACAGAGAAAATAAAGGGAGGAAAAATCAGAAAACAGATTAAAGAAAACAGACGGGGGACTAAATGCCAATGTAAAGAGAGAACGGGCCTGACGAGTTGAAGAAAGAGGGGAAAAAGGAACGTAATAAATGAGGGAAGGACGGACGGAGACAGTGAGCAAATAAAGATGAAAAAAGCTCTGACAGATACATAGAGGAAAAGAAAATGAGACAGAGTGAGACAGTTGATTCAGACTGTTGTCTAATCCGGTCTAAGGCAGTTGGCCCTTGGCTTCTTACCAGGCGTAAATGTACAGTAATTCAAAGCATGCGACTTGATGTCGGCTGGGGGGAATGTGTGTGTGTGTGTGTGCTGTGGTCAAACACAAAGAGTATGCTTCTGTGCATCGAGAAACACACTAATTCACTCAAACAATCAAGGTTCCTGGTGAGACTATATTCATCAATACAGGTTATGAAATGATTTGTAGATGTGCTCTAACTCAGCTCTAATCTAATAGTTACCATCAGTATAAGACCGTCTGTGTTCCACCTCAGTGCCTGAAGCTAGACCCTGAAGCTAAGTACTGATGCCCATCTAATGTGGCACGTCATCTTCATAGATTTATAGTCAATAAATGTTAGTTGAAGCAAAAAATTGTAACTTGGGGGAATGTAAAATAGTTTACATTAAAACTTGACTGATGATGCAAATTCGATGCTGTTGTGACTGCACATTCTACTGTATATTATTATGTCTACATACTATATCTATATCACAAATACGAATCTAATGAAAACACATTTTCCTTTTATAATTCATGATTCTCAGTATGCACAAAGTTGATTCTCATTATATTCTCGCTATATGTAATACAGAAATGTATTAATGTATACAGCAACATAACACAAAACAGTGCTTTTAAATGTATTAAAGTAAAAAGTTATGATATACATATAAAATTATGTGTATATTATGGCGTCCAAGAAATTATTGTATTTATAATATGAAATTTGAGATTGTGTAGTGGAAATTGGAATATATGGAATAGAATAAAACTTGAATATATGTAATGAAAGTCTGGATATATGGAATGAAAGTTTGAATTCAGACTTTTCTTCCATATATTCAAATTTCATGCATATATTCAAACTTGCATTCCATATATTCAGACTTTTGTTCCATATATTCACTTTCTTTCCATATATTCAGACTTCCGTTCCATATATTCAAGTTTCATTCCATATATTCACTTTCATTCCATATATTCAAATGTCATGCGTATATTCAAATTTCATGCGTATATTCAAACTTGCATTCCATATATTCAGACTTTTGTTCCATATATTCACTTTCATTCCATATATTCAAATTTCATGTGTATATTCAAATTTCATGCGTATGTTCAGACTTTCATTCCATACATTCGTTTTTCCATTCCAAATACTCAAATTTATTATTATAAATCCAACAATTTTCTAATTTTTTTCAGCATAATTTTATTATTTATGTTTGTATATTATTCAAATTTATTAGAAACATATTTTATAATAAATTACATGATAATTTTTTAATAATCCAAAAGTACATTTTTTAGTATAGCTATATTTTATGATGTGTATATATAATTCAATATTGTTATAAGAATATAAGAACAACAATTAGTGTTTTCTGGATTTTGACATTACTACATGTTACTCCAAAGTACATCATTGCATTAAAAACAATGGCAATGTTATAGTACTTTTTTCGTAAGTATGATGAATCCCAAAAAAGAGAAAAGCAACCCGGGGCCTGCTCAGACTATGACATTTAGTTCTAGCAAAGCTATTAGTTGTTCCGAGTTCACACATTTTCGCAGCGTTCATCATGATGGAGTAGGATTCATAAAGACATTCCTCGGGGTTACATTTCAGCATAAAGTCTGCTGCAGACAATATTCCACATCTTCAGCAATGAACTCATGGAAGAGTGCACAGCAGGGCTGAAATGGAAAAGCCAGCCATGAAGAGATGAGGGTGGGGGTGGGGGGAATCATGAAAGTAACAGTTAACACTTCCTGCATTACTCCCTGCAGAAACAGAGCAACTGCACTCTGTATTTTACAGTAGTTTTACTGTAGTAGAAACCTACAGTAAAAAATACTGTAAAATACAGAGTGCAGCTAAAATCCTACAGTGGGTACGGAAAGTATTCAGACCCCCTTAAATTTTTCACTCTTTGTTATATTGCAGCCATTTGCCAAAATCCTTTAAGTTCATTTTTTCCCCCTCATTAATGTACACACAGCACCCCATATTGACAGAAAAACACAGAATTGTTGACATTTTTGCAGATTTATTAAAAAAGAAAACTGAAATATCACATGGTCCTAAGTATTCAGACCCTTTGCTCAGTATTTAGTAGAAGCAACCTTTTGATCTAATACAGCCATGAGTCTTTTTGGGAAAGATGCAACAAGTTTTTCACAGCTGGATTTGGGGATCCTCTGCCATTCTTTCTTGCAGATCCTCTCCAGTTCTGTCAGGTTGGATGGTAAACGTTGGTGGACAGCCATTTTTAGGTCTCTCCAGAGATGCTCAATTGGGTTTAAGTCAAGGCTCTGGCTGGGCCATTCAAGAACAGTCACGGAGTTGTTGTGAAGCCACTCCTTCGTTATTTTAGCTGTGTGCTTAGGGTCATTGTCTTGTTGGAAGGTAAACCTTCGGCCCAGTCTGAGGTCCTGAGCACTCTGGAGAAGGTTTTCTTCTAGGATATCCCTGTACTTGGCCAAATTCACCTTTCCCTCGATTGCAACCAATCGTCCTGTCCCTGCAGCTGAAAAACACCCCCACAACATGATGCTGCCACCACCATGCTTCACTGTTGGGACTGTATTGGACAGGTGATGAGCAGTGCCTGGTTTTCTCCACACATACCGCTTAGAATTAAGGCCAAAAAGTTCTATCTTGGTCTCATCAGACCAGAGAATCTTATTTCTCACCATCTTGGAGTCCTTCAGGTGTTTTTTTTTTTTAGCAAACTCCATGCAGGCTTTCATGTGTCTTGCACTGAGGAGAGGCTTCCGTCGGGCCACTCTACCATAAAGCCCCGACTGGTGGAGGGCTGCAGTGATGGTTGACTTTCTACAACTTTCTCCCATCTCCCGACTGCATCTCTGGAGCTCAGCCACAGTGATCTTTGGGTTCTTCTTTACCTCTTCTTTACTCTCACCAAGGCTCTTCTCTCCCGATAGCTCAGTTTGGCCGAACGACCAGCTCTAGGAAGGGTTTCTGGTCATCCCGAACATCTTCCATTTAAGAATTATGGAGGCCAGTGCTCTTAGGAACCTTAAGTGCAGCAGAATTTTTTTGTAACCTTGGCCAGATCTGTGCCTTGCCACAATTCTGTCTCTGAGCTCTTCAGGCAGTTCCTTTGACCTCATGATTCTCATTTGCTCTGACATGCACTGTGAGCTACAAGGTCTTATATAGACAGGTGTGTGGCTTTCCTAATCAAGTCCAATCAGTATAATCAAACTCAGCTGGACTCAAATGAAGGTGTAGAACCATCTCAAGGATGATCAAAAGAAATGGACAGCACCTGAGTTAAATATATGAGTGTCATAGCAAAGGGTCTGAATACTTATGTGACCATGTGATATTTTAGTTTTTCTTTTTTAATAAATCGGCCAAAATGTCAACAATTCTGCGTTTTTCTGTCAATATGGGGTGCTGTGTGTACATTAATGAGGAAAAAAATGAACTTAAATGATTTTAGCAAATGGCTGCAATATAACAAAGAGTGAAAAATTCAAGGGGGTCTGAATACTTCCCGAACCCACTGTATATGTAACAAAACACCATTGTGCATAAATTATATGAAAAAGGACAAATATGTCTATTTAAATAATGCAACATCAAATGTGATGGGACTTTTGGAAAAACTTGTAAAGTTGGCTTTGGGTTAGGGAACAGCATTGTATAATAAATATAATATAATATAATATAATATTATATTTTTAACAATATTTTACAGCAAAACCACACGTATTGTCCTAATACAACTAATATTAATATTTAATCAGGGTGACCAATAAAATTGTTTACTACAGCTTTTCACATGATTTTTCCAGCAAGATTTCTATAACCTTCCCTGAGTGCATCAAACAAACAATTGCATCAGAATCCCTGATCACTTCCCTTCAAAATCAAAAGTGATAAAACTGAGAGAAAGAGCGAGTGTGCGCTTGTATCCAGGCTACAAAGGAAGTAAACGGCAAAACAAGGCAGTGAGTAACAATTCAGACCTTTTTCAAAAGGTCTGGCCTCATGAGCTTCACATGACTCCACTTTACCCTGCTCCTCTTTTTGTCTCTGACTTTCTCTAACAACACAAAGCCGCGTACTTGAGCGTTATCTAGTTATCTCTAGCTTGAAATTGCTGTACAGTTATACAGTTAGCTGTGACCTTTCTGGCTCGGTGCATTGCTCCCTCTCTCTCTCTCTCTTTCTTCATCTATCTCTTTTTTTCCTCTCTCTCCTTCTTCTCTCCGGCACACAGGCTCCCTGTGTGTTCTGGACTGAATGGCATGCAAATGGAGTGGGTGTCTGGGAGGCCTTTCATCCGGCCCTGAGAGAGTGAGTAAGAGAGAGAAGAGAAAAGAAAAAAGGAAAAGAGACAGTCATCTTTTATCCGTTTGAGTGAGAACAGTTGTCCCAGCAGTTAGTCGGTGAGAAAAAGCAGGGTGGAGGTTGCCCTGTAGAGTTTGACATCTGGCGGACATGCTGTGTTCATTTGAGTCACAGGCTCATTTGCCCCTGTGAACAGCAGGGACAAAGCGGCCCACTCACACAACACCGTGAATACAGTAAAACCTTCATTTAATGAAGAAAAACTGATGAGGATGCTCAAAAAAGCCAATAGTTTGTGCAACCTTCAAGCTTAAAGGCATAGAACCGGATCTTTAGAACTGAGCAGTTCGTTTTGTAATTACTGACTTGCGCTATACGGTGGATATGTTTGCGGTTTAGCAAACTAGAACCTCCTGAAAGCGCCTGAGGCATTGAGTAAATTATTCCCCCGTCGTGTCTTGTGACTTGATCCATATCTGATTTGGGCCCCTCGAAGCACAAAGGAAAAGGGAAGTTTTCATCAGGACATATGCGGTTCACTCTACAGGGAGGACATAAACTTCACAGGAGCCATCAGTTTAACCAATAACGCATTTGAAATTGAAGTGTGAAGACTCTAGGGGATCGATGACGGGGTTGGAATTATATGGGACTGCTGAGATGTTCGTGTAATGTAGTCATCGCCTCACACAAACCCTGTGTTATGCGGAGACCTGGATTGTTTAGGTTAAGACTTTGAGTGGGAGTGTGAAGCTCCAGGGAAGTGTGTATGTTTGGTGAGTGTCAGAGGCCCAGGCTGGAGATGTCGGCATTGGCTGAGGCCTGTGACATCTGGAATGGCATCCTTCCTTAATGTAAACATCATTGTATCAAGCAATACCTGGGACCAGTCGGATAAACACAGCCATTATGTTAAGATTATGTGTCTTAAGAGCTAGCATGACACACTAGCAGTTTGTCAGTCTTAGTTTTTGGTATCAACTACAGGCCAAACTACGTTTTTTATGTAACTGAGATAAAAAGTTCTAAAATTTTGATGACTAACTTGTAAGACTAGTTTTAGCTTACTGGCCCCTGCTTTTAAACACTGATAAAATGAATGCAGTTTACATAAACAAATAAATGAAAGAAATTAATTGATAATAATTTTATGAATCAGACTTTTTATATTTGAACTTTAAATTTTAATGGATTTTCAGAGCCTGAAAAACAAATTAAACTAATAAAAGTAATTCTAATAGCCTGATTGTAAACCAGTGGTTCTTAACCAGTGGTCCGGGGCGAGGAGCTCAGCAAAGTTTCAAGAGGGCTTAAAGGGATAGTTCACCAAAAAATGAAAATTCTGTCATCATTTACTCCTCCTCAAACCTTTCTTTGCTCTGCTGTACACAAATGAAGATATTTGTAACCAAGCAGATCTCGCCCCCATTGACTACCATAGTAGGAAAAAAAATACAATGGTAGTCAATGGGGGGCGAGATCTGCTTGATATCTTCCAAATATCTTCCTTTGTGTACAGCAGAACAAAGAAATTTATACCGGTTTGGAACAACTTGAGGATGAGTAAATGATGACAATTTTTATTTTTGGGTGAACTATCCCTTTAAGATGACTAAAATAAGTAAATCAGCTATAACAAGCTGATTGAAAAAAAAAAATCAAGATATATTACTCAGTCACTCAACAATGGTTTGCTTCCTTTGAAAAAACAGGTTCCCAACAGTTTTGGAGACCTGGATATATAAGGAAACATCATTTAAAAAGTCTGATTTCTTAACCTGGAAAAGTAATGTAAAATCATTAAATGTTATAACCTCCTATAATTTTTTTAAATATACATGTAGTTATAATATTTTATTATTTTACATTCCATATATATGTATGTCCATTTTTGTCTAGAATCTAGAATATTTTATCGGGTAGGAGAGGACATATGAAAATAATGGAGGACATATCAAGTTATCTGCCGCCCTCTGCTGTTGATAATCAATTACTGCATCGCCACACATCACACAGGCCACGAAAGGAAGTTCAGTGGTTAAAACACCAACAGACAATAAAAGTATGGAACTTCATCTTTGCCATATGACATTTCCACGTGCTATTCATAGAAATATATTTAACCTTTTTAATCTGATTTTGTGATAGGCAACAGGGAGCGATTTCAGGGATAGCTGATTTTACCACAAGGAACAATTAACTTGCTACTAATCATCCACATTTTTGTAAAATAACAACAGCAACAATTCTACGACTACCAATAATAATTGTTTAAATCTGATGGCAGTTCCGCTCCCAAAGCATTATGGGACAGTAAAGTGTTCATTAATGGCAAGCGTATTATTTCATATTCTTACATCATACAGAGCCTATCTGACGTGCCTCTTTTTTGGGTCTGTTTACACGACACCGTTTTCAACTAAAAACGTAACACTTTAATGCGTTTTGGCCGTTCATTTACACGTGAAAACGGGTTTCAAAGTGGAAGTGTTTACGTTACAGTCTCCGTGTAAACTTCAGGAACGCGACTCTGTGGAAACGGTGACGTCTTGTACATGCGTATTACGTGTTTAGTCCATCCACCTTTATTTTTTTTAACGTAGAATAAGGCGTTTTTTGTGAATGTGCGATATTCTCGATGTATTAGCCGCTATAGAGAAATAACGAGAAGATTTCAAAGTGCAGTGAACTGTAAAAAATAAGGTGTATTGGCATGCGCGAGGCGGTGCTCTGTAAAAGAATGCGTGTGTGCGCATGCGCGTAGTCTTGCTTTACCAGGTGACATCGCCAACTACTTGGCACGCGTAATTCTTTTTCGCGGATCCGTATGAAGATAGTTTTTATAACGTTGTCAGAAAAAAAACTTTTCCGTTTTTAGTACATCGTTGTCGTGTAAACGTACCCTTAGATACCATATGGTACGCCTGTTCGGTTATTCAGTGTCCACAGTTAAATGCCTCATACACTGATTTTATCTCAACATTTAATATATATATATGTATATATATATATATATATATATATATATATATATATATATATATATATATATATATATATATATATATATTATTTTTTTTTCTTGTGATTCTGCAGATCAATGCAATTGCATACATAAAGGAGTAATGAAGACATTTTTTCCCCACTGCCAATAAATAAATAAATATTTATTCAAATGAAACTAGCACTAGCACCTTTTCTCTTTGAAAGACTGATAGTCTTTGAAAAGGCAATATATACCATCACAAACAAAACTGTACCTGAAAAAAATAAATCTATCAGAGAGTTTTTGTCTGTCTTTCTCGCTCTTACACACACTACATCCCATGTGCCTGAGGGCTCTCTGCTCCACTAGCAACATTTATAACAAGGTCTTTCCTGTTACTGTACTGTAAATGTACATTCAGAGCTGGGCTACTGTATGTCATTAAAGCTGCCATTTCCTTTCCCTGTTCCTCTACATTCAATTTTCATTTCATTGTTGATCTTATTTTTCCTTTCCTCCCGATTCTCTTTCCTTTCCTTATTTCCTCTATACTTTCATTTCCCCTTTTCTATTCCTCTTTTTCACTTTTCCATTTCCTCTTCTTACTCCTCTTTTTCCTTTCCCATTTTCTATTCTCTCTCCTTTCACTATACTTGTTCATCTTCCCCCCTTCCCCTCTCTTCCCTATTCACATTTCCTCCTGTTCCATTTTCCTTTCTCATTTCTTCATTCCTCTTTTTTCCTTTCCCATCCCATTTGCTCTTGTCTTTCACTCTTATTGTTCCTCTTTTTCCATTTTCCCATTTTCTCTCCTTCCTTTCCCTTCCAATTCTCCCTTTTCCTTCCTGTTTGCGCTTCTCTTTCCTTGCCTTCTTCTTGACCCCAATCTCTTCCATATTCCCCATTTCCTTTCATTAATTTTTTCCATTCTCTTTCCTTTCCAATTTCGTCTTCTTTCCCTTCACATTTGCTTTTCCATTTCCTCATTCCTTTTTTCCATTCCCATTTCTTGTTTATCTTCTTCCCTTTCCACTTCCCCTCTTCCCTAATCCCATTTCCTCCTGTTCCTCTTTTTTCTTTCCCATTTCTCCTCTTTCCTTTTTGTCCTCTTTGCTCTTTTCCTTCCATCTTATTGATCCCCATCTCGTCTTATTCCTTTTTTCTTTTCTTTTCATTTTCCTCTTCTATTACTTCGATTTCCTATCTTCTTTCCTCTCCCATTCCTTTTCCTTTTTTGTTTCAGTTCATCTCCCTTTTCTCTTTCAAATCTCTTTCCTTCCCGTCTCATTTCCTTGTTTTTTTCTTTCTCATTTCCTCCATTCCCTTTCATTCCCTCACTTATGTACCTCAGAAACAGCTCATATAAGGTTTTGTTATAAATTTCACATATCAAAAAACACAAATCTCTTTTTATAGTCTGATGTAACAGACTATTTCATCACATATTCACACAGTTTTATAATAATCTAGCATTAGCAACACACTTTCACATAGCTCATCTTTCGCTCAGATGAAGTGATGTGTGATACCTGGGATGAGATGAGAGTGCGGCAGATACGCTTTATGTTCCGATGTGAGTTTGATTATACATCTATGCGTTATTATTCATGTATGCATGTGCACCTGTCAGCACATTGTAGGTTTCCAGCAGCTGAGATGTGTTAAAATGATTTTTCATTGGTTATCATTCATCCCATCTGGCCAATATGAGGTCACAATCCGGTACTAGATGTATACGGAAAAATAAAACAATAGGGGGAAAAAAAAATCACATATGGAAATCTCTCATCTCGGTTGATATGCGTGCGTGTTCTCTACATTCAGATCAAACCACCAGAGGTTCCTGTCAAAATATGTTTGATGGATTTTTACTGGGTTATCTGATGAATTTACACACAGCTGTCCATCATTTGTCATTTTGAGAGACAGCTGATGGAGAAGGGTTCGGACCAATCAACAGTCAGCTTGGTCACAATTAAAGGGATAGTTCACCCAAAAATTACAATTTTGTCATCTTTTTCTCACCATCTTGTTCTTTCAGTTTCTTTCTTGTGAGGAATAATAATAATAAAAAAATAATTAAATAATCACTCTTAATAAAACATAATAAAAGTAAATGGGGAATGGAGATTTCAAGCCTTAAAAAGGACCCTAAACCTTTTAATTTCTGTCTGATTCTCATGTAAAGCTATCATATGGCTTTAGGATACAGTGCATAGGTTACATACACTACTTTTATGACCTCTTTTTCATTTTGAAGAATTTAGATTTTTTTAGGTGAACTGTCCCTTTAAATTTATAATCATATTCCTTACCTCAAATCACACTTTTTCATTAAGCATTAGTCCTTTTCTGCTTTCTTCTTTTATATTTCTTCCTTTAGACCAAAAAAAAAATCTCTCTCTCTTTATATATATAACAACAATAATAATATTTTTTTAAGCTGTAAAAGTAAATGGTGTATAACAACATTTTGTTTTGGTTATCTTTGAGTACATCTCTCAGTTTACACTGGTTTTGCTATCCAACAGGCTTTAATAGTATTCAATAGTACAGATTTTTTTTTAATCTATTTGCAATCAGAAAGTTACTCAGAAATGCAGACAACCGTTGTGGAAAGACGCAAAATAAAAGTGTCCCACAAAAACGACGACACATTCTTCAACACTCTGAAGCATCGAGGCAGCCCGGTCTGTGGTCGCAAGTCAACATTTAGGCTGTTGAACTTCCTCAGTTTGCCTTTACGGAAACAAATGATCGCGAAAGCATACCCACAATCTTTAGCTGCAAATTTTCATCAGACAGGCTTAGTGTATAAGTCAGTTTGTTCTGATGTGTTTTAGGGTACTTGATAGGAATACTGTGTGCATGTGTGTGTGTGTGTGTGAGTTTATGTGAATCACTGAAACTTGTCTATTTGGTCACAACCCATCTTTAACACCCTGTTTTTATCAGTCAAGGAGAGGGAGGAGCAACTTTTTGCTGGGCTGGGCAACCTCAAGTGTCACCTCCTCTCTCCCTTTGTTGAACCCTCTTATCTCCGATAAGAACAGTGTTTTAGTCTTCATTTCCAAGGAAACTGTTTTTAGGTGTGGTTTGCGTCCAGCTCCTCACTGCTGTGGTTCATGGTAGAGTCGCTGGAGGGGATGGTTTTGCTGATGCGGTCCAGAGTGTCCACACTGGTGGAGTGTTTAGATTGAACTTTGCCGATTTCCTCCAAAGCGCTGGCCAAAGAGTCCAGATCACCACGTTCCTGATGCTGAGCTTCCCACAAACTCAAAATAACAGCAGATGGGCTTGGCTGGCGCGCAAAATAACCCAGGTTTCTGTATGTGAAAAAGAAGAAGGACAAACTTGGATTAACCGTAGAATCTGAACAATACAAAATACAATTTAAACAATAACAACAGTTTAAACCCTGCAAAGAGAAAGCAGGAACAAATGTTAAATGATAACTCTTAATTATTTAACTGCATGGTGATGAGGAGAAGTGAAATCCTAATGAAACTTTTTGTAAAACAAGTATTTTAAATATACTTTAATTGGTAATTTATATCATTTTACATTCATAACTGGTTCATAAAATCCAACCTTTTACATATCCATGTGAGAATCAGATTTCAAATAAGAAAATACTGGTAACAGATTACAGTAAGGTTCAATTTATTAAAATGAGTTTATATTAAGTATCAAGAACCAACAATATTTTACAGGATTTATTAATTTAGGTTAATGTTAATTCTATATTTACTAATACATTTTTATTTTTAAATGGGTGCTTGAGTTGATTATAATTTCCCTTTTTTTAACTTTAGTTTGTAATGTTTCTGTTAAAGCATAAACAACATCTGCAAAGTTACGACACTCAAAGTTCAATGCAAAAGAAGACATTTTACAACAAATGGGCAGGTAGGGACAGCAACGAGCTTCTTCCAGGGTTGGTGAAAAAGTTCAGTAGCCCTGCACACTGATTCGAGCACAACAAGTAGTAGTAGGCAAATAACAGACATGACACTAACACTGGATCGAGCAACTAAACATGTGGAGTGCAAAATGTTGTGCAGTGCCAGGTTGTGGGAAAACAACAGCTGCATTGGATTTGCAGAGAGCCTTAAATTAAAAATCGATGCCGTGCCTTATATACTGGAATGGCGCAACACAATGTGAGTAAAAAAGTTTTTACTGTGTCACTTGCTTTGTTACGGATCGTTTGATATGTACGGATTGTGTGTACATGTCTAACCAAAATCGTCAGTGACCATTGATTTGTGATATGTAATGTTTTTGTCTCAAAATCATTTATTGTCAGTAAATCAAACCAGCGATTAAAACGGTCAATTTCACATTGTTTCTCGTAGTAGGATGAAAATAATCTGTTATTTAAACAGTGATTAAATTATATATAGAAAGCGATCAAAGATTTCAATCGCTGGAATAGTCAATCAAACAGCGCAAGTGTTCTGGACTCTTGCCAAAACTCACGTTAGAATGAACAAATGTCTAATTTACATTGTGTTTGCACTGTTTGTTTAGTTATGATGAAAGCATTCATTAGTGTGCAGAAATCGAGTTACAATGACGAGATCTTTGCACTCATGCACTCAACATGTCTGTGATCAGCTACATGCTCATCACTGCAACCTTTCACACCACGATCTAAATATAATGCTATAATCAAAACTTGTCATGATTAGTAAACCTTGAGAACTTTAATAGTAAAAACGTGCTAAATGTTTTTGAGAGAATTCCACATGTAAAAGCTATTTCCATATGCAAAGATGTTAGCCAATCACAGCAGTGGGCATTTGCACGGTTTTTAGGGGCGTGTTTACTCTGAGATTTCAAATGTTCAAATCAGTGGGCTAAAATCAGTGTGGTAAAAATGCCTTTTATTACTAAACATTATAAGTGCACCTCAGGAAACATTATAAAATAATAAAATAATGCTGTTCATGACCCTGTAAGTTGTATAAATGAATAATAGGTAATGTATTATGAATGAACATTTAACATTTAAACAGCAGTATATTTAATAATTAACATTAACCTAAATTAATAAATACATAAATAAGCATAGTGTTTATTTTGTCTGTATATTTTTATTTAAAATTCTTATTGCGCTAACCCACAAGTTATATAAATGGTATATATAGTTATATAAATTCATATTATTCCACTGAGACACAGAATTATTACACTCTATTGCAAGGATTCTCAGTCTGCATAACTTTCAATTTAATAATGTTATCCTGTAATGCCTGTATGCCCCAACAACATATCAAAATGGGTAAATTAGTTTATTAAAGCGAGAAGGATATTAAAGAAGTTTTGCTGGAAGAAAATCAACCAATCTTTGAGACATAATTGAATCACAGAACAGGAAATCACAATTCTGCAGGTGAGTGTCTTAAAGAAGCAGACATAGTCCATCTTCTGCCTCCACATTTATAGCAACTGGGTTGTATTAAACAGCATGAGAACTTCCTTTTGACCTCACGCTGACCTTCCATTAATGCAATTTTAGAAAACAATCACTGCGTCAAAAATCGAATACCCTACTATACAGTTTGTGAAAAAACAGTACTCCATAAGTCTTAAAACATAGTGTTAAAAAAAATCAGTAGGTGAAAAGTACCCCAATGACCAACTACTTCCACTGAGATTCTGGAGTGTGCATTCAGACACTTTACTATCCCACGAGGCCACGGAAGAAGATTTATGAATGCAACTGCTGCTAGTGGGTCACATGACATGGCTGATGCAGTATGTTCGGTCACAAAGTAAATTCAAATACAGTACCTACTCTTAGTCTTTGCACGTGTATGTGAGTTTGGATGCACCGAATGAGTCACATGATTCAATTAAAACAGCAAAAATGTAAAAAAATAAACACCCTTCAGTGGGCGAACGTAGCCTTCTCATTTTCAAGCTGGTTATGATGGTCTGGCTGTAGAAAACTGGTGACTGACCAGCCTGATCTCGCTTTTAAACAGCCTGGTGAGGTCACAAAACATGCCATGCTGGTCTTTTCAGCAGAATATTTAACCTCACCATTACCCAGTCCATCAACATTATGTTGCAGTACTGATGAGGCGATGTAAACAGTGTCATTCTTTGATTATCTGTGGATGTTCGGACTCCAACAGGGGGCAGTGTTGCGCTACACCAGCTCCGGTGCCGTAGCTCTCTGGGTAATTGCCCTCTGCGCTGTTTAGACGAGCTTGCACATCCTCAGAAGGTAATTGCAGAAATCCGCTTAACAAGGAGGAGACATTCTCATTACACACTGCCTGGGGCTCTGACCAGCTAGAAAATTCCCCCAAATCCTTCTGTCCGACTCTCCCAGCCTCATTTCAAAAACAACTCTGTCTTTCATCCCTGGTGAAAATATTATAAAAGTAAACCCACATCACGAAACAAAGTTTTATTCAACACCCGCTGTAGTGAAGTGAATAAACAGATTTTAAACTCAAGACCTTTTGGAAATTTTGATCGTGGAGTCTGTTTTGCACAATGTTTTTCTTAACCGTTTCTGAAAATGCCATGGGAAATGGAAGAGAGAGAGAGAGAGAGAGAGAGAGAGAAACAAGCAGCTAGTGAATTAAACTGTTGTTAAAAAATGCTAGCTGGGCAGAAGACCAAGGATGTTTTTGTTTTTTTTAACAGAGTGAAAAGAAAGAATAGAAATAATAACTTAAGTAAAAGATTTGAATGAATGTTCAAACACATTCAAAAACATTTTTAAAGGGATTGTTCAATCAAAAATGAAAATTCATGGATATGTACTTCAACAGCATATTGTTCTTTCTTTCTTCAATGTAACACTAAATTCTAATAAGCTGATTTGGTGCTAAAAAAAACATTTCTCATCATTATTATTGTATTTCAGGATTCTTGATGAATAGGAGGTTCAAATGAACAGCAATGTAATGTACTGTCTATACTGTCTTAAAAAATTGTATTCTCTCTCTCTCTCTCTCTCTCTCTCACTATATATATATATATATATTTATATTAGGGGTGGCATGGTTCACAAAACCCACGGTTCGGTTCGTATCACGGTTTTAGGGTCACGGTTTTCGGTTCTGTACGGTTCTTGTTGTTATGTTTTCTTTTAATCTTTAACACTCCAGAAATTTCCTTCAGCATTTGATATATAGCTTATTAGCTTAATTATCCACAATTTAGGATACAGTATTAACATTTTTGTAATGTAATCATGCACTAACTGAATTTGACTTGACTTTAAGCACATTATTGGGACCATCTCTGAGTTAAAGCTGGGTGAGATTTTGATACAGCAAGAGAGAAGACAATATAAAATATTGTAAAGATAAATATATAATATAATATATAATATAATGTAATAACATAAACATCCCCAATGCTTTAGTTATGGCTATTGCCCGGTCCGACTTATCACTGAGCGGTTGCTTAAATGCTGCGGACAGTAGAAGTTGTTTCCTAACCGGCTCTCTCCTGTTTGTGCTTACCGACACATTGGCGTGATGTCTTCTCAAATGAACTGTCATATTAGAAGTGTTGCCATTAGCATATTGAATGCATTTTGCACAATGCTTGCACACAGTCGCAGTTCTATCTACTGTTTAATTTCCGTTGTCATCGTAAGTAACATGAAATCCAAAATGTTCCCACACACCGGATTTGAACGACACGGGCACATCCGCCAACTCCGGGCAGCCTTCATTAGGGGCCGTTCACATATCGCACCTAAAAAGGCGTGGAAAGGGCGGCCGCGTTGCTTCCATTTTGAGCACGCTTACCGTGCACCTACATTGGAAATAATGAATATGCACGTGCAAAAGACGCGATATGTGAACGGCCCCTTACTCCTCTTTTACTGTCTATATGTATGTTCGCGCGAAACTGTCTGAATACGGGGTACATTGCACATTGCACACAAACCGAACCGAACGGTTCGAACGGTTTTTCATGCACCGTGCCACCCCTAATATATATATATATATATATATATATATATATATATATATATATATATATATACAGTGAGTAAATGCTGACAGAATCTGCATTATAGAGTGAACTGTCCCCTGTCCCTTTAAAGGTGTTCCTATCTATGTCAATGTGTTATCACAGATGTGAGGTATGTTTTCCAGGAACTGGGGGTTGCATGATGCATGAGTTCGATCTCATTATAACACCACAGTTACTGCCTGTGGCTCTGCCGATGGTTAATGTGGCCATGTGCTGGAGGAATATGGAGCAAATTAGACGTTTGGGATTCCATATGCTGAGGCCCAGTTTTGTTTGTATTTGAGCATGTATGTCACCATCCGTATGTGTGCTTATGAACAAAGCATGTCCATGTTTGTATGCTGTGCAATTTTGCATTTAATTTCTCACCTGTCTATATGTAGTTTCTGTGCTAAGAGCTGCCAGTCTTTTCCCTTTGCATTCGCTGTGTCGAAGGTCGCGCAGATTCGCTGACGAATGGATAGGGGGATTTTGAAGGCCCTGGACCCCGTCTGGGAGGTGATGGTACAGTCCGATTGTGTGAAGAACGGAACTGTATCTTTTTCACTCTGGAGGAAAGGATTGCAGTTACATATTAAAGTTCACAGAGGGGTTCAATTGGGATAGAATAATCTGGACATTTGGATTCTATAACAACAAAAAAAAGCACATTTCGGATCTATAAAAAACTTTTTTTTTGCCAGTTTTTGCAAAAAGCACCAATAATATCACTAGATCAACACATACAAAATAGGTTTTAGCGATACTAATTTCATCTGTATTAATGTCATTTTTGATTGATGAAAAACATGATATTTGACATCCAATGTATGTGTGTGTATATATCTATATATATAATATATAAATAAAAAATGGAGCATTAATATTCCAAACACAAAAAGACATCTTAGTCTATTGCGCTGTCAATATTTTGTGTGTTTTAAATAAAATTAGTTTTTGTCCTCCAAACCTCAGCAATGGTGGTGTAGACCTGTAGGATCTGCTCATGACCTTTGACCTGCCGAACACTGATCTTACAGGAGAGCTGATTGGCTGCTGGACTGTAGCGCTCCAGAGAAAAGGCACACTGCAGAGGAGACTGGCTACTGCACCACACCTGAGAGAAGGAGAATTCCTGCACCAAAAAAAGGAGGAGGAGGAGGAGGAGGAGGAGGAGGAGGAAAGAGTGAATGTTTCAGTACAGATCAATAGGAAATATATGTGCCTCCTCTCCTCTCCTCCTTATTGTTATTCTGCTGTTGGAGCCGCTGAAGCTAATTTTCTTAGTGTCATGTCACTGACGGCCCTGCCAGAACACAGCCTAGTATGACAAAACAGGCCTTGCTATGGGTATGATTTGGATAAAAATGTGCCTGCGGTCATAAAGCTTTATGAAGAAAGGAATGGTGGGTAAACAGCAATGAGAAAAACACTCTTGAGAATGTGTCATCCAAAAACAGATACAATTTGACAAAATAATACAAATACTGAAAAACAGCTCTGCTGGTGTAGCGAATAAAACTAGATTGAGAGTGCTGCTTGCCCATGCACAACTTGACACCATGATACTAATGCTATGCTGTTGCCAAAATTTTCTGACTGGTAGGTGTGCTCTAGATATGGTTTGGGTCTTTTATTTCAGTTTTTTTTATCGTTTTATTGTCTGGTAAGCAACAATTGCTTAGAAAGACATCTGAGCACACCTCTCCTCAACAAGCTGCATGATATGAGGTGTTAATTTAGACATTCAACTAACTATAAGTAGCTTTGCAATTACATGTCAACTAGCAGTCATTAGAGTATTAGTAGACTGTCTGCTTAATATCTTGCAACACTCTCCCAACAGACATTCTACTGACCAAAAGTATCTTTGCAACTATGTATCAACTTATTCTACTAACCCTAACCTAATAGTCTACTAATACTAATACTAATAAGAGGTAGTTGACATGTAACTTCGCAACTACGTATGGTTAGTAGAATGTCTAAAGTGGACTATTGAAATAAAGTGTAACCATATAAAAAGATTAGTTCACTTCAGAATTAAAATTTCCTGATAATTTACTCACGCCCATCTCATCCAAGACGTTTATGTCTTTCTTTCTTCAGTCGAAAAGAAATTATGGTTTTTGAGGAACACATTCCAGAAAACATATGGATTTTTCTCCATATAGTGGACTTCAACGGAGTACAACAGATTGAAGGTCCAAATTTCAGCTTCAAAGGGCTCTAAATGATCCCAACCGAGGAATAAGAGTCTTATTTAGCGAAATGATTGGTCATTTTCTAAAAAAAAAAACCCATAAAAATGTTTATACTTTTTAACCACAAATGCTTGTCTTGCAGTGCTCTGCGATGCGCCACACATTATATAATCACATTGGAAAGATCACGCACGACATAGAGGGGAGTACCAATTAAGTGTCTACAAAGCGAACGTGCAAAGTCCAAAAAAAGGTAAAACAATGATGTCGGTGTTATATGTATGTCTGTGTGGACTCTGTGTTTGGTTATTGCCCTTGTGGCTGTTTGGTTCTTTGTTTCTTTGATTTCATTGGTTTCTGCTTTGAGCTTGTCTTTAGTCCATCATCATCAGCTGTGCCTTGTCAATTACCTTGTTTCTCCCTTTGTTTGCCACCTGTATATATTCCCTGTGTTCTCCCTCAGTCCTCGTCCGTTCTCATTCGTGTATAAACGTGTTTTGTGTTCCATTTCCCTGGATCATCATTAAAAGGACTTTGTTTCCCTTACACCTGAGTCTTTGTGCCTTTCCTGCCGAGATGTTACATAACAGTCGGACGATTTTGAAGTTGGAGGAGAAAATTAGTTTTTCACCCAACATGGCATGCCTATGTCACGTGTGACCTTTCCAACGTGATTATGTAATGAGTGGTGCATTGCAGAGCAGTGCAAGACAAGCATTTGTGGTTAAAAAGTATATACATTCTTTTTTTTTTTTGCATATGACCGATCATTTCGTTAAATAAGACCCTTATTCCTCGGTTAGGATCATGTAGAGCTCTTTGAAGCTGTATTGAAACTGCAATTTGGACCTTCAACCCGTTGTGCCCAGGTGAAGTTCACTATATGGGGAAAAATCCTGGAATGTTTTCACCAAAAACCTTAATATCTTTTCAAAGAAAGAAAGACATAAACATCTTGGATGACATTGGGGTGACTAAACTATCAGGAAATCTTAACTCTGAACTGAACTAATCCTTAAAGCACCAAAGTTATGATACTTAGGATTAGGGGCGTTAAACAAAATAGTAATATATCACATTTGTGCAATTTGTCATTTTAAATAGTTTTTTAAAAACACAAATTTGACTGCCACTTTCCTGTTAAAAACATACAAGGTGAAAAAACCATCCTTATCTCCAGGTAAAAGACACCGGATTCCTACTCCAGCCTCTGACTAAACTACCTTAAACAGAGTCGTATTAATATTCATATGACCAGTCAAATGAACGCCGGAATTTGACATCTCATTAATATTCAGCCTCATATGCATATTAACAAAACTCATGCATATTCATACGGAGCTTGCATCCATATTTATGAGGACAGCACCTGGCAGGTGGTAAAAGGTTTGATGCTCCAGAGGAACTGGGGGATGTCCTGGATGGAGACCTGTAGGCTGAAAGAGTTCGCTCTGAAGAGCAGGGTCTTGGGTTCCTCCAGGAGGCGTCCTCCTCGACCCCGCTCCATGGATACCACCTCCTGAGAGGAAGAATGAATACAGATATAAACGCTCATGTATAAACACACCCTGACACATACAATACCCTACACCAGGAACACAACTCAACTGACTGCACATGTTTTAATTATTCAGCTGAAAAAACAGCCCTCTCACATTGCACAACAGCTATTTTCTGGGTCTAGCGTCACCTTTAATCTTCGTAACCTGTGAAGATGAAGCGGAAAGTGATTAAAAACCTGCATCTAATGCGAGAATGACGTTTCCAACCCCTAGAAGAACAAACAGGTCGAAGAAAAGCCTGCATTGCATTTTTCATCTACAAGAATGGAATTACAATAACACTCTGGGTCTAAAATAAAAAGTAAAAAAAACAAAACAAAATCTGGCAACACAACAACTAATAAATCTAAAGGTACAATGCCTTCAATTACCAACTCGGTCGAACACAATGAACGTCGCCTACCCTTCCTGTTCACACAAACGCAACACGCACACAAAATGGCATGCAGAACAGGAGCGAGAGACACTGGATGGATAGAATCTGCATTGATGAAAGGCACGGGTGATTTTGTGCTCTTTGCATCTATTCCGTAGGAATTGTTGACAATGGCACAGTAGCATTAAAAGCATTAGGTCTCTCTCTCTCGCTTTCCCTCTCTCTCTCTCTCTGTCACAAAAGACAAGAAAATAGTCTCTCGCTGTGATGGCTGCTGATCGATCCTGGCCTGAATTTGTTCAGTTTCCAGGGAGGAATTCATTTGCTGTTTTGTGAAATGCAAACAACACTGACAACAAAAGAGTACAAAAGAAGAGAAAACGCTGTGTGAACGGCTGGATAAACAAAGTGGAAGAGTGCTTTGGTGTGGAGAAATACAATCTTTGACCATTCACTCATGAGTGTGTCCAGTTTGGAAAGAAGAATTCACAGAGCTGAGATCTGTGTCACACACACACACACACACGCACATGCACACGCACACGCACACGCAGGTTTGTTTTGCTATCTTAGTGAGGACATTCCATTGGTGTAATGGTTTTTTATACTGTACAAACTGTAACAAACATTCTCTCCCCTACACTAACTCTGCTCATAAACCTACCCATCACAGAAAACATCTGCATTTTTACATTTTTAATAAAATATTGTTTAGTATGTTTTTAAAGCTATTTTAAATATGAGGACTCATAAAATGTCCTCATATTTCATGTTTACGTTGTAATACCAGAGTAATACCCATGTCATTTTGTGTCCTCATAAATCATGAA
This sequence comes from Zacco platypus, assembly GCA_038088235.1. Lineage (NCBI taxonomy): Eukaryota > Metazoa > Chordata > Actinopteri > Cypriniformes > Xenocyprididae > Zacco > Zacco platypus. The sequence continues at coordinate 10,584,341 of CM076070.1, forward strand.
AGGCACACACACACACACACACACACAGAGATTGGATTTTTGGATGTTTTATGGGGGCATTCCATGACTTCTATTGTTTTTATATTGAGCTAATGGTATTGTTTACACTTCTCTTTTTTGGGTTGTTACATTTTGGGTCGTTTTTTTCTTTTCTTTTTTCCGTCAAGAATGATAAGAATAGTAGTTAGCAAGGATGCATTGAATACAAAAGCGACCATAAAAACTACATTGTTACAAAATATTTCTATTATTTCAAATAAATGCTGTTCTTTTGAACTTTCTACTAATCAAAGAACCCTGAAAGAAATGTATCACCATTTCCACAAAAATAATAAGAAGCAAAACAGTTATTTTAAATTGTTTTTGCTGTATTTTTGATCAAATAAATGCAGCCTTGATGACCATAAGAGGCTTTCAAAATCATTAAAACTTACCGACCCCAAAACCTTTGAGTGGTAGTGTAAGTGTAACAATACCTTCTACAATAACAAATAATAGACATTTCCAACTTTTACTGTGTTAATATAGATATGTTTTAGACATTCTGGACACATCAATAGCAATCTTCTTCTTTTTAGCAATTCTTCCCAAAATTGGAAGATTCCCCCAAATTTTCCAGCAAATACAGAATTATTAAATATGCACATTTTTATAAAACCAATATACAGTGGGTACTCAGAATTCAGAAAGTATTCAGACCCCCTTAAATTTTTCACACTTTGTTATATTGCAGCCATTTGCTAAAATCAATTAAGTTCATTCTTTTTTTTCCTCATTAATGTACACACAGCACCCCATACTGATAGAAAAACACAGAATTCTTGACATTTTTGTAGATTTACTAAAAATGAAAAACGGAAATATCACATGGTCCTAAGTAGTCAGACCATTTGCTCAGTATTTACTAGAAGCACCCTTTTGATCTAATACAGCCATGAGTCTTTTTGGGAAAGATGCAACAAGTTTTTTTCTCCTGCATTTGGGGATTCTCTGACATTCCTCCTTGCAGATCCTCTCCAGTTCTGTCAGGTTGGATAGTAAACGTTGGTGGACAGCCGTTTTTAGGTCTCTCCAGAGATGCTCAATTGGGTTTAAGTCAGGGCTCTGGCTGGGCCATTCAAGAACAGTCACGGAGTTGTTGTGAACCCACTCCTTCGTTATTTTAGCTGTGTTTGTTTGTTTGTATTTTAGCTGGGTCATTGTCTTGTTGGAAGGTAAACCTTCGGCCCAGTCTGAGGTCCTGAGCAGTCTAGAGAAGGTTTTCATCCAGGATATCCCTGTACTTGGCCGCATTCATCTTTCCCTCGATTGCAACCAGTCGTCCTGTCCCTGCAGCTGAAAAACACCCCCACAACATGATGCTGCCATCACCATGCTTCACTGTTGGGACTGTATTGGACAGGTGATGAGCAGTGCCTGGTTTTCTCCACACATACCGCTTAGAATTAAGGCCAAAAAGTTCTATCTTGGTCTCATCAGACCAGAGAATCTTATTTCTCACCATCTTGGAGTCCTTTAGGTGTTTTTTAGCAAACTTGCTTTCATGTGTCTTGCACTGAGGAGAGGCTTTCGTCGGGCCACTCTGCCATAAAGCCCCGACTGGTGGAGGGCTGCAGTGATGGTTGACTTTCAACAACTCACCAAGGCTCTTCTCCCCTGATAGCCGGACGGCCAGCTCAAGGAAGGGTTCTGGTTGTCCCAAACATCTTCCATTTAAGGATTATGGAGGCTACTGTGATCTTAGGAACCTCAAGTGCAGCAGAAATGTAAAAGATGTTTTTTGTTGCCTTGGCCAGATCTGTACCTTGCCATAATTCTGTCTCTGAGCTCTTCAGGCAGTTCCTTTGACCTCATGGTTCTCATTTGCTGTGACATGCACTGTGAGCTGAAAGGTCTTATATAGACAGGTGTGTGGCTTTCCTAATCAAGTCCAATCAGTATAATCAAGCACAGCTGGACTCAAATGAAGGTGATCAGAAGAAATGGACAGCACCTGAATTAAATATAACAGCAAAGGGTCTGAATACTCAGGACAATGTGATATTTCAGTTTTTCTTTTTTAATAAATCTGCAAAAATGTTAAGAATTCTGTGTCAATATGGGGTGCTGTGTGTACATTAATGAGGAAAAAAAATGAACTTAAATGATTTTAGCAAATGGCTGCAATATAACAAAGAGTGAAAATTTTAAGGGGGTCTGAATACTTTCCGTACCCACTGTATACAGGATATAGGTAAATGATAGCATACTGCATTTATTCTCTCTATATATTTTAAGATTTTAGTTTACAGTGTATTTTATATGTATATATATATATATATATATATATATATATATATATATATATATATATATATATATATATGTGTGTGTGTTTGCAGGTGTTCTGTTACCATACCATACCATCATATTTTTATACTCTCTTTAAAAAGTAAATAATAATAATAATCTCATTTCAAAGGCTGCGCCCTCCGGAGGATACATTTATGTTTGAGGATGGCTCAATTTGTAAAAGTAACCATTACTGTTACGGAAGACAGACTCACAGAAGATCAGATTAGTAGTTTGTCTTTTATTAGAACACAACGGATATGGAGAACAATGGTAAACAGTACTGAGTGAGTTATGGAGCAGTTTATGGTAAGCAGTGATATTGACAGTTTGTTTGTTACGTGCAGATGGCAGATGAAGATGACGGAGAACAGAGCACACACTTCGGGACAGATGGGATGAGACAGGTGAGTTCCAACGGGCAGAAGCAGACGAAGACAGGGAATGGCGTAATCCACGACAGACAGAAGAAACCAGCGACGACAGGTGAATAATAGAGTCCAGCATGAAGAGCAGGTAAGTGAGTCCGTATTCCAAAGTTGAGACCGGACGAAGTGCTGATGAAGGGGAGCTGGTGATGAGGTAATAGTGAACAGGTGATGATGATCAGTATTCTGGTGAAGGGGTGCGTCGTGATTGGGTGGTGAGTGAGCCTGACCGATCTCTAACAATTACATTCCAAAGTAAGAAAGAAATTACAATCACGTATGCCTCACGAGGAATAACAGTTTTATACCCCCCCCCCACCTGAAATTAGACATCCTCAATGCCATGTGTGCCTACAGAGGGCGCAGCCTTTGAAATAAGACACAGTAAAAGTCTCTTTATTTGATTATTTTATGTTTAGAAACATTTGTCAGTAAAAATCATCTGTAAATGTCAATTCTGTTACAATAATTCTAACAATTATAATGCACAACTGAAAACTAAACTGTAAAAAGCTAAACAACTAAAAACTGTAAAAGAAAGCACCTCATAGTTTCACACACTTGTGATGTTAAACTAAACTGTAAAACCTTCAACACTGGTACCTTTCTGAAGGCATAATAATATCCCAACATATACTGAAGTTTATTAATTTATCTTGTCCACAAACACACTCCAAACATCAGTGTGTGTGTGTGTGTTTGTTTGGGAGAGAGAGAGAGAAAGTAGAGCCACTAATCCAGTTTGTGTATGTCTTGAGGCTTCAATACCACACAAAGAAATCTCCACATCTCCGTAACTGAGAAGAAAATATCCATGTGAAACATTAAACATAAATGACTTATTATGCTTTCTTCATAAAGTGAAGAGATTGTAAGATCTGTGTAGGTGCAGAACAAAGACTTCTCTGAAGCTGTGTCCGCTCAGCAAGACGTTACGCCAAACAGAATGTAAATCTTTTAATTTGCGCTCAGAAAATATTCAGTCACGTAGCGAACACATGAAGCATGGGAGTGGCTCACCGTGTCTTTGTAATTTAAGAAGCCATTCTATCAGTTAGTAGGAGATGTGTGTGTGTGTGTGTGTATGAGAAAGAGAAAGAAATTGGTCCAGCTGACTTTCAGTGGAGCGTAAAGCCAGAGTACCCACAGGGCATGACGGCTAGCCATAACATGCTGCCCCATGAATGCAAATTTCCCATAAGCCATGGATTTCCATCTAATGTCATATGCAGTATGAAGGGGATATGTATCATGACATTTAAGAAGCCTACATCTGTGAATGCCAATCTAGCGGAAAGACCAGTTTTGACCAGCATGAATTTCCATGCTGGTTTGAATGAACTGGTGGATTCTTTAAGCCCAAAGTATACTTCTCGTTTTGCATATACGTGAGGGTCCAAGTACATTAGGGTCACCGTATACTCCCAAGCCATTGATTCACAAGGTACTCAAAGAAAAAACATTAATAAACAGAAGAGACAAAGCCACTTGAAGGCAAGCCTGTACGGAGCCCCACACATGACATGCAAGAACAAAAGTAAATCATGCTCACGATTTACTAATTCGTTCCCTCAATTTACTAAATCGTGGACACGATTTACTCTTTCGTTCCCTTGCTTTATAAATCATACAAGATTTTTAAATCGAGGAAACGAATTAGTAAATTGTGATTTATCTTACTATTTTCTTCCTGCATGTCATAACCATAACGCCTGCTAACGGTTTGGTACATGTGGAGGGAGAACAATTTAATTTTTTAATGGATGTCAATGGAGGAAAGGCTTCAGTACACTGAATAAGCTGCTTTTGTGGAAAAACGGCTTATTTATTGAATCAACAGCCCATTGGATAATCTTCAACACGTTTGTTCTTAAACTTCCATTTTGTATTGATCTATTTTTAGAGTTTAGAGTTTCTGTTTTATAAGAAAAGTCAGACTATTGATTTAGGAATGATTCAGTTTATAGCACTTCTGGTATCCGCAAACAGTGATCGACAGTCGCACAACTGTAAACGAAATTCAATGATGTCAAGGCTGTAATATGATTGGTTATCAAGGCACAAGTGATCCAAGTTAGCCGTTATGCTTTCTCCAATAGTAGAGCAACAGACCCACGAATCTCCCAATAATAAGACCATCTCTGAGCCATCTGAGAACATCTGCATTAGGCTTGCAACACTGATTACATCACTTACCCACCGCAGCACCGCCCCCACCGTCGTTTAGATTTTTTAATAGTAATAAAATCATTTAGTTCACTTAGAGAACAGTCACTACAATCAAAATGAGTCTGCTTAATACGGTGTGAGGTGATTGAGAGCCACAGAACAGCTCAGCAGCAGGAGTCAGATTTCATTTATCACGAGAGTGAGGAGCTGACTGACAAGACGACGGCGGAAGATTTGGTTTCAAAGCAAAACTTAAAAGTGGCTAATCGAGTTTGTCATTGTACTGTTTTTCAATAAGAATAATAAATCAACCCACCATTCAAGCAATCCACCTCTGAATTGGCGCAAATTTGAAAGTGAATGTAAAATGCGCATGTCTGTACAGGGATTCATAACTGTGCATGTCCACTGGCACAAGCAGACCGTTTCAATGGAAGCTCAACTTCCATAAGAACTAATTGAAAATGCTTCCTCTGCTGGACACTATTATGAATGCCTGTGAAGATGTTGCGCACTTTACTTTCTCTTTCAAATCAGCGATTTAAAACCCCCCGCCAGTAATATCTGTATTACCAGTGATGTTACACATGGATTAACTGGTGGGAAAATTTCCTCACCATCACATCCCTATTCCGCATTTGAACAACTTCAGCCTAAAAGATTATAAAGATGTGTGTATGGGTTCTAACTTGTGGTGAGAGATTGCCCAGGAGGGGTAGTGCAAGCTGTTGTAATACACATGAATCGACCGCCTGTGTATGTACACATCAAATGGTGTATACTGTGAAAGGCAATGAGTACAACTGTGAGTGAACAAAAAAAAACAAAGTATACTCCGGGCTTAACTAGCGTGTCAGCATCCGAAACCCAGCATATGTTGTCATCAACAAACAAACTTAAAAGTCTTTACACACCTGAAAGGCATGGGGCATATCATCGACGCAGTACACTCGAATGCTGTAGTTGAGGAAGTTGGGCTCCATGTTTCCAAACACAGCCAGCCTCAGTCTCTTCCCTGCCGCCTGTGTGAGGGCCTCTCCCACTAAAGCGTAACACCCCGGCCTCTCCACCAACAGGTGGCAGCACTGAGTGTCCAGCAGGCAGTAACAAGAAGTGCTCTCCTCATCCACAGTCATGACCTCCTGTCAGAAACACACAAACACACTCACAGTCAACTGTTGATGTGTCATATGTAAAATTCTTACACAACATTGACTGTGATTAAATTACGTTTTGCGATAACACTATATTTTTTGATGACATTCTGCTGATTAGAACATTTCACCTATATGTCACTCACATTAGAGTATTAGTAGACTGTCTGCTTAATATCTGTTAACACTTATTGTGATGCTCCCCCAACAGACATTCTACTGAGTATAAGTAACTTTGCAAGTACATGTCAACGTATCCTACTAATCCTAACAGTCTACTAATATTGAACTAATACTTGTAGTCAGTAGAATGTCTGTTAACAACATTAAGTGTTAGCAGATATTAAGCAGACTTAAATTTTATAGAGCATGATGACATGGATGTGACTGCGGCTAAGTAGAAACATTTTTTCCAGTTTTAGAAAAGTAATGAAAGTAGCAAAACATGTGGAATCTTTGAAATAAAAATAAAAAATTAACATTTTAATATTTAAGTATTTTATTTAATTTATATTTAGTTATATAATTAAATGATAATTTATTAATTTAAATGGTAATGCATTTTTTATAAAATTATTTACAGGAAAAATACTGCAATATACAATTTGCACTTTACAATAATTAAACATCCATAGGGTTTTAAATGTTTTTTTTTTTGTTTTTTTTTGGAAACTTCATGAAAACCACCAGATGTTGTTAACCTTTGTGTGTATTTATTTGTTAATTAAATGTTTCAGAACATTTCATTACAATTAGTGTTAGAATGAGTGTTTTTGAATTGCCTCCCCCATAATGAAAACAAGCACAATTGTCAAATTCACAATGATGTTATTGCTCCGATTATTGCTCGACTTAATTGCACCACTGACATCATATAAGATATGCTGAAATGTTTATAGTACACGTATGATTCAGAGATTCCACATTCTTCATCCTGAACGACTGCTTTTCTTTTCAAGAACATGGTTCAATTGCTTTTAATGCAAAGTAACTAGGCCTCGTTGTCATAAGCACTGACAGCTACACACTTTTGGCAACCCTGAGGCTAGGCTGCTTCATTTTATAAAATCCTCGGTCAGCATAAAAGTATATACACATGTTAGAGAAAGGTGAAGATCTTTAGCTAAAATTATGCTTCTCTTTTCTTTATAGCTCTGCAGATGGAAGCACAGCTTGATTATTATTATATGCATCTGGTATTTGAATGTCAGGAACAGTGGGTGTGTAGCGGCCAGCAGGAACTCGGAATCCAGGGTCTCCATTTCACCGGGCTGAATATAGCTGAAGCTAAGCATAACTTTGCCCCCCGAAGCGACCCGAACCATTTGCGGTGGCGGAAAGCTTGATATTTCACATCTAAACACACCATCGCACAGAAAGCATTGTCTATTACCTACAAATCAGTGGGTGCACATTAAAGTGTCTCTCTCAAACACACACACACACACACACAGAGAAAAACGCACAAAAAAGGTGTTATTCTCAATTCTCTAGGGACACTACTCTCCGCCTGCCTATCACTTGCTCTCGCATTATGCCTGCAAAAAAAAGCTCATTATTTCAAACAACCGACAAAGGTCTCCGCGTCTTTAACACAGCATCAAAAAGACTTGCTTTCCCAGAAAGAAAAGGAGTTGATTGGTATTGTGATGTTTCTCTGAATTAGAGTGTCTGCATTTGATTATAGTCGGCTGAAATGTCAGGTTGCACACACACATGGTTGCAGCCACACAAATGCAAACAAAGATAGTTTCTCCAAGGTCAGTTTGCGTCCGTGAGCTCCAGTTCAAATCTGATGAAGTTCTTTCAACATGTAAGAGCATTATGAATCCCTCTCTTATAAAGTACTGCAAAATATGAAAGGGAGAGGACAGTGTTAATAAGAGAAGCACAGAGAGATCCTCCCTTAAAGTACACTCGATGCAGGAACATCGGTCTATGAAGAGACCATATCTATTGATTCTGTCACATGGTGACCTTCAGCATTCTTACTGCAGAATGACACTTCAGTTCTTTATAATTACAGCACACTACTGTTTCCCATTAAACTACATGATTCAAAGTTTGAATCATCTACACTCATTCAAGGCTTCCATAAGCAGCACATTTGTTAAAGACTAACTTGAATGGTTAAATAAAAATACTATTCTTATTTCAGTCTTACCTCCCAGCTGTTGTTCTGGGTTTGTCTCTTAAGCTTGATATTCCAGTCTTCTGAACTCACATCTGCACAGTGGGCTATCGTCAAGGCAACAGGGCAGGAAAGGGACAGGCCAGGAGGGCCGTACTTTACCTCAGGACTCAAAAGTATCTCCTGACCTTCATCAGACAAAGCACTATAGATAAAGAGACAGAAAGAGACATTAACTGCTATTGTTAAAAAAATAATAATTAACATTGTGGCGCTGCTAATACTGTTGGTTCCCACTGATTTACCACTGTACATTCTTCCCTCATTTGTAAGTTACTTTGAATAAAAGCATCTGATAAATGATAATTGTAAAACGTAATGCTTCTGATTCTACTTAATTGGCACTAGAGATCAGTTGGAAAAACACACACACATTCAGAAAAAACAAACAACTGTTTTTTTGACTGTTGCTAGCTCTGACAAGCGTTACAAAACATCCTACAGGAATGAACTAGAGATTTCAGCATGATTTTCAATAAAATATGCTAATAATTTTTAAATACTACGTGGGCTGGAATCAATTGTGACATTTATTTCCTGATGTTGAAAAAAAAAAAATGCAGTTTGTGTCCACTCTGGGTATTTTTAAGTGACCTGGCAACATAATATCATACTTTTGGATAGTCTTCTTAAAACTTTAAACACAACGATCCAATAGAAAAGAGAAGAAACTGGAGAGCAGAGAGTCAGGATTGGTCAGTAAGGCTTTAAGGCGGGACTTAGCGTAAGGTCAGTGCCATTCACACTCAAGTACGTTAACTATGATGATAACTATACCCATTAAGCTTAAGTTAATAACAAGTCGACACAACAACTATAACAATTATGAGGAATGACATTGCTGAAATCACTTTTTTTAGCTGATGAACGATAAACATTTACAACCAATCAGAATCCAGTTTCAAAAGCGGTAGACAACGGTGGCCTAACGGTGAGAGAGTTGGGCTTGTAACCTGAAGGTTGCTGGTTCGATTCCCACGCCGGTAGGAATTGAAAGTGGGGACTGTGAATAAATGCCATTCTCTCCACTTTCGATACCATGACTAAAGTGCCCTTGAGCAAGGCACCTAACCCCTGATTGTTCCCCTTGTAAGTTGCTTTGGATAAAAGCGTCTGCCAAATGTAAAATGTAAATGTTCTTGGTGTGAACATGGTCACCGTAATTGTGCCAAGTAAGACATGTTTTGTTGATCCTGGAACAACATTCCTGTCTGAAAATTAGTCTCAACTAAATTGATTAAAAAATAATAATTAACATTGTGGCGCTGCTTATACTGTTGGTTCCCACTGATTTACCACTGTACTTTCTTCCCTCATTTGTAAGTTACTTCGAATAAAAGCATCTGATAAATGAATTAATATAAAAGGTAATGCTTCTGATTCTACTTAATTGGCACTAGAGATCAGTTGGAAAAATGCACACACATACAGAAAAAAAAAAAGATCCATAACTTATCCCTAAAATAAAAGGGAAATGATCAATTACAGAAACTGATTGTAGCCTAAACTTGACAAACTGTAAACTTGTCCTTCAGATCTGATTGGTTGATTGAAATGTTGTTCTAGGATCAACAAAACTGTTGATCCAGTAACATGTACTTGGTCAAATCACATTCACTGTGTGTGGACATACTTTTAGAATTTATGTAACTCCATAATGGTGTGCGGTAAAGCAGAAAAACTATAGGTGAATATATATATATATATACATAAAATGTTTTCCCCAAACTTGCTGTCCACTATTAAAATAAAATCCAGATCAAGTGAACAACTTGTGTGAAATGCTCATGGGAAATCCTCGCTCAATATGTGCTGTAGTGTCAAAATAACAGTATTGATTTCACCAGAAGACGCCAACGTTAAAATAAATGGAATTCGTTTGGTTAATAAACACGAGGGCAAGCTATTGCAATAACACCATGAACAAACATTAGCTAGAAATACAAGCAGATTTGTTAATGGAAACATGCCAAGTAGCCGCACAGCTCTCCCTGCAAACACAAACACAACAGATTAGCCTGCAGACTCAGCGCTAATACAGATATATTGTGCTTTGTGCTGGTTGAAGCGATTCCGGGGGGCAGCTGGACTTGATCGGGTGTGGATCAGTAAGTGTGTGTGTGAGTTCACTGGTCGATGGTGTTGTTTGAAGTGCCTTCTGAGGAGCCTGGTGACATATTGAGACAGTTTGGATGTGTTAGCGTCGATCGATATGACTGCTGTGGATCCTCAACAAGGATTAGTCATCTACAGCAGGGGGAGTTCAGACTAGCCTGGGCGGCACCATGGAGAACACACTGACACAGCAGATTACATGAACCAGACACCTGCTGTCAGCAGAACCATGATGATTTACCATTCATTACTCTTTGCAGAGAGATTCAAACTAGATTTTAACACTTGTGAGTGGTGCTTGTCAATGTGAAACTGTGATGCTAAGGTGTTCTCTACATTGTTAACTAGCCCAAATCTCCATGTTAGGACATTTATACCTCTTTTTATTGTCAGACATGAAAAAATCCAATGTCCTATTCGCTTAGAAACGCAATAGTTTAGCTTTCCCCGGTAAGCAGTTGTTATAATTATTCATGTTTGTAGCACAAACAGGCCAAATTTCAACACTTAATGCCCAAAAGAAGATATTTTGAAGAATATTGGTAACCAAATAGTTTTGATAACCACTGACTTCCACTAGTTCCACAGAAGAAAGGTTTGGAACAACATGAGGGTGAGTAAATGATGAATGAATTTTAATTTTGGGTGAACTATCTCTTTAAGGTAATGGATTTTGACTACAGCTCACCAGTAATGATGCTTCTGATGAACATACGGCAACTAAAGTGTTTATTTTACAACCGGAGCTGTATTTCATTCCAAGCAGGTGGCAGGCTGAGACAGCCGTCCAATTACAGTGTTCGACACTGTAACGTACCAACAGGCCAGTCACTTAACAACCTTCTAATCGCTCTCTCGCTCCATCTGCACTGTTTGTGTGCATGTTGATTTATTTATATTGAGTAATTACCTGTTCCCTCTCAACATCTTTCATTTATTGGCATTGTATCCAAACTCTTTTGTGTCTGAAATAAAGGCAATTAACACTGATGAAGCAGCTAAGATTGTTTTGCCATTCTGGAGAGGAGAAAGTGTTACCTGACATTTACAGTCGTTTAATGAAACTCTTGCAAACACTAGAAACACATTTAGAGACATAAAACGCATATCAAATGGAAGAAAATGTCTCATATTTGCTGAAATACCAGGAACAGTGGTAAACAAATGAAAAACAGTTGAAGGGGCATCAATATTGATTGAATCTGTGGATGCCACCCATGCTTTTCAAACAAACAAAATTATTATTTAAAATGGTGTGGAGACCTGGTTGTGATCAAAAGCGTCACGCCACCTCAGATATGGATTTTGATTGCAGACAAATATGTCTTAGATAACCATGTTAAAAATGTTGTTCTCCAAACCGCTTTGGGTTGTTACACATAAAATGAACTTGAAATTAAATATACATTAACTGAAATAATAAAATTAAAAAAAAAATTTTTTTTTTTATTTCAGCTAGTTGCCAAGACAATATTTCTCATTTTAATATAGTTTAATTTGATGAACTAAAACCGAAATAAAAAGCTATATAGACATAAAAAAGAAAACTGATACATTACAAAATTACCAAACCGTTAAAATGAAAAAATATAGAAAAAACATATTTCAAAATACAGTATTAATAAAAACTATAATATCTCAGTGATATTAAAATAACACTCTTCATCAGAAATCACACATTCATGTCTATAAATCTGGTCAATTTATTCACATTTGCAGATAAAACTCCAGTCAACATCTATCCACCCTCCAAACTTGTATTACTTTTTTCTCTGTGGAGGACAAAGAGTTATTAAAATAAACTGTGATATTTTATGTAAAAAGAAAAGGAAAAAAACTACTCTTTTCCATATAATGAAAATGCATCTGGCAAGCACTTGCTTAGTTTACTAAAAAGAAGATGATATATAATTAAACTTGGAGTATTTTGATCTATTCTTCTGTCTTCATCTTTCTGCCTGAACACAGCTGTTACAACACTAGCATGTTTTATACTTATAAATTGAACATGTAACTTGCTAAAAAGCATTAATGGTGCACAATGCCCCTGACTACACTCAAAAACACTCAGTTGTTTTAACCCAGCAGATGGGTTAAATGTTTGGGTAGTGTTATTTAACTCAATATTGTCTAAAAATGACTGTATTGCTTGCTTAAAATGAACTCAAGTATGTTGGAAATTAAAGGTTTTAATATGTTTAATACATGAACATTTAATTAAATGAATAATAATTAAACAATAAACATTTATTAAATTGCTTATTAATATTTTAATCCAGCCATATGGTAATTTTTAAACAATAGTTGGGTTAAATAAAACTGGCTAGTATGCTGGGCAAACATTTAACCCAACTTCTAGGTTTGTCCATTTTCAATTTTTTGTATGATTGTTTATTTCGCTCACCCTCGCCTTTTTCCCTCCTTGCACAGACACAAGCCCAGAAACCAACGGACTTCCATAAATTAAAACCTAAACTTCTCCCTGAGGAAACCACCACAACAAGCGTCTTCATTGCATTTTGTGCCACAAGCATTATGGCCTGATCAATATGAACAATTAAACCTCATAGATCACACTGTTCAGAGAAGGGAAGTATTTGACTATAAAACCTCATTCAGCACTGACATGGGAGGTCATCAGGCGGTAACACTTTATTTCGATAGTCCACTTTAGACACTTTACTAACTAGAAGTAACTTTGCAACTACTGTCAACTAGCAGTCATTAGAGTATTAGACTGTCTGCTTAGTATCTGCTAACACTTTATTTTGATGCTCCTCCAACAGACATTCTATGCATATCTTTGCAACTACATGTCAACTTCCATACAGCTGGATACCCTAATGTTGTTTGTACTGGTAAACTTTTGAAAATATAGCTGCTCATTGCATTCTGACAAGGAAATAATTTTTTATGAAAATTTCATACAGTGCATTATCTCAACAAAGTTTAACAATCAATGATTAAGTGCATTAAAGGGATAGTTCACCCCAAAATAAGAATTATGTCATTTACTCACCATCAAGTTGTTCCAAACCTGTATACATTTTTTGTTCTGCAGTACACAAAGGAAGGCATTCGGAAGAATGTTTGTAACCAAGGAGATGTAGGCCCCCAATTGACTACCATAGTAGAAAAAAAATAGTCAATGGGGGGTGAGATCTGCATGGTTACAAAATTGAGAAATGTATACAGGTTTGGAACAACTTGAGGGTGAGTAAATGATGACAGAATTTTTGTTTTTGAGTGAACTATCCCTTTAATTTAACTCTGGCATTACAATGAAATATTTTAAAACTTATGAAGACATTTTTTAAAGAATGTTTTTGAAAGAAGTCTCTTATGCTCTCCAAGGCTACATTTATGTGATAAACAAATTGGCATTTTGTGATATTACGATTTAAAATAGATGTTTTCTATTTTAATATTTTTTTAAAATGCAATTTATTCCTGTGATGGCAAAGCTCATTTTTCAGCAGCCATTACTTTAGTGGTACATGATCCTTCAGAAACGTTCTAAAATCCAGGTTTGTTGCTCTCTCTCTCTCTCTCTCTCTCTCTCTCTCTCGTCATGGTTTCCACAAAAATATTAAGCAGTAAAAATTATTACTATTATTATTATTCCCCTCTATGTGGACTTTTCCATCATGTCTACACTTAACAACAGTAAATCAGCTGTTTATTTGAGTAATTTTAATGTTTTAAAACTTGGACTTGGACTTGTACTGTCACCATTGCTTTGTGCTGTAAATTCCTGTCACTGTAAACACTGTCCTTAATTAGTGCAGTCTAGCCCTGTCAAAAGTGACTGCTAGCTAGCATGCATGGGTCCAACTATTATTCACTTCCCATGGTTCATCAAATGTAAGGAGCTGGAGATGAAGCGCTAATAACAAGGATACATCACCTATTGATTTAAAAGTTTAATATCCGCCAGGATAGAAAAACAAACAAACTAAAAAAACAAGTCTGCTTTCATTAACACAGGGTGAATTATTACCTAGTAATACAAATGTTCTGTGTGATGTCCAGGTGAATCCACAGGGAAGTGTACAGGACAGCTTTAAGCTCTGCAAATAGCCCTGAGGTCTGAGCAAACTCAATCCTATCACTGTGAACAAATAAAAAGAGTCTCTGATTGATCCTTTTTCATGACTCTGCTCTCTATAGCCGCTGTTATGAGGACTCTGGAGATCGTGCGGCTACATTTAGGAGGTTCTGCAGATTGATTTCTGCTTCTCTCTTCTTCTAAACTCCCTCCCTCCACCTTCTGTAGATGCTTTGTGGTCAGATTGCAGTGTTGTGGATTGAATTTCTCCCTGCCACTCACCACAACTGTCAAAAGATAGGCTTTGACTGACAGTTGGGCTGAGCAGCTAGAGTTTGACTGACGGATAGCTGCGCGGCGGTGGTGTTGGCGTGTCGGCGGGAGATGGGGAAGCAAACAGCTCCAAGCTTATCGGACGCTAGCAGGTACCTTCATCTGCGGACTTGCTGAGATTGAGGTTTTCATCTTTGAGCACTGAAGAGTCTCTGAACACTCGTGACCTTTGATCTCTATCAATCCCAGCAAGCCTAAGACAGCGAGGATTGGGAGAGAAGGTGTCTTCCGTATGACTCGAGGTGACATTAGTGACTTGTACAACTTTAGTTTTAAATCCTTGCTCGTTGAAGTTTGCTCAGTTTTTGGAGGGTTAATCCCAGAGTTAAGCAGCTCAAGAGAACAAAGCAAGTGGCATTCTGGGATATTTCCACTCTGGAAACACAAGCTGCGTTACATTTCAAAGCATCCCTACACGGTGTTCGCTGCTCCCTATTCAACTCATCTGTAGAAGATTCATTTCACTTGACAAAATGCGTTCAATTGAAACAGCCTGTAAACACAGAGTATAAATGGGATATAAGATATGAACACATAATATTCTTTTGTAAGTAACTCTAATACAAACTATCATCCTTTCATATGTATTGTACTTAACCTGAGACTGGAACTGCAGAAATCAGTATTTAGCACAGTTGTTCTCAACCAGTGGTCCAGGGCCCACTAGGGGGCCTCAGAAAACCTTCAAGGGGGCATTAAAATGATTTAAAATGAGTTATAATAAAACAAAACAAGCATGAAAATGAGCCGACTCGTGCATTAATGATCCGCTCTGTGCTATAGTGTCTCTGGACTGGAGCAGACTGTCTGCATGCTGCGGCGGTTCCCCTATATAGTGCATTATGTGCCAGTAACCATATAGAAAATAGTAATTGTGTGGAAAATATAGTCAGGCATGAGTGGGATGCTTCAGATTCTAAAGAGCATTTGATTGTACAGAAAATCTGATGAGAAGCTGAAGTGCAGGGTAATGTAATCATAATCGTTGATACATATTGGCAGAAGAGAGAGACTAAGATTT
Organism: Zacco platypus; assembly: GCA_038088235.1. NCBI lineage: Eukaryota > Metazoa > Chordata > Actinopteri > Cypriniformes > Xenocyprididae > Zacco > Zacco platypus. Next base: position 10,600,131 of record CM076070.1, read on the forward strand.
CTAAATGTGAATTTTTTCATTGTTTTGGAGCATACTAAAGTTCTTAAAGACTGAAGTTCTTCAGACTAAAAAAAAAAATCATTTTAATTTTAATTGTATGCTCAATGTTTAAATTAAAACAGGATACAAATAGCTAGTGTGGCCTTCGAAAAATTGTTGTGGACAATAGGTGGCTTTGGAGTCAAAGTACCACCGATTTAGCACGCTTACACCGTAGTGCGATGTCTACAGTGTTGGTCTCAGGTCAAGTACAGTGCCATTGTTTCAGAGTCACCATGTTTTTTTCCTTGTTGCGACAAGATGGCACAGCTGGCAGATAACCTGCTGAACTTGGATGTGTTTAACCACTCTCGCACACAGGCCCAGCATACTAACGCAATGAAAGTACACCTTTTTATACGCCTTCAATATACAGGGTTGTTGTAGTAACGAGAGCACCGTGTCTGAAACATAATACCGGCTTTCAACAGAGAGCGAGTCTGACTGCTGGATCCACCAAGGGGGAGCGAGATTGAGGGTAAGAAAGGAAAATTGAGGTATAGAAATGGGAATAAAAAGAAAACTTCCCTACTGATAACACCAGCATATTGTGTTTTGGATGCTGGTGAGCCCACCTGACTGATTGACCCACCATAACCACCTTGTCCAACCAGCTTCACCAAACAATATGTTTCTGGATAGCCAGCTACTTTTCGCTAGTGTCCACCAGCTACATAAGCATCAAATCAACAGTTTCATCAGTTTCACAACCTAGTGAGCAAAGTTCTTTTTCAATCTTCGCTTAGGGGTTCAAAAGAAGTCTGAATACCTTTGCAGAATACCATATAATGTTAGTGAATATCCTAAAACCACATACACTGCTGGAAGTGGTATTTACATGAATATGTTAATATATAGCTCTACACTCTGGTCAAGTCACATTTATTTATATAGTACTTTATAGAGTAGATTGCTTTAAAGCGAGCATCTTTACAGTATTAAACATGGAAAAAGTGTCGCTTTCGATTAGAATTACAACTTCAATTTCTTCTATAAAGCAGCACTCCAGTGTGCTCATGTTTACACTTGTCTCTGACCTCGACAGACTGAACAGAAGAAATGAACCAGAGAAGATTTCCACATCAGAAAAGCCTCAGAGCCACACCTATCTATTAAGCAATCACTACTGACCAATGGTTGTTCAAAGTTGTTCACCAACCACCAACTTCATTTCGGCCTGATTCTGTTCAAACTGATGCCACACTATATCGAGACTAAACGGTCATTGGTTCAGCTAAAATAAAATTCGTTTTTTGTCATTTTTATTGAGATTTGACCAAACAAATCTCCACAAAAAGCCTTAGAATTTGGCATAAATAAGTTTACTTACAAGACAGCATAATCAAGTTGGATGAGCCTCCACATCGGGCCAATAACGCTTCAAAATTCTCTTTCCGTTGGTAGCTCGTTATGGAACAAAGCACAAGACCAAGTTGAATAGAGTCTATTTTGTGCGTCCATATATATTACCTGGAGTCCTGCTGGGTAATGCTCATGTACAGTTCCCAGGTTGTGTCCTCTTCAATCGCACCATGAGGCACCAGCAAACTCACACCTAGCCAAAGATAAGAGTTAGAAATACACACACACACACACACAAACAAAACCAAACAATTTATATGATCCGACAGCATGACGGAATAGGTCTTGGATGCTAAACTGGAACAAACAAAGTTCCTCTTTTGGAAACACCCTTAATTTCCCAGAAGCCCTTTCAGTGGGATGAATAGTTCAAAGCAAGCCTAGAATCGTGAAACAGCAGAATATTTTTCTTGTGGGACTCGTGCATGACAACATGTCTTCTTAAAAATCAATTCAAACCCTCCCTTATGAAGGACTGTGTAAAACGCACATGAGCACAGACCTTGTGAAGTGACAACGCGCCTGTAGAGCTGTTAGAGTCACTATTCGGCTGTAAAGGTCTTAAAGAGGCTGAATGAGAACTCGAGCATGCTTCAACAGATGCACTAGCCTTTAACCTTTCTCACACAATTCTGCCAGCCTGTCAAGACTCTTTACTGCATGTGACAGGATCAGAGGTGGAAAAGAGCAAGCGAGTGTAAAGGAGGGAGAGAAAGAGAGAGAGAGAGAAAGAGAGAGAGAGAGAGAGAGAGAGAGAGAGAGAGATGGACCCTAGAGACTCCTAAATCAATGCCGCCCTGCTGGTCTGTCTGCCTCTCTGTCAGTTGCCCCCTTTCTCAGTCGCTGGGTGCTGTGTGCTCAGCCTCTCTAACACACAGCACAGCCACTGGATATACTGTGTTGTGAGAGAGAAAGACAAGAAAGGAAAGCTGCAGAGAGAATAAATAAGAAACTGATGCTTTTACATATTAACTTATCTCTCCTTTGACTTACAAAGTAGTAATTTTAGCCACGAACCAGCCAGGACATGCAAACATTCAATTATGTTTTATTATTAATATTTTTTTAATTTTATGAACTACCATTTAAAAGTTTGCAACCAGTAAGATTTATTTTTTTAAAGATATTTAAATATACCTCCAATAATATTTTGCAATAATAATCAATATTGATCTGATTGATTGAGACACATTTTCACACATTATCAATTTATATAACAAACTTTACTCCAGAATGCTCTAATTTACCCCCAAAAAATTCAACAATGTAAATAAACAACATGATTTAACCTGTTAACCTGAAAATATCAAATCAAGTTAATGAATTCTTCCAATTCAAATTACAAATTCAAAATTCAAATTTACAGTTTCAATTCAAATTCTACCTGATGATTTGAAAGCTAGTTCTAAAATTCGAAATTCTAAATAAGCATCAGATTTTCTGTGAGTGGGCTGTGGACTCAAACTAGCCTGTTGCTTATTCAGCTGCAGTTTGAGGGTTTTTTTTTTCATGTGTGTTTGATTTTCTCTCGTTACTTTTATAATCTTTCTATGGCATGCATTAAAAACAAGAGCAAACACATTCACACACCTGCGTTGGGCACCACCAGTCGTCCTCCTCCCTGCCCGAACACCCCACTTGTCCTGAGCGGCCGCTTGCCAGTTGTCATACTAGAGACCAGCGTTGGCTGAACAGGGGCCAGCTGATTCTTCCCCCTCCCACCTAGCGTGCCCCCTCCACCTCCTATCTCCTGCACCACGCCGCGAGGAAACGTTTGGGAAGGACCTTTAGCATGATATTCCGCCCTCTCAGACACACCCAGGGACACCATAAAGGAGCTGTGAACTTTGACCTTGAGGTCAGGGAGGGGGTCAAAGAGTGCCGGTTCAGGGATGAGCTCCTTCTCCATGGAGTCAGGGAAACAGATGGGGCTGGTGTAGGTCCGTGACACGGTCAGGTCTGGCTGCATGGAGGAGTTCATTAACAGAGGGTTTCCTGGAACACAGAATATGCTAGACTAGTAAATGACCTGATGATCATTTGTTTTGTCTGGATCTTTTAAGCTATTCAAATATACATTAAAATGCAATTCATACATATAATGACTTCACAAATCACAAATCTTCTGACTAACATGTCAACCTGTGAAATAAAACTCATTTTGAGATTTTGTGTGTGTGTAGCATAACTGCCCAGTCTTACTAATAGGCTGAAAAAAAAATCAAGAAATAGACAAGTCTATTTATGTGATTTGTCATAGTCTTTTATTATTATTATTATTATTATTATTTTAAATGTTGATTAATATATTAATATATGATTAAAACACGATTAATATTAATATAGACAACTTAATGTTCACGACTTAAAATATGATATTTGTAAAAATAATTACAGTTTTTTGTTTTGGTACATTTGTCTTAACATTCTCTAACGGTCACAGTTGTTTGCTGGAACATCAGAAGACTTTTGCATGTCTGCAAAATGTAGTAACTCACCGAATACATTTAATTCACGCTTTAAAACCTAGTTGTCAGTAAATTGGCCAGTGCCACCAAAATAACAAGTATTTTTGTCATTGTGTGAACCCTGCTGGTCAGAATGTTTAGATGTTTTTTTTCACCATGAAAATATTTGTTATATACAAATTTCATGTTTGTTCTACTTGTTTTTTACTGACTGCTTTCTACACTGTTAAAATATGAATCTAAAAAGCTCATTGTGGTACACAAGAGCAAGACAAAACTGACATTCTTGTATAGTAGGTAAATATTATTTACAGGAAAAGTAAATACTGTACACAAAAACTGATTTACTGTTTATACAGCACATTTATTTTTGTAGAAATGCGTCACATGTAAACTGAAATTTTACAAATGTCTGTTTGTTTTTACACACTCTATTATGTCTTCCCCTAACACCAACACACAATATAAAGATATCTTCCTATTGCTCTTTCATGACATGCAACTGTGAATTCTCTGTTTACATGCTACACATTTCTACAAAAAAAAAAATACTGAATAAATACAAACGTGCCATACAGTGTTGCTGTAGCTGCTGCTGTTTAGGGTTACAATGTTCCTCCATGTTCAAACTCCAAAATTGATTGGTTGATTAGTAAGATTGTGATTCATATATTATTACAATGGCAAGCTATTTGCCAATATAGCATATATTATAAACATTCCATGCCAGATATTTATGGAATTTATAAGCATGTCTGACAGATTTTAATAACTAAATGCATCATGTGATGGCTCACAAGATGAAAGAATGCTTAGAAATTGTGAAGAGTTTTGGCAAATTCACTGACAACTGTTGAAGAACCAGTACCACATCCTCTCATACCACTGTTTGAAGAATTTATCTTCCAGAATGACAGTAAGTTTTGGGAGTTCATTTTTAGTTCATCTCTGCAAGATAGACTTTTATAGATATCTTCTATCTTGGATAGGAGACTCCATGTAGGTTGCAGTTCTGGAAAATGGTGGCACTGGAGACTAAAGGGTACTTGAGGGTTTCACACTTAACTCTTCCCCTTAATTCCCCCTCATTTTATCTGTAAAAGAAAACCTGATTAATAATTATGCACACCTGAATATAAGGCCTTTTTCACTCCCAGCCTTCATGAACAATTATATATTAATTATAAATGATGAAATACAAAATTAATAGTAGTTATTAAGATTGATGTGGTTTGGAAATGGTAACATTAACAAAATTTATTTTAAAAATGTATAAAAAACTAACAAGAATACAAAGAACAAGATTACAAAAAAGATTTCTCCTTTCATCATCTTAGACATCCTTGGATTGACACAGACACAGCTTGAAACTCATTTGTCTGCAGAGGCTTTTATTGGCTACTTTTTTAAACGCTGGACCTTAGAGCATACCTAGATTATCTCTAGATACAGTTGTATAGTGTGTAGCAGATCTATACACATAAAATTGCAGTTTATGTTGATGAGTAGACCTTCATAGAATCTGAGCCTACAGAATTCATCTGAAATCTCTGCAGGTTTCCAAGGAATTGAAACATCCATCATTCAAAAAATTGTCTACATTCCTAGGCTTCACAGGTTTATTTATTAAATCATTTAATATTTAGCAGACATTAAATATTTATTGAACCTTATATAATTTAAAAATGATTTCAGTTACCGATACGGGCGTGATACTCTCAGCATCTTTTAACAGATTTAAAAACATTTTGCAGAATTCCATGGACTTTGAAGTAACATAAAAATGCCATTAAATTGCTTAAATTAAGTGAAAATGTCCAAATTGGGCCCAAAGTGTCAATATTTTGTGTCTTTAACCTTCTTGGGCATGGAGTTCACGAGAGTTTCACAAGTTGCCACTGGAGTTCTCTTCCACTCCTCCATGATGACATCACAGAGCTGGTGGATGTTAGAGACCTTGCGCTCCATCACCTTCCGTTTGAGGATGCCCCACAGTTGCTCAATTGGGTTTAGGTCTGGACCTTTACCCTCAGCTTCTTTAGCAAGGCAGTGGTCGTCTTGAAGGCGTGTTTGGGGTCATTATCATGTTGGAATACTGCCCTATAGCCCAGTTTCTGAAGGGAGGGGATCATGCTCTGCTTCAGTATGTCACAGTACATGTTGGTTTTCATGGTTCCCTCAATGAACTGTAGCTTCCCAATACCGGCAGCACTCATGCAGCCCCAGACCATGACATTCCCATCACCATGCTTGACTGTAGGCAAGACACACTCCTCACCTAGTTGCCGCCATACACGCTTAACAGAATCTGAATTAAATAAGTGTATCTTCCATGTTCTTAGTCTGCTTGTCTTCAGCAAACTGTTTGCAGGCTTTCTTGTACAACATCTTTAGTCATGACAGCCATGCAGACCAATTTGATGCAGTGTGCGGCATATGGTCTGAGCACTGACAGGCTGACCCCCCACCCCTTCAACCTCTGCAGCAATGCTGGCAGCACTCATACGTCTATTTCCCAAACACAACCTCTGGATATGAGCATGTACACTCAACTTCTTTGGTCGACCATGGCGAGGCCTGTTCTGAGTGGAACCTGTCTTGTTAAACCGCTGTTTTTTTTAAACCGGTCTTGGCCACCGTGCTGCAGCTCAGTTTCAGGGTCTTGGCAATCTTCTTATAGCCTACGCCATCTTTATGTAGAGAAACAATTCTTTTTTTCAGATGCTCAGAGAGTTCTTTGCCATGAGGTGCCATGTTGAACTTCCAGTGACCAGTATGAGAGAGTGAAAGCGATAACACCAAATTTAACACACCTGCTCTCCATTCACACCTGAGACCTTGTAACACTAACAAATCACATGACACCGGGGAGAGATGGCTAATGGCCAATTTGGCCCAATTTGGACATTTTCACTTAGGGGTGAACTCACTTTTGTGGCCAGCGGTTTAGACATTAATGGCTGTGTGTTGAGTTATTTTGAGGGGTCAGCAAATTTACACTGTTATACAAGCTGTACACTCACTACTTTACATTGTAGAAAAGTGTAATTTCTAAAAAAAAAGTCATTGTTGTCACATGAAAAGTTATAATGAAATATTTACAAAAAATGTGAGGGGTGTACTCATATATATATAAATTTAATTATTTAGACCCAAAATATATGACTCATATTTAATCATAACGCCTATTTAACAATTTGTGTAGATGTTTTGGGAGATGCGAGTTCCAGGCAGTCAGCGGCCGTTCAGTGCTTGTGTACCCACTGAGAACAGCTTCATCTCAGCCAGTGCTTTGAAGATTTGCCGCTGGGTCTTATAGTGATGAAACATGAGATCTAATTTATTTTAGGTACATAAAACAGGCAATCCTTCGTCTTATTAATCTATTACTTGTTCCTGAGCAAATTGAATTGGACTATGTTAAATTTAATAATTGAATATTAAGGTTATATTTAACTCTCATCCTGTAGAGCACTGCTTTTGACTGAATTGTACAATTGTGTTTATTTCCTGTTGCCATTTATAATGAATACTGTTGCTAATTTAAATATTGTTGTTCAATAAATATTATTTTATATATGTGTTGTATTTGCCAGGGTCCATTAGTGCGTAATATGTATTGAGTAAAAGTTACATTTATACATTAATAGTGAATGAGTCAGTCAGTTGCAAGAGACTTAAATTTAAAGGGACTTTTGTAAACAAAGGACGTTGTTTTAGCTCTGTAATGGCAATCTCAGGCAATCTCTCTCAATAATATAGAATGAGATTCAATGGAGGGATTTAACATTCCTTTGTTACTAGCAATAAAGTAACGGAGCCTGGTTACTAAGTCAACTTGAGATTTGAATCTGTGGTGGAAGGAAGTAGTTTTGCACAAAAGAGAGTTTTAAAGACATTTCATTGTTATTTCATATTTATTTACACACTCGTGCTGTCGAACTGTTGTATAAACGCAATATCACACTCGTAGCCATGAGATATGTCTGTATATCAGCACACTGTTATTACCTACACCTGAATCACAGCCATGCTGATATACAGCCATATCGCACGGCTATGATCGTGATATTGCTCATATATACACACGTACACTATATTTTGCAAGATATGGTGTATAAGGAGACAGATGCTTTCAGTGCTTTCCAGATGGTGGGCGGCATCTACCAGCAGGGTCTCCTGGATCATGGTAACCAGCCAAACCTTGATGTGTAGCCCTTATAAAACTCTTAGCGTAAAATTGAGTCAAAAACATTACTTAAAATGATGAACTATGATGGAACCGAATGTCTCCAGTTTTCAGACTGAACTATCAAGACAAATGCAACAACAATCTTTCGATTATTAGAACCAGCTGTTACATCAGTGTGAAGTGATCCCACTTGTTTCATTATGAGCTCTGCTGAGAGCTTTGACAGATCACGAAAACGCATCACACTCGCACAGACACCCCTCAATCTGTTTTATTCATCGAAAAGCAATGGCTGAACAAGAGCACTTTCCTAAAAGAGGTGGCAAAAAGAGGTGTGAGAGGGACTCATTTTCTCTTTCACAGATTGGACTGAGGCCCAGGAGGATAGACTGCAGCTTGCACTTGAAACCTCTCCTTTGGCAGATCTATTCAAAATCTAAATGTGTGCGAGTTGTCACGCAAGGCTAAAGGTTCCGATCTCCATGACAACAGTTGTCTTGCTTGATATGAGTGTCTATCAAAGTCGTTCGCTGCTTTACGTGTATTGGCAGCGCTGTCAAATATCTGTCGCCTAGGCAACATGGTTATTGCAACGATATTTCAACAGTTTTGTGGAGTCGTAAATGCATCAGCAAATGAGTCAAGATTTCCATAGAGATAAGATCTCTGGACAAATATTTTAGATGTATTTAAAGTGAAGTGCTTCAACTAGCACATTTCAATTCATTAACTCCATCCATCCATCCATCCATCCATCATTATTGCTTTTCAGCAAATCAGATATGACTACTGTTATGTTACCTAATTAAAATTCATGAGCCAGGCTTATGTGGTTTACAATGCATCTTTCCCCACTTTTTGGATTGCTCCTACTCACCCTGCATCCATCTATCCTTTTTTCCAATTATCCATCCATCATTTCATTGATGTTTTTAAGCATTTGACAGGTACACTGTGGCATCTATCACCTCACTGTGTTGAGTTCCTCAACGAGCACTTTGAAACTTCCTGTCGAGACATCTGGTGATACGCGTGTGTGTTTGTGTCTGTAGTGATGGTGGTGTTTAGTGGGCCGAGGAGAGTGATAGCACTGCGAGCAGGCCCTATTACTGAACAGACAAGCAAGAGAGAACTAGTGCTCTGCTCTCTGCACCCCTCCATCAACATCAATCTCTTTTTCTGGGGGCGTCAGATGGGCCAAAGGAGCGGAGAAGAGAGACATGGAGAGTAAATCAACTAACACCCTCTAGCTCTGGTTTAGAGCAGAGACGCAAGGAGACAAGAAACAGAGAAAAGTGAGGGATTTTTCTATAAGAAGTTTGTAGAGGGGAGGTATCTTTTTTCTTACAGGTAAAAGGAAAAAATTGGGTACAAAATAAGGTCTGAAACTGTTAAAAATGAATGATTTTTCTTTCTCTTTTAATAAATGGTCAGTGAAGGGAGGTGCTTATGTATAGTCTACCTTTTTTTTGGGGGGGGGGGGGGGGGGTCTATTTTATTTTTTTGTCACTTTGCTGTTGGAGAGAAGCGAACGAGAATGAGCTACTGACATTATTGCCTGTGCCGTTGGCTCGGAATAGGTAAGACGTGAGACTGACCGGCGAGTTATCGGTCCAGGCCAATCATGAGGAAAATCGTCCGAAACTGATCCCTGGTCGGTTGATCGGTTCACCTCTAGTTTTAATCTATATGTGTGTGTGTGTAATGGAGACCAGCTAGTAAAAGTAAAACGTACTGCCCTGGCCGCAAGAGTCTCACTGGTGCCTGAAGCAAGAGAACGCGCTCTTTAGCGTCCTTGTTAGCTCACACACCTCCCATGCTAGAAACTTTGGTTTGGATCGTGTTCGGAGTGGTGCGAGTACAATCAGAGGGGTTACATTGGGGCTGTGACCCAGATGGGAGTGAGGTTTTGGGAGGTCAGTGTAATGGAGGCCAGCTAGTAAGAGCTGTTTGAGTAAACCTCACGCCCATTGCCTCAAAAGGCATGCTAAAAACTGTGGTCTTTAGTGCTCTTGTCAGCCCGCCAGTCACCCTTGCTGAAGATGCGGTTCGAAACCCACTCGGATTGGGTTGAGTAGGAAGTAAATTACAGAACCATAGTACACTTTCATCACAGAAGTCTCTCTTTCTCTCTCAGTCTCTCTATTGCTTCCACTTTCCCAGACACCTCCAGCACTAATGAAAGTTCTATAGTGATGGTTGCAGAGAGAGAGAGAGGTTTAAAAGAAGAAAAACACACTACTGGGGTAAGAAAAATAAATGTAATTCAAAACTTCTTTAACATTTGAATGAGTTTACAGGTTAAACAGTTCAAGCTGAATTAAATGTAGGAAAATGTGGAGATAATAAAAAAAGTAATCACAGTTTTTTTTTATAGTTCTACCTTGCAAACACTGTAATTATGTCATGAGTCATACATACAGATGGATCAATCTGAAGTTGTTTTCGCTTACCTTGCCTGGCACTTTTGAAGCTGAAAGACTGAAATCCTCCGGTCAACGCAGACGAGTCAATGACATCAACACCATACTCGCTCTGATTCCGCCTGTACAGTGTTACAGCGATGACCAGCACGATGACAGTAACTACGCCCGCAGCAAGACCGGAGTAGAGCGCCACATCGTTATTGCTCTCCATTTCAGCTAGAAGAAGAGAAAATGATTTTGAAGAGGAATATAAAATGACAAAGCAATGACTGTGGTTCTTTGAAAATGATTATATAAAGATATTTGTTTATTTGCTCCATCAAATAGCTCAGGGATCTCATTTTGATGTACACAGATGTGACACAGCCACAAAACACAGCAAATAAATTACATAACCATAAACACTTTCATCACAGAAGTCTCTCTTTCTCTCTCAGTCTCTCTAATGGTCCCACTTTCCCAGACACCTCCAGCACTAATGAAAGTTCTCTAGCGATGGGCGATTACAATCAGCCCTCAACCGCACACCTGACTCTCAACATGAACACACGCAGCGAATCTGGCAAAGCAAAAACCGCAAACCTTCCACAGGGATTTTGTGACAACGCTGCTCATTATATGATCTCATCTGTAGTGATTAGGCCCTATCTGTCGACTCCTTCGTGCAAACAATTCAACCAGGACTCTATGAACAACCGACAGAACAAAGAAAACCTAGCATGTCGTTCCTGAGCATTCAAAAGCCTCCAGACGGGTAGAGAACATCAGACAAAGCCTGCGGCTATGAAAACACTAGCCAGAAACATGTGGAGCTGCACTAACAGCAAACAGAGCAGGTTAATTGGGAGCTCTGGAAAAGTTTGGCAGGCTAATGAATCTCTTTTGCAGTTGTGTTTGTGTATTTGCTCACTTTCTCTTTTCGTTTTCCCTCTCCTTTGCTCTGTAACCACCCCGTTCTCTTCTCTGTGACTTCAGATTGGAGTTCAGATAAGGCTTCAAAACCCTAAAAAAACTACTGGATGAGCAGAGTTTTCTTTCCTGCACTGGAACAAGACGTGAGGGCGGGGCGTACTAACTAAATCAGCATATCTGAATGATTTCTGAAGGATCATGTCACACTGAAGACTAGAGTATTGGCTGCTGAAAACTCAGTTTTGCCATCACAGGAATAAATAACATCTCATAATTTATTAAAATAGAGAACAGTTACTGTCAATTGCAATAATAGCAGTCTTTCAGAAACCCCAGTGGTGAAGTTTTTAATGTTGTTTATATGTCTATGTGGTGTTTTTAATTTGCTTTAAGGCAAACCATGTGCAAATTCCTGTAAACACCATTGCAGAGTATTTTCTCTTTTAAACGGCAGTGATATAAAGACAGTTTAAAAAATGTGGTTTGGTGTTTCTGACATCACAAACTATCTTGTAATCAATCAAGTAGATCTGAAGCAGGGGAGTCTCAAGAGAAGGTTATCCTGGTATATTTTACTGATGATATTAAAAGTCGGGTAGATTTAGCAATATAGCGGGTGGATTATGTATATTACGACTATCATCATTGTGATGAACTATATGCCTTTCTCCTCTGACATTCTGAGCTGTTTTGAAGAGCTAATTACAAATTCATAGATATGTGTATACTAAATGAGGCAATGGTGTAGTTACATTCAAGCTATTTTAAGGCATGAAGATTTTTTTTTTCACAGGAAAAAACATTCAAATATGTCATTTTGCTGATCACAGGTGAGTGTTAAGGGATAAAATTATTGACTACATGGGGTCTTTAAAAAAATTGTACCAACACCAAACTTTTAAATGTTACAGGTTAAGTAACAGGTTAAGTTTACTGAGTTGTGTCTAGCTGTGTCATTATCGTGATGGGGACACTGACATTCCTCCAGCAAAAACCTGTCAAAAACGTTTAATATTTGTGGTGTGTCATTGTCTTAATATGGCACCGTTTCAGTCATTGAGTCAGCTCTTTAAAAGCTGTCTTTAAAATGTCATCGAGTTAACTGGTTTTCCAGGTTGCTTCAAATGGCATATTGGATGATTCATTGGAAACCTAATTGACAGGGCATCAACCCAATGTTGAACAATGTGAGTGTGGAAATTAGCTTATGTAAAGGTTGCAATAAGGTTGTTTGTCAAGCTTGACTCAGAATAATGATAACAGTAAAATGGGTTAATTATACAGACGAACAGAATGGCAATATTAAGATGGATGACTGATGCAATGTGGCGTTATTACATCATGCTTCATATGTCTATGAGCATATTCAAAAGTAGCGCAATGCAATGCATATGAATGAATTTATGAAACTGAAGTTTTAAAAAAAATAAAGCGAATAAGAAACAGATGAAAGGTGAAGCGGCAGTGACTCACCTTGCGGAACCTTCACATCATGGAGCAGCTTCCTGTCTGCAGAAACAGACACGTATAACATGCTATGAGACACAATTTTCAGATGTTCATGCGCACACAGGCGTGTTTGCACGTTGAAAGAATTCTATGGAGATATAAAAAAGCCCATTTAGTGTGACGACACATGAGCTGATGAAGTTGCGCCCTTGCAGAAAGCCAAAAGAAACCTCTGAAATCCTTCTAGTTCTTTCAAAAAATGAATTTCGAGAATTATGTAGGAGGTAAATAACAGACGATACTGAATCAAAATGTCTAAACACAGATTTACATATGTATGATGGTCAATGACAGGCATGTAATCTGGAATCACTGTCAAATCTTGTGCACAAAATTACAACATTCACACAGAAAGAAGGTTACGGATGCATTAGTGTGCGTGGTTGTGTGTGTTCGTATTAGATATAGGAAATTGGTCTCTGATAGGGATGTCTATCACCGTTGGGCTTTAGACTCATCTGCAGAGGATGGCGAGGTGTACACCCTCCTCCCTTAGGGGATGGAGGCAGGAAAGATTGATTAAAGAACTGTCAGGATGATGAGCGAGGAGGATTAAAACAGAAGATTTCTGCCTCTCCCAAGGAATTACAAAACGGCCTGTCAAGTGCTGCTAGTCTGAGGGTTTGACTGACTGGTTTCATTCAGACGCTGACAGCCTTCCACAGAGCACTTGTCTCCACTGATCTAAACAAAAGTGAGATGATTTTTTTTTTTACTGCTCTATGTTGTGTTGCACTGAGGAAGTTGGATGAGCTGTATAACAGAATATCAGAAGCATATTGAGCCTCTTTAAACATTTTAGCACCACACACAGCGCCATGTTATGTACAAAGCATTACACCAACGAGAAATGCCATTTACACTGTCTTTTCATTAATAGCTCATGTCAAAACCATTGTCCCCCTGTTTACCTGTTTTAATCATTTCAGTCTAGTTTGGTCTGGTGGGATGATTGTGAAAGAAATTACTGTAGTGAAGGCGATGATAATTATGGGGACAATGGAGATGACTGGTGATGATGATGATGATGATGATGATGATGATAAAGGTTGGGCAAGAATTTGTAAGAACTGGTATCATTCAATCAATCAATCAATCAATCTATCTATCTATCTATCTATAATGAAAAAAGTACATATCGATATAAGTAAAAATGGAAAGCACTAAATCATCTAAAAAAATAAAACCTAATTCAAAATATTAATAAAACTATAAGTAACTATATATGTGTGTGTGGGGGGGGGGGCATATTTATGTATATATAGGTGATCTTATTTAAACCTTCATTCCTCAGATCATAATTCAAAGTTTGTGCTGACTTTTTCTAGTGAAGAATGACATATTTCATGTTATGAATTTCTATGAAATTCAGTAAGTCTGAAATTCTACTCAATTAAAATACATGCAATTCTGTCTAATTTTTGCTTCTTCAATTAAAATATCAAATTAAAATTAGGATTTGTGATGATAGTGATGAAAATGATGGCGATGATAGTGATGATGATGATGATTTTAGCAACAATGACGATTACCCACCTTGAATGCAGAGGTCTCCAGTGCAGTTGTCCGTGTCCAGGGCAGCTCCATCACACAGCCTGCCACCATGTTTTGGCTCTGGGTCTGTACACTCTCTAGTCCGTTGCCTCTCACATTCAGAACTACACACAGACCACATAGTCCACTCTGCCCAGCCACCATCCACTGTCACAAACACACACAAAGATACACTTTTCATAAGAGCACAAAAAAGTTGCAACTAAAAACTGGAATTCAAACTTTCTCTAAGAACAATCTTATGTATCTGATACAACCTTTCTCTCAGAATGGCCACTCATTTTGTTCCTCTTTCAGCAGGTGGTGTTCCTATAATTCCAGGATTTTCCCTCTCAAAGTTTGTCTCTGACAAACGCAAAAGACAATTTACTTTTGTCTTGTTCCATCAGGCTTTCCCCTTTACCATAACGACTCCATAGGCTGCTGGTGTTTCCTCTGCGGCTAATCTAAATGCAAATGCTGTGTTTGTGTGTCTGTTGAGTGGGGTACTGGGATTGAGCAGGGCTGGAGAACGAGATTGCAGAGCCACTGGTGCCCTCCTCAGATAACTTTCCCCCCAACATGACTAGTGTTTCCCATGTGATTGGTGCTTCCAATGAAACCATAAATTTAGTCAGCGTAAGAGCTCTCGAGGACCAGGCGACTGATAACTCTCTTCTTCTGTGCCTTTCTTTCACTCCAACAGGTTTCTCTTTCAGTCCCCCAGTCTTTCTGCTTTCATATGTCTTTCTTGAGTGCCTAAACATCATTGACTTACGGAATTTTGTAATCACGATTTTCTCTTAGTGCCATATCTTTGTCACATACACAAGCTCTCTTTCAGTTATGTCTTTCTGAGTTTCTTTCATCCCCATTTATCTGTCTCGCTCCATCACGCTTGTTCGCTATGAGGAGCACTGTATCTCGCTTTAGACAGTAAACAGGAAATCTGTGAGAATGACGGCACCACATTAACAGAATGTAGACACATTTCAAATGTAAAACTCTATCGGCTTCTGTCACTGAGGTCAATTTAAATGCAGCACATACTGTCAAGTTCCTACTTTATATGCAGCCTCCCAGACAGATGGATTAGCTATCAATTTGTTCAGAAAGCATGTTTAATTAACAAGCCATAGCAGTGAGATATATTCACGTCGCCTGACTGACCAGCCTTGAACTTTTGAATCTGCTGGCAAAATGCACTGTGTTTTCAAGAACAAAGAGCTGGCAAGTAAAGAGTGCATTTAACACAGGCAAATTTCCTAAGAGCAACTGTAAAAATATTTCAGTATTGATGAGTACATCTTAATTTGGGCCAGACTTCATAATTATACACATAAAAAAAATATGAAAGATCCATTTTTTTTAGATACCTAGGTCTTCCTCTTTCATCACATTCTCATTGACCACCTATTCTGTGTGTCTAACCTGGGCAGGGAGAGGTGCAGGTGCTCTTTTGAACAGACATTCCCTCACAGAAAGCCCCTCCATTAAGCGGAGCGGGGTTAGTGCAGGTCCGTGTTCGCTTCTGAACTCCTCTTCCACAGCGGACGTTACACTCAGACCAGTCCGTCCAGGATGACCACCCTCCATTCACTTACAAAGAGAGAAAATAGACTGAATTAGCATTAGCCTTTTTGTTTACTTCATTATTTGAAAGGAAATTCAAATCCCTGCATGGCCTATTGAAAGGCAGCTTGCACTGTTTATCCGCACTGCATTGTTCATTTGGAGAGTTTTGCTTACAACTTGTAGCTAAATAAAACAAACTCTGGAACTAAAAGGAAGTATTACAGCAAGAGGTTTGATGCACAGATGCAAAGGACTAGTATTTCCAAATTAAATAAAAAAATGTGATAGTAATAATATCTCTTTCCACTCACATGCCAATGATTACCTTTTGTGTATGAATTGGCTCTTTTAATATGTTTATTATTTATGTATTAATTATTTAAGTATTTTCTCAAAATGAATTGATGCTTTTCAGATGCTCACAATTTTGAAATCTAAATATACATACATGCTACATGGCAAAACCGACACACACTGCTCTACATAATACTCAATCTAATCAACTCAGAAGTGACTTGATCGTTCAATTGGTACATGGAAGAGATTCAAACTGAAGTATATAGAAATTACATTAGATGCCATTCCGTTATGCCCAAGACTTCACAAACACGTCTTGGACACGCACTAACAGCTACGCTGAGTACTTAATGAAAAATACAAATGACTAAGATAGAGTCTCATGAATGAATACATGAAGCAGACATATGAAGGACAGACATTTTTGAAAATAACCAATGGTGCTATATTAACACGAGCATAAAAAGTTTTTTTTTTGCAATATTGAGGGTGAAATCCAAAAAATTAGATGTATACATAGAGAATATAACACTTGAAGTGCGCGCTAGCTATTCTGCTGTATCTTAAAGGGATAGTTCACCCAAAAAGTGAAATTCTGTCATAATTTTCTCCCCCTCAAGCTGTTCCAAACCTGTATGAATTTATTTATTCTGCTGAACACAAAGGAAGATATTTGTACGAATGTAACCAAGCAGATATTTTTTCATGACTATGGTAGTCAATGGGGGCTGGGGGTTTGGGGGGTGGTGATTGTTTGTGTTTAGCAGAACAAAGAAATTCATACAGGTTTGGAACAACTTGAGGGAGAGTAAATGATGATAGAATTTTCATTTTTGGGTGAACTATCCCTTTAACTAGTGCGTCATCTCATGTACACCAAACATTATCAACACCAACAAACAATGCATTCTCTTAAAATCGCACAAGTGATTCTCTTGTGTCTCTTAAGCCTTAGGGACTGCTGGGAGTCAAGTTAGATTGTAGATGCTACGCTAGCTGCTACACGTTAATTGCTGATCAGTCAGCTAGCGCTCAATCAGTGCTGCCTGCTTCTGACAGCTCATGTCAAAGCTTTTCAGTATGTTTAATCAAGCCTCTAAAAACTGCCAGCTTCAGCCCTCATCTGTGACTGACTCTCAGAAGGCACGCAGAGGGAGAGAGAGAGTGCGCTATATTACCTTAACATCAAAATATTGAGGATAAAACACTAGGAGACCATGTCAATTAGGCTAATGGCGCTTGAACCGTGGCAATGCCGGCCACACAGGGAGCGTTAGAATCATTAACTCATTATATGTGTTGACAAAAATAGATAATCGAACCCATACCGGGCGTCTAAGTGATGGCTTCATGCAGACACAGGTCTGGAGAAAAGATGAAACGGTGTATTTCTATATTACAGCTCGCTTGATGAATTATTGAGGATTTGAAAAACGATGGCGCTGTGTCACGGGTCGTGGCGGGATGGTGATTTATGGGTGATCGTTTTTTTTTTGTAAACTGTTAGACTGAAGGTCGGTGTAGGTGACTAAATAGATGGACAGCGCGATTCTGCAGCATGTCAAACTTTCATACATTGTGATCTACACAAACTCTGTGAGATCCAGATGAAGTTTAAATGAAACTTTTCTGAAAGTTGCACTGAAAATCTAGAAGATTCCTTTTATAGCTCTCATATCCCATGTGTACTAGAATACAGAGTGTAGAATGTTTGTGTCAATCCGCTTGTCTGTGTTTGCACGTTTCAGACAGATTGTCAGTCTGTGCATTAGTGGTGGGGATTTTTTCACTCTTTCTGCATGTGACATTGTTAAGCCAGTAGGTGGCGACAAGTGTCACTGTTTAAGAATGAGTTAATGATTTACTACTTTAAAAATGCTGATTCATTCAGCATTCAGGAACAATACAAATGACTACTTTCATGAGTGAATGTTTTGAAAAATCATTTGAGTGAATGACTTGATGACTTATTCATAAAGACAGTCACTTGTTTCATTTCTGAATGAATAAGGGATTCAGGGACTCGTTTATAAAACAGTAGCTGCATCTCTGAATATGCATACTTCCCTACTACAAAATATAGTGGTAAAAACAGTATGCGAGTAGTAGTGAGCAGTGTTGAGCATTACAAGTAACTTGAGTTATGTAATCAGATTACTTTTTCAAGTGACTAGCAAAATAATGCATTACTTTTTCAATTTACAGCAAAATATTTAAGTTACTTTTTCAAATAAGTAATGTAAGTTACTTTATCACATTTAATGATGACAGCTCTCCTGTCCCCATGTTGAGAGAAATAAAGTGCAGAAGTGTGTGTAGTGTAAACATGATGGTTATTTTAGTTCCAAATGTGAACAGGCATTTACTCATCTCACTTGAACGAAAACATTCAGTATTCCTCAAAATGAATAAAAACTTTATGTATTTAATCTCACTTTATTAACCAATGTATTTGCTGCTGACCTTCAATGATCTAATTCAACTATACTAATAAGCAAAAATTACTTTTGATTAGAAAGTGTTTTACTTTATTCTCCTGTATCCTATTTTTCTTTAATTCAGAATGGCAGCAGAGCTGAAAAGTTTGTTTGAGCTGCGCCCTCTACAGTACAGGTGTAAATATGCATTTCCCTCAGCCCGAGGTTTATTCATTTCACTTTTGGTGCGGGAGGGCCTTAACATTTGCCAAAAATATATGTTTTTTAAAAAACAAACAAGCAATCCAGTTGAGAAAAATTATGCAAAAGTAATGTGATGCATTACTTTTCATAAAAAGTAACTAATGCAATTAGTTACTTTTTCAGGGAATAAAGCAATATTATAATCCATACTTTTAAAGTTGTTAAAGTTGTAACTTTCCCCAACACTGGTAGTAAGTAGTATGTCTGAATTCACAGTATTCATAAAATACGTAGGCAAAAAATTTCAGGGACAACCTACTACTTCAGGCAAGATTCTGACTTGCGTGTCTGATGGACACACTTTACTATCCCATGCGGCCACGGGAGAGGATTTGTGAATGGCACTTATACTGATGCTGGTTGGTCACATGACCCGGAAACATGGTGAATACATTCATTCTACATGCAATTGTACTATATAAACCATACTTTTTTTTTAGAGAAGTATTTTAAAAGAAATAACTACACTTAAAAGAGACTATGCATTTTTGGACTCAGCTAGTCACTTGTTTTGTTCTTGAATGAATCAGTGTTTCGAAATGACCCAGCTGTAACTCATTCATAAAGACTGTCACTTGTTTTGTTTTTGAATGAATCAGGGTTTCTAAAGACAGTTACTAGTTTTGTCTCATTTTGAAGGCTGCACCCTCTGGAGTTTGCATTTGTCGGCTGCATACCTCTTTGAGGATGTCTCATTTCAGAAAAGTAACCATTAAAAATGGACTTGCATTATTATAATTTCTTTCTTTCTATGATATGTACTAGTTACTTTTCAGAAACAAAACAGCCTCAATGACGCATGCGGCTGACAAATGCAAGCTCCGCAGCCTTCAAAATGAGACTCGCTTATTTTTATACTATGAGTGTTTCTAAAAGAATTGGTTGTGAATGATTCATTGACTCATCCATAAAGACAATCACTTGTTTATTCCTGAATGAATCAGTGTTTCTGAACAAGTCTGTTTGGAATGATTCTGTGTCTACGTAACCTGCAGCAGTCACAGAACAGGAAAAAAAAAAACTTCTAGAGTAAATTGTATTAACTAATAACCAAAAGGATATTCTAAATATTTGGTGTGTTTCCATACCAAACACAGTGACTGTTGCCGTGGCACTACGTCTCCTAGCAACAATGTTGCTGGCCAGACAGGTGTAATTTCCAGAGTCAGACAGCCTTGCTTCATTGATGATCAAGTTGTGGTCAGCTCGAGTGTCGATATTGATGTCGTCAAGAGAACTCACCAGTTCTTCATTCTTCAGCCACTCAACCTGCAAAAAGACGCAAATTTGACAGGTAAAACCAGCCTTTGTGAGTAAATTCAAACACTTTAATGAAAGTTTACTGTCAATTCAACTAACAGAGAAGCAATGCAACTGGGAGACCACAAGCAGAACGCATCCCCCTGTCCTCGAACCACTACACGATTTTCAAGAAGAGGCTGTAGAGGTTGAGTTACCTTTTTTGCCAACCTTTTCTTGAACTTCACAAACCAGCATGAGGCCGTTCCTGACAGCCTATTTGAAGCAAACATCACCCCCGCATCAGCTCAGCCAATTAAAGTGAAGAAACATTGTCAAATAAGACACAAGCTGTATCAATGCAACAGCAAGCATTTCACAATGACCTCTGAGTGACCCATCGCAGAGTGACAGCTCAATAAAAAGAGTGCACTGCGATGTATATTCTCTCAGCTGCTCTGCATAGTCACGTTCCGACCTGTCACTTTGACTGGATCACAGGTCACAGTTTGAGGTCACTGCAAGGTCAAGCCCAGCCTAGTGTTATTTATTCAGCTCTGATGTTTGACGGTGTGATTCATTAGGATTTACAAACGCAGCAATGGCGTGACGACGCGCCCTCCTCGCATGGCTGGTCGTGTAAATTGCAACAGTCACCAGTTTTAAGTCGGTCCAGAGGGGCGGCAGTCATCAGGGGTTGATTTATGTCACTGTGCGTTTGCAGATTAAAAACACAGCACGCCCCTTGGGAATCTCTGTTTGTGTGTAAAGTTCTCGCCCTCTGCGCTGGAACACCAAGGCAGCAAACATACACGTGGGGCGAGTAAAATTGCACAACTCTCTCTCTAAGGCTTGGAAGAATAATGAAGGGAGGAAAATCAATATATCAGCCATCAGATTGTCATGTGTGAGAGATTTCTCTCTCTCTTTCTCATCTTCGTGATGGCCGGAGAGAACTCTTTCATCATATGCTTTTAATTTCACTCTTTTCTCCGTTCCAGTCCAGAGCTCCCAGAACGGCGGTGACTGCATCTGTCCTCTTTTTCTCTCTCCCTCCTTCCCTTCCCTCCCTTCTGTGTTTGGACCTCAAAAGCTAATCTAGTCATGCTGCATGTTGTGTTCACTCTAGTTAAAAAAACATCACAGACCTACCTATCAGCAACTAAAGTACATCAGGGAAGACAAAGACAAAGAATTTAACATCTAAAGGAATCAAATAAACTGCTGTTTTAATTATTTAGCTTATTTTTATGCTGTTCAAAATTTTAGAGTCAATCTACTTCTTGAATGAACTCTTATTCTCACCAAGGTTGCATTTATTTGATCAAAAGCAAAGTAAAAACAGTAACACTGTACAATAATTCTTAAAATAAAGGTTTTCTATTTTAATATATATTTAATATGTAATGATTGGATGCTTAACAAGCATTTCTTTCTATTTTCAATGTTGAAAACAATTGTGCTGCTAAATATTTCTGTGAAAACCGTGATCCGTTTTTTTCAGAATTCTTTAATAAATGAAAATCTCAAAAATAATTTTTGGTAACACTTTATTTTACACTGTCATTGTTACATATGTTACATGTAGTTACTCCAGTAATAACTATAAATTATGCATAATTACATGCAACTAACCCTAAACCAAACCAAACCCTAATCCTAACCCTACAGTAACTACATGTAGTTACTTAATATTACTCAGAACTTAAATGTATAATTGCAGTGTAACAAAGCCACCTTAAAATAAAGTATAACCATTTTTTGTGTAACATTGAATAAACAATATACATATATATTCACATAGCAAATGGATGCCAGAGAACTATCCTCAAAATTTTAATAACAATCTCTAAAGCAAAAACTTACTAAAAATAGCTAATCCTTCATTATCTTCATAGTATTATACATGTGATAAAAGTTTAAATTGATACATTTTTATAAGGCTTTTGAAGTGTTACATTAATATCAATTCACACATTTTTTACAAAATTAATAGAGTGTATTCAATATTATGAAAAAAGTGAAACTTAAAAAACAAGATGTGTTCAAATAAAACTGCTGTTCATTAAGGGTTTTCAAGCTCCATTAATAATTAAACTGAGCAGTAAGAATGACATCTTTGTTTTCAAAATAAATGTGCCTGGGATAAAACTGCTTATGGTTGAAATGTAACAGGTGAAAAGTGTGACTTTCTAATTAAGATAAAATACAAGATTTTGGAAGGATCTCAAAACAAGTGAAAAACTGAAAGACATCAAGGGCATATATGTGAATCGAGGTGAGAAGGTGTAACGGGGCTTTTCACTCATAAATGTGTCATTTATAAATGTGTTTTATTGTTCATAGTCGGCACGGGATGATTTGTTCTTCTGTTTATTAGACTGACGAGTGTTGAGTTGAGTGAATGGAAGGATTATACTGTGGGGTCAATTATCAAGACTATTATAAGCTATCAGAGAGATCATCAGTGTAAAGGATCAAAATGATCAGGTTTGATGAAATATTAAATAAAATATGTTAAAACCTACAACAATCATTTATTTGATTATTGAGTATCAATATAAATTCACGTATCTGTCTACCTATGAAATTCTCATACAGACTATCATGATGTGCATTTAACCCCGTGTTACCAGATCAAAGAGTCTGCATTTTACTTCCTTCTCACAATGATCTGTACTTGTTATCTAAACTCTTTCATTTTCTTTCTAATTATTTCCCTATCTGAGACCTAATCTAAAGCTTTTTCTCTATCAGTGCCTCCATCTCCTTTATAAGAGTCTGTTGAGGGGGAAATCTCTCTCATTCTGTGCGAGTGTGTGTGTTTTGTATTCAAATCGCAGGCTGTTTCTGGGTCTGCTTTGGGCCTCTTGGGGGGTGGAGCGTTGGGTTGGTAGGAGATAGAGAGATGAGAGAGCAGATGAACATTGAGGGACAGATTCAAATGGGTGTGATAAGCCTCCGGCCAGGAAACAGGGAAATGAATTTGCTTAATTAGCACATTTGTTCCAATTAAATCCCTGTGAACATGCACGGCAACAGAGTCATATCCACAAACTAACGCCCTCAAAGGACAACACAGATAACCTCTGATGTCAGGCTAACTGAACCTCTTTCTACTCATCTTTTGGGGGTAAAGACCACCATTACATTGCATTGGTTATAGACTTGCGGGAGTTTCCAAGGAAACGTCAGCTTTGAGAGTTCATAGGGCATTGGGATTGTCAGGGAATCTGAAAAATATAATCTGAGACCTCATTCTAAAGATGGAGGTTAACAGTTTGAGAACTTCAACTCAAAAGAAACAGAAAAAAAAAAAATCTGCTTGAGCTTAAGAGTGTTCAACTGAAACGATATGTTAGCGGTTTAATAAGCTCGCTCAAATGTATCCTATGTGGTACTTCATTATATGTGCACTTTTGACTCTGTGTACTTTTAGAAAATAAACTCTCTTAAAGCACATTTTCCACAATCTCCTATTACTTTAATTTGTCTAACAATGGCAAACTGTGACATGCAAGCATTACAGAAATATTTTATCTGAAAGTCATGAATATTCTTACAGTGTCAGTTCCATACATCTCCAATAATGTATTGTGTTTAATAGCATTCTGTAGTAGAAAAAAAACAGTGAGGGATATATTTTACATTTTAAATATATTTTTATAACAAAACTGCCAACACCTTTGTCTTGTTAGGGCTAATAGTATTTTATCTATCCTAAATAGACAAAAATAATAATTTAAAAAAATATATTTATATATATAATTTTATTTTTTTTCCCGCTTTTTGTCTAACTTACAATGGTGTATACTTGGCAAAAAAGCATACTAATTAAAACATTTTAAATTATTATTAAATCATTATTTCACTCCTTGTTTAGAGAATCATAATTTTAAGCAATTTTTGTACTATTAACATATTTGTAGTATGTACTATAACATATTTGTACTATGGATTCATTTTAAAGAGACCCAAAACAAAAATTCAGTCATCATTTACCCTCATGGTTTTATTTCTTCTGTGAAACACAAAATAAGATATTTTATTATTATATGGTCAAAAACATTGTTCAAATTGTTTTATGAGAGTTTATGATTTTTTTGGTTGAACTAGTCTGGGACAATATAAACAAAATCTACACACAGACTTCAAAAGTGTCAAATAAATAATGAATACATGGTGAAAGGTTAGTGTGACCTTAATAAACTAAGAAGTTTGTTAGTTCTAGACTAAGAAACTAGTTGAAGAAATACCCATATATAATAGTAAACAGCAATATCCACAACAAAAACATGTGAATGAAGTAAACTTGAGCTAAGTTATGGTCTAATCAGAAAGGACACATCACTCCATAACATGCTACATGTAAAAGTTCAAACAATCTGTAAACAACTTAAAATTAATTCCACTCTCCAGTGTACGATCTATACAATCAAAAATTACATCTTTGATAAATGTTTCAAGACAAAACAAGTGTGACAATAAACACTTTTGACAACTGCAGTTAATCATATTTTTATGTTGACACATTCTAGAGGCCAACAACATGAACAAACTTTCCGGGTGGCTACGCCCAAAAACAGACTCATTCTCAACACTGAATACGGTACGTCCCTTACAGGTCAATCCAATTAGCCCTGAAACGGGTACAACACCTCATAACATCGTCATTCTGGGCAAAAATCACCCTTTAGATTTACATTCATTTAGACGGAAAGTGAAAGTGACAAGAAGGCAATTACAAAAGGAGGTCTCGTCCGGGTTTGTTCCATCCTACTCAATTAAGTTCCAGTTTCATTAATGTCCCTTTGCATCACTTTGCTTCAATCAAGTCTCCAGCCCCTTATGGACGCCATGGTGACTTTCACCGAATCACATTAAAGAAATGAACTTTCCAAATCCAACCGCACCATTTCGGATGCGCGGGCCGGACGTGTCCTTCTTTTTCATCATGCTCTTGACAGCGCAGGCCGTGCCGCGTTTATTGCTGAATAATTGCATTTTAAGCACTTTAAATGACTTTGCTTCATCAGACTGAATGATTAATTGCGTCGCTGGATGAGGATTGTGAAGTTAATATGAGCTTAATGATCGGTCTGGTCTCTCAAAGTTATTGAGAGCCTTTTTTCTCCCATCTTAGCTGTGAGTAATCTGTATGAACTTTACTTTGACAGTTAATATCGCACTTTCATTTCCTTGTTGGTGTAATTGTTTTAATTATGTTACGTTCATTATTCAACAGGGATGATCTTATAGCTCCAGGGAAATGATAATTTCTAAACAGGTTTCCATTCAAGCGGGAAACAAACAAAGGACAAGGATGACATATGCCAGAATAAACAATGACAAAATTGTTACGAGCCTGTGACCTTTCGCAAATGTCTTTAGAAAAAAGAAAGAAAAACTCAAATACAAGCGATTTAATCAAGTTTTCACATTTTACTGCCAGAATCAAGAGCAATATAATTAACCCGTGAGAAGCGCAGAGGTGGCGTGTCAGCCACGACCTGCCAGCGCTCTCCGAGTCCTTGATCAATTTCCAGTCTCAGCCAGACTTGTGTCCCGTCCAAAGATGGTATCAGCCAGCCAACAGGGGAGCCATCTTGGCTCATATGTCTACCAGTGGTAGAGTTCTTCGGCTTGACCTTTAGACTTTGAGCAGCAATGATTACAGCGGGAGCGTTCGGCTGCCAACCTGTAATCTCCAGCGACAAACCCTTCTGGCATAGAGACCTCTGGACCCGGATCTTGGCTCCGTCTCAAACATTGCCCAAGCCTGACTATCCTTTTCAGCAGCAGCGCCATGTTGGCTCTAGTAACTATTGATTAGCTGTAGTGATGGTGCACGGCTGCTTCCCTCCAGATCACAGACAGCAGCCATTTTGGATAGGATTCCAACATGACAGATGGCACGAGTTGATGTGTTTTTGCTTTTTTTTTTTTTTTTTTTTTTTAAAGCTGATGTTAAAATACGCTCGTGGTGGCCTAGTTTAAGTATTGCTTCTGCTGAAACTACAACAAAGAATACAGAGCCACATAAAAAAACAAAAACAAAAAAACAAGGAATCTGTCAGCAGCCTCAGAGACGCAGACGCAGCGGTATCACTTAACATCTCACAAGAATGTGGGGGATGATAATAATATGACACTGGATTTATCAGAAGCAATTGCCAGTTTGATTTCCACTAAGCACATAGATATCCTCCTAAGCTTGTCACAAAACTCACATTTGGAGTCACTGAGATGAACCTGAGGGCGGTTTCTCAGAACATTTTTTGACGCTCACAGAATTTTGTATCACATTCTTCTGCTAACTAGAATGCTAAATTGTTATTCACACCAGGGTTGTGCACCATTCAGAGTGAAACTGAAAATTCCTTTTGAATTCTAACTGAATTTGAATTGAGGTAATAAACTTTATGCAGAATTGCAATTTGAATTAGAAGGACGCAGAATTAAAATTAACAGAATTTCAAAGAAATACATAACTGTACTTTTTTAGATAGATAGATAGATAGATAGATAGATAGATAGATAGATAGATAGATAGATAGATAGATAGATAGATAGATGATAGATAGATAGATAGATAGATAGATAGATAGATAGATAGATAGATAGATAGATAGATAGATAGATAGATAGATAGATAGATAGATAGATAGATAGATAGATAGATAGATAGATAGATAGATAGATAGATAGATAGATAGATAGATAGATAGATAGATAGATAGATAGATAGATAGATAGATAGATAGATAGATAGATAGATAGATAGATAGATAGATAGATAGATAGATAGATAGATAGATAGATAGATAGATAGATAGATAGATAGATAGATAGATAGATAGATAGATAGATAGATAGATAGATAGATAGATAGATAGATAGATAGATAGATAGATAGATAGATAGATAGATAGATAGATAGATAGATAGATAGATAGATAGATAGATAGATAGATAGATAGATAGATAGATAGATAGATAGATAGATAGATAGATAGATAGATAGATAGATAGATAGATAGATAGATAGATAGATAGATAGATAGATAGATAGATAGATAGATAGATAGATAGATAGATAGATAGATAGATAGATAGATAGATAGATAGATAGATAGATAGATAGATAGATAGATAGATAGATAGATAGATAGATAGATAGATAGATAGATAGATAGATAGATAGATAGATAGATAGATAGATAGATAGATAGATAGATAGATAGATAGATAGATAGATAGATAGATAGATAGATAGATAGATAGATAGATAGATAATTCGAATTCTGTGTCCTTCTCCATACTTGCATTCATGAATATATAAAATAAAAGGCATTGCAAGTGACCCTGAAGACGAAAGAAGAGGGGCATACAGTAACACAAATTGTCCATTTCAGGTAAATCTTTTATCTCTTGTTGGAACTGAACAGCATGGGGGCAGTTTTTGCTCTGAAGAGCACACATTATTCAGGACATTTATAAGGGAAAAACACAGAAAGAAAGGAGAAAGTCTTAAAAACAGACACAAAACATCCTCTAAGTTAATGCAATGAGAAGGTGTTTGGGGGAAAAAAAAGAAAAAAAAAAAACCCTGAAAGATCAACAAACACATGTAAATGCATTGTAGAGCCTGTGCCGAGCATGCAAATGCACTTTTGAATACATCATCGTTTCAGAACCCTGACTACAATAATGATAATGCACACATCGGTACTCTCTAGTAAATACAACTCCACTCATCCCTAATATGTGGGAAAGCATACTCATCAAATGCCTATAAGGCATGAAAACACAAACAGAGCACTGAATATCAACACTGACTGATTGATTTTGTCTTTTTAAAAATCACACATCCAGACAAGTAGGGGGCACCCACTCACCTCAGCTGCAGGCACTCCCTCGGGTGGGCGGCAGTGTAGAACGATCATGCCATTGATCGGCACCTCCAACCCCTGAGGCTCCTGTTCGAAATTCTTCCTCAGGTCTATATATAGAAACATAACAAACATTGGTGGCATGTAGCTGCTGCATTACTAGTTAAATCAAATAATTTTTAAAAAACAATTTAAATCACATTTAAATGTAACGTGTGTATTCACTATTAAAAAAAAATATATTGCATACGACTGCCTCCAGAGTTAGACATTGATAAATAGTTATACATCATCGAACAATAGGCCCCGCCCACTGATATTCAGTCACTTAAAAGACGATGAACCAATGAAGGTTGAAAGTAATCATTTATAATTGTGTGTATATATATATATATATATATATATATATATATATATATATAGATATAACCTCAAGGAACATAATAAAAATGGTCTTAGTTACGTATGTAACCCTTGTTCTCTGAAAGAGGGAAAAGAGACATTCGTCGGAACTGACCAATCAAATATCATAATTGATCATTACAAATATATATTTGTAACTGATCATTACAAATATCATAAAATAACTACATATATATTATATTAGTATATAAATACTACTAAAAATACACTGGTACTATCTGATTATTTTAGCAATTTCAGATGATATTTGTGCAATTCCGTTCAGTGCTGTAAAAAAATTGTTATTTCATTTAAATGTCACAAGCCTCATTTCCACCGCAGGAACTTTCCCCAGGAACTAGGGATTTTGGGGTGGTACTCGGTGTATTTCCACCGCAAGAACCAGGGTCTAAATAAAGTAAAAATTCCCTCCTCAAAAAGTCCCTGCTCGCAAGGTAGTACTTTTTCAAAGTTCGGGAACTTCCGGGGTGGGAATTGTGCGCTGAACATGCTGATTGGTTGAGTTCATGCAGCGTTTCGATTGGTTGACTCCACGCATAATTTTATTTCAACCACCATATTTAAAAGTCTGTAGCGGTGTGTGCAGTATGACTTGTTTGCTATTTGAATCAACAATGCAGTTCAAAAAATACGACCGATGGACTGACGGCAAGTTTCAGGCTTTATCAAGCTTATATGCGGAGGACGAAATCCAGCGGGAACTGGAAAGTCGCGCGCAGTCCTACGTCACCGGACTCTTCTTCAAGGTACTTTAGCCCGCGATGGAACCAATTCAGGTCTGGGGGGAAAAAGTTCCTGGGAAAAATTGTTCCAAGTTATTTCGGTGCAAACGAGGGTATAAAGAAATGTGAGAATTCAAAGTGGAAAGTGATTTAAGAAAAAAAATAGACGATAATAACGATAATGAACAATTATGTTTATATTATGATAAATAAACGATTATGATTAGACTGACATGCAATGCGGACAGTGGCTTTGCGACTCTTGGAGGTGCCCAGATGACTCCAGGCCACACACAGACACCAGTAGTCTTCTGGTCCATGAAAGTCCTCCACCTGCTGTCGGGACACATTTATCATCACTTCACGGATCTTCAACCCTGCAAGGAAAGGAAAAGGGAAGGACTGAGAATGACAGATAGACTTCATCTAAATTTTGTATGTAAGATATGTAAATTGGTACTAACTGAAGGTAGTGTTGCAACCAATTAAACATCATTTTACAGTAACTCTGCTGCTTCCAAAACCATATAACAATTCCAATTTTCCCAAAGAGCAGTGCAACCTGTTAAAATGTTATATATAACAATGTTTGCAAGGTGAACAGAAAAGCTTCTCTCTCATAATTAACACTGATACGAGGCTCTGTGAACACTGTAAGGCATTTTACATCTTTTTGTGAAACAAAATATATAGTTAAACACCCCATTTTTGACAAAGTGATGGAATTTGATGCATTTTGAAGAATGTCGGTAATCAAAAAATTGAGGGGATCCAATTGACTTCCATCATATTTTTTTTTTCTTATGTCTTCTTAAGTCAGTGGGGCCCATAAACTGTTTGATTACAGACGTTCTTCAAAATATCTTCTTTTGTGTTCAGAAGAACAAAGAAACTCATACAGGTTTGGAATAACTTGAGGGTGAGTAAATGATGAAAGAATTTTCATTTTTGAGTGAACTATCCCCAATGGTTTTTGGTCCCATATACAGTACATACTGCTCTGATTGAAATTAATAAAATATATCATCAGATGGTAATATATATAAAAAAAAAAAAACATGACCTCTTAAATGTAATTGTAAAAGAACTTTAAGCTATGTGAAGATTAACACAAAAGTTTCAAAGTAGCTTTAAATGGAGTTAAACAAATAGCAGACACTAAAATTAAAAGCCAGTTAAGCCTTATTCCCACAGAGGGTTGGTGCTCCAAATAAACAGCCCTGCTTTTACCGCACATTTACCGTAATCCTTTAGCACTCATTTTCTTCTAATTCCAATATTGCATAAAACCAACAGGGCTTCATTTGAGTACAATTCTGTAAGATATTTATCACAAAACCTAAATGAACTTACCAAGCTCTTGTGGTTCCTGCAAGAACCGCAACCAGGTAGGAATAGATTAAAGACCTTAGGTGGTATGAGTCAGAAAGCAGGATTATGGGAATTATTAAAGAATAATGCACATCTTCCTATAGAGAATTTGAGGGAGTTTTTAAAAGCATTCCCCAGGCTCCTCTCCAACCTGGCTGCTCTCTTCCCAAACTGCTCTATAATGTATTCTTCCTGTCATAAGCCTAATTTTAGTACTGTTGTCGTGCCGAACCAAATATTAAATTATGCAGGCGGCGTTTGAGGTGGTGGATTACACTCTTCTCACAGCCAAAGCCCAGAAATCTTTGTAAAATGCAACCAAAATATATGAGCCAGTGCAATGTTTCCCCTAACGATGAGCGTCGAGTCAAGACACACACCGCAAAAGAGAGACCAGAAATGTGAGAGCGAGTTAATGGTTACAAAAGTGAAAACATTTTTAAATGAAACCGTACTGTGAATTAGAGACACAATTATATTAAGGGTGAGCGGAGGGAGAATTATGACTATGAAACTCTGTCGCAGACGGCGGCGTTAATGCGAGCCTCCGTGTGGGTCTCTGTGGGTGTATTTGCTCTGCTGAGAGAAAATGAGACTCATCTTTAATGATATTAAGGTAAGCAATGGAAAATCAATTCGAAATTGCTCAGTCCCAGAACCACGCTTGGCTGTGAGATATGAGGGAGAGAGAGTGAGGATTTGAATCGAAAAGAGTATTGCTAAATAAAGGGAGACTGAGTCAGGTCAGGACTCTAAGCATCTATAATCCTTTAAATCTGAATGATTATCTTTCAAATAGGCCTGTGGGGAACAGAATAGAACTGACAGAACAGAAACTGAGCTTCCTGTGCCAAAAGGAAGAAAAAAAAAAGACTGCAGTAGCATCGGTGGCGGTGGCAGACACCCTCAGTAAAGTACACCTGCTCCAGATACCTGCCCAAAACATCCAATACAATTCCCCTGCTGACTGTTGCGATGGAGAGCTTTATATTCACAGGATAATGTGACTTTGCCGAATATATAGAGTGCAATGCCTAGTGAAGGCTGCTGTGGATAAAAACGAAATGAAAACAATTGTACAGCTGCATTCGGGGTTATACAGGCTGTTAAAACTGAGGGCAATGATACCTCTAAATAACTTAAGATCAAAAGGTCTATTACCCCAGGAGAAAGATGTCCGTTAACCCCTTTATCTCAATGGCAGTAGCTCGGCAATCATTTGAGCTGTACTGTATATGTCATGTGAACAGTTTTATTTATTAAGAAAGGATGCGTTAAAATGATCAAATGTGACAGTAACAACATGTTCAAATGAAAAATAAATTCAGCAAACATTCATTTAGGACTCGAAAATATGTATCAAGGTATCGACAAAACTATTAAGAAGCACAAAGGTTTTCAACATTGATACCAATAACAATAAGCCAGCAGCCACATCACACTGAAGCCCAAGACTGGTTGCCCACTGAAGCTAAGCAGGGCTGAGCCTGGTTAGTACCTGTATGGGAGACCTCCTGGGAAAGACTAGGTTGCCTGTGGAGGAGGTGTTAGTGAGGCGAGCAGGGGGGCTCACCCTGTGGTCTGTGTGGATCCTAAAGCCCCAGTATAGTGATGGGATCAAAAAGATGAGACGTTAAACCGAGGTCCTGGCTCTCTGTGGTCATTAAAAATCCCAGGATGTCTTTCGAAAAGAATAGGGGGTGTAACCCTTGCATCCTGGCCAAATTTTCCAATTTGCCATCATGGCCTCCTAATAATCCCCATATACTGATTGACTTCATCACTCTCCAGTCTCCACCAATAAGCTTGTATGTGGTGGTATCTGTATTTGATTGTAATGGCTGTTTTTACAGTATTTTTGACCAAATAAATGATATAATATAGATATAACAACATTTTCAAAAACAAATCAGGCTCTAGTAAAATATTTACAATTTAAATTTAATTTAATGATGAAGCTACTATAATCCAAAATTTACCAAGTAAAAAAAGTGACAATGAAATTTAATTAATTTACTAGGATTTAAAATGCAAGAACAATCTCAATCTGTGTTTTTAACTGCAGAGATTTGAGCGAATTAAATCAAAGACATTGATTTAACACTTAAATGACAGTCTAATAATTACAGAAGTGCTTGTGTTTACAAACACGCACAGTTCTCTTCTGATCTTTTTATGCAGGCAAATTGTTCTGTCACTTGCATTACAGTAAGACACCAAACTGACTGTTGATATATGAGAGGTAATGCTTTACATAAACTTGCAAGAAAATTATACATATATATAAGCAAAATATAGATTCATAGCCTGTAAAAAAATATGTATGGCTTGTACATTTTCTCAATTCATTGCTATTGGCAAGAAGATATGTACACACCGCCTCGGATTCAGATTCTGTCGCATCCAATTCCGCCCCCGGGGATGCAGCCAAGAAACTGGAACCTTCCAGCATTCGTCCACAGATACTCGGAGGAATCGAGATGCCCAAGCCAAGTATGGAACTAAACGACAAGAAGCTTGAGTGTGACTGCTCGGACAAAGTGCTGCCACCGAGGAAACTGTTTCACTGGAAGCACCGTTGACTTTAAATAAACCATATAAATCATCATTTCAGGCCCCAGACAGAGACAGAGTGTGTGTATACAGACAAAGGAAAGTAGAAAAGAGTAAAGCATGACTAACGATTATGAATGTGTGGCATATGGAGAGTGCTGGAGTTGATGCCAGTGTTGTGTGTGGCCTTACAGGCAGTACATAGGCCCTGGCATATGTGATAGCAAACCCATTGTTTCTGATGCATCCATTAGAGTAGAAAGAAGAAAATCTCCAACAAACCAACCAAATGTGACATCCCGTCATGGTTGCCAAAGACCTTGAGGCCATGGATTAACTACGAAGCCCAGATACACATCTATAGTGCTTCCAAAACCCTGTTGTATTCCTCTGTAGAGTGGCTCCAATACACACTTGGCTTCTTCAGAGAGTTTTAATTATTTTATTTATTTATTTTTCTGTATTGTACATGTAAACACACAGACATCTTGTTTTCCTGAAATTGCGCCAAGCTCTGTGCCAACTATGAACTGCTGAAATGTCTGAGCATCCATCAGGAACGGAGCTCTTTCGCATCCTGTGCTGGTTCTAAGCGGAATTCTGCTGCTTGTGATTACATGCATCGCTGGGAACGTCTTATTTGATTTGTTCATGCAATATTAAAAACATTATGTTTGACAAGCAGTCAGGCTTATGCAATGTCAATGCTCCAGCGCTGTGTCAATGTTCAAAGTTTTCTGGAAGTTATGATGGTAAGAGATTTCAACCTTGCATGCCAAGTTAAATACAATTAAGTCAGATATACTAAACACAGTGAACTTAATTTTCAAAACTACGGAGCCCTGCACATGACATGCAGGGAAAAAT
Organism: Zacco platypus; assembly: GCA_038088235.1. Classification (NCBI taxonomy): domain Eukaryota; kingdom Metazoa; phylum Chordata; class Actinopteri; order Cypriniformes; family Xenocyprididae; genus Zacco; species Zacco platypus. The sequence continues at coordinate 10,634,192 of CM076070.1, forward strand.
AGTAGGCTAAATCGTGCGCACGCTTATACTTTTTTTTCTTGCAATATGTTTTACAAAAGCAATTTATTTTTGTGATGGCAAAGCTGAATTTTCAACATCACAAGTCCAGTCTTCAGTGTCACACGATCCATCAGAATTCATTCTAATATGCTGATTTGCTGCTCAAGAAACATTTCTTATTATTATCAATGTTGATAACAGTTGTGCACTTTCTTTCAGGATTCCTTGATGAATAGAAAGTTCAAAAGAACAGCATTTATCTGAAATACAAAGCTTCTCTACCGTTCAAAAGTTTGTGGTCAGTAACAATTATTACTATTTTTTTTTAAAGAAATGAAACAAATTAAAACGTTTACTCAGCAAGGATACATTAAATTGATCGAAAGTGACAGTAAAGACGTTATAATGTTACAAAAGATTATATTTCATATAAATGCTGCTCTTTTGAACTTTCTATTCATCAAAGAATCCTGAAAAAAATATTACACACAAATATTTTGTACAATTGTACACATTAACTGTATCTTGAGCAGCAAATCAGCATATTATTTTCTGAATGATCATGTGACACTGAAGACTGGAGTAATGATGCTGAAAATTCAGCTTTGCCAACACAAGAATAAATGTTTCTATTACTCTAAAAAAATCTTATTTTCATGTCATCTCATTCCATTTCAAAAAGTCTCTCAGTCAAGTGCTTTACAAATGCTTTGCAGATCTATTCAGTTCAAACATTAAAAAGGCCGGATTAAAATAATAATTCATACGCCAAAATCACAGTACTATTGTACCGTGTTTGACCTTGAAAAGGCTTTTTCCATCCGAGAGAGAAAAAATTTCCACTTCCTCTTATTTTCCTTTCCTTCATCCTCTAATTCTTGGTCCCAGCACACTCATGTATTCCTTCTCTGCTTTCCAAGCAGGCTCTCGTCTTCATCCCTGCTGTACTTTTCACGCCAGATTCAGAGTTGGAGCCTCTGAGAGAGTCAGTGGCAGCTTTGTTGGTCTTTTCTCGCCCATGGTCCTCATCCCCCCTTTCCTTTCTTTTCCTGTTCCAGCATTTGGAGATAGAGCAGTTTGTCTGTTGGTGCTGTGATCTGGCTTGTGGCTTGTTGCTGAGTGGCAGTGGAGAGTTCTGGGAGAGATCTGGAGAACCGAATCTGCTACTCACAACAGTAACAATGTTCAGCGTCTGGATCCGCACGTCCAGAGATGCCTCATCCAAAGTGTCCTCTCCCTCTTAGGCCTTGGCAGAGAGCAACAGATCTGATCCCTCTCCTACTGCTGGCAGCCATTGGGCTGCAGCTGTGTGTTTGTGTGTGTGGATATTGTCCGGCTGTTGGCTTTGAGCTCTATCTCAAGCAGTCGGAGATCTGTGCCATCCCTGTGAGCCTTCTGATCCTGTAGACACACAGTGTGTATGTGAGTCTGAGTATATAAGGCCACTTCAAGGATTAAAAACTGCAGATGACCACGTGGACGAATGATGCTAGTCAGTGCCACATGCGGGAAGCGCTTCAAACTGCATTACGGTTGTATTTGTGCGATGTGACACGGAAAAAGTGATCAAAAGCCCTTTTAGACAGTCTGAGCGTGCTCAGTAATGTCTTGACTGACAGTGCAACTGCTAATCCTGAATCAAAGCTCTTTGTTAACATGTCTGTGAGGAGTCTAAACAGTTACTGTTTATAATCCTGGATTCCAGCTACAGCTCGTTTTGCTGTTGTTCACTCGCTCGTGTATAGTGCATTCAGCCCTGAGGATTCGTAAGGGTATGCATTTTTCTTTTAGCTTCCACCATCTCTTTCAAACTCCCTCTCTTCAGTTTTTTCTCCATCGTCTTTGTCCTTCTCGGATCTCAATGCATCTTGTCTCGTGTCTGTCTTTCTCTGTTGGCGGTAGATGATATAGCACAGTGGGCTAGCTGTGATCTTAATGCAGAATGCTGGACGTCAATCCCTCTTGTAGTCGCCGAACAGCAGGTGAGGACCATCTCACCCTCCATCTCTTGCTGTGCCCTTCTTTCTCTCCCTCTGTAGTTGCTTTCCAAGAGTCTTCTCTTATCTATTTCCTATTTACCCATAAGCCCACTGGATGCTCACCATACAGTGACCTTTTAAAGAGACAGTTCGTCCATAAAATGAAAATTGACATCATTTACACACCCTGATGTCGATCCAAACTGGTTGATCTTTCTTAGACTGGCTTGCTGTGGTAGTCAGTGTTACACTTACATTACATTACTGCCGCCACTGCCGTTTTGCCTTTTTTAAATAGAGATAAAACCATTTGATAAAGTTGGACAACGGATGCTACAGTTATAAACTGAACGCGTCTGCTCTGCTCTTTATACAGCGCAAGCTGGAGAGTTGCAGCACAGTGCAGTAGGAGTCAGATTTCACTTATGAGATGAGAGTAAGGAGAGATGACTGACAAGACCATGGCAGGGGATTTGGTGTGCAACAGATCTTAAGCATCATTGACATTGTAAAATGTAATGTCAGTACCACTGCTCTCTATAAACAGAGGGCGTGTGAACAATAATTCAAGCTAAAGTGTAAAGCGAGCGCACATACAAAAGCAATTTCAACAGCTCGCATCCTGATAGCGCCTTGTGATGCCCGCAAATTATATACAACCCCCACCTCTGCTGTTATCGGTAATACTGGTGTTGTCGCAAGTTTATTTACCTGAGTTATACCGAATTCTGTGACCCACCGAATTATGTGATTATACACGTAATGTAGTGACGGATTGGCATTGGGATTAGGAATAGCTCAATACAGCCCCTACTAGGGTCACATAATTCTGTGGGTCAAAGAATTCGGGACAATACAAATACAATACAAAAATAAATTTACTCACCATGACATCTCTAGTTAATGCTGCTCTTTTTGATACTGTCAAGCTCTAAAAAGGCTCTAAAAAACACATTGGAACTTTAAATATAGCGCACAGTTTATATACCCTATTTTATGTGCTTTTGCATACTTTTTATGACCTTGATCACAATAAGCTGTGAACAATTTTCAAAATTTCTTCTTTTGTGTTCCACTGAAGAAAGCAAGTCATACAGGATTGGCAGCAACACAAGGGTGAGTAAATTGTATAAAAAAAAAAAAAAGTGCAATTTTTGAGCGAACTACCCCTTTAACTCTTCCTCCTAGTCTTTTCATCCACATGCTCTCATCCTCTTCCCCTTAAATCTTCGTAATGTCACCCTTTTTCCCTTCATTTCTCCCTCACCCTCCATCTTTCTCCGCCCATCGCTCTGTTCTACTCCTTAAATCTCTTCTTTGGCAGATCTCAATCGTTATCGCGCTCGTAATTAATCTCTCCTCTTCTCTTTTTTTCTTTTTTCCTCTCAGTCTGTCTATCTTTCTTTCTCAGTGGTAGTAGGATCAGAAGATTTAGCCGTGTGATCTGTATTGATCAGTGAGCAGTGAGGTTATGCTGCTCTGGCTGACTATTGCTCTGCTCTGCCCTGCCCTTATGCTCTCTTTCAGTCCCTTTTCCATCGCCATGACAACAGGCTGAGCGTTGGCTTGCAAGGCACTTCCTGTGGAGGCCAAAAGAAAACATTTCATTCAGTTTTTTTGGGATATCTACACATACATGATTTCAGCTCTGGGCTATATTAAAGGAACAGTTCACCCAGAAAATTGAGTCATTCGGTCTGATTTGTGGATCAAGTGGTTCATTAAAAAAAAAAAACAGACCTTTTGTTTTTTTGGATCAGTTCTTAAGTTTAACTCACTCACTCATATAGCAAAAATCAGCAGTTGGGTAACAATCACGTTTGTATTTTTAGCTCAAGGACCTCAGTAACCAGATCAATGAATCATTAACTGAACAATCCAGCTTCCAATTCTAAAATGAATTGATCAGTCTGATTCATTAACACATTATTCAGTCTGATTTGTGAACTATGTCAACTGATTTATTGAAACAAACCCACTCAGAAGAATGATTTATTCACTGATTCATTGATCCAGTTCTCATTTACAGGAGAAAAGTTGTGTTGTAAATAATCATAGAATTTTAAGTTTAACATAAGAACTGGTGTAACTGGATCAATGAACCAAATCAATTGGTTCATTAAAAAGACCTGACTCAAAAGAATGATTCATTCATCGATCTAGCTGCTAAATTCAACTCACTCGCAGAACAGATAAAAGCGGTGGTGTGGTAAATAATTTTAATTTTAACTCAAGAACTGCTGTAACTAGATCAAAGAATCACCTGATACATGAACAAATTGTGAACCAAATTAACTGAATCATTGAAAAGAAATGATTCAAAGGGATGACAGGTCTACTCTTTTTCTAACAACTCAATGGAGGAGATGCTATCAGTGAATAAAGATGCAATTTCAGTCCGTTATTTACACAGAGCTATCAAATAACTTCAAAGACCTGGAATACAGCAGCAGAGTAAATAATGGCAGAATTTTCCTTTTTGGGTGAACAATTGCTTTAACACTACAGTCATTTGCTATCAATTACAGCCAAGATGATTATCACCCCTGGCAACACAAGCAACCGATACCTCACATGCACTGAAGATCACGGAGCCCTATCAAATACATTTTGATGACGTGCCAGCATAAAAGCAGCCACAGTCCTCATAATTATTAAACAAACCAGCACATTTTATCAGGCACAGACGCACAAATGTGTGATAATGTGTTAGATGTACACTCTCAGTGAACTCATCACGACTGAATTATGAATCGTTGACCGCACCGTGAACCGCCAACACCTGAGGTGTGTCTGCAAGGTCACACACCTGAGCTCTGATCGGCCCAGAGACCATCTTCTAGTGTCACCACTAAAAAACACTCATTGTCATTCTTTGTGCTCTTAGCTCACTCACAATGCTTGAAATACTTATACTTATTGCAATCTATTTTTTTATAGATGTGCAGAAAAGAGTGAAACGATTAAATCAAGACATAATGACAACATTCATATCTGTAGTCTGAATAGGTGTGACTCGCAAATGGTCCTGTTCATAACGTTTTCCATCGAAGTAAATATAAAAGATGGCAGCTTCCATGAAAATGTAAAAAAATACACTTTAACATATTAAACATTATTTAATAAATGTGTCCGATCAAGACACAAGTTCATCAAATATTACTTACTGTCAAATGCATTTTTTGGGGTAACTAAGTGTAGAATGCAACATTCAACTTTGAACATTGAAATTTGTACACTGTAGAGAAATTTAAGAAAGTTTTGCAAAGTTATGTATCTATTTAACACATTTTCGAAGACCTTTTCCATCTCTGAGTTAAAAATAAATAAAGTAACAGTGACTTTATATCTCAACTGTGACTATTTCTTCTTTCAAACTTTATCTTCTTTCAAAATGACCACTTATTCCACTTTTTTTAAATCTTGAGGCAGAAATGTGCTTCTTACTATGTAACATTTTAAGTTTAAAGTCATCATAAAATAAAAATGGACAGTCATTTTTTTTTAAATCAAATATTGCAGTGTTTATTACAAATGATTTACCCGTGTACATTTTATTTTTTTGCCCTCATGGTTTTATTAAAACTGAGATCACAGCAATTACAAATCACAACTGTCCAACAATCCAAACAATTCCCGATGGATCAAGTATATATGCCACAAAAATAAATATAAATAAAATTAAATAAAAATCTGTCATCATAAACTCACCCCAAACTCCTCCTTTTGTGTTCCACAAAAATTCATTGTCGTAATGACATGAGGGTGAGTAAATGATGACAATTTTTATTTTCGGATGAATAATTACAATTGTAGTACCAGGTTTTAAAGCTTGTGTTTATGACCAAACAGTGTTGCATCAGTAGGGAACAGAGCTTTGAATGATGTTGATAGGTGATTACTCTGTCCTGGTTCTGCATGATTCTATTCATATGCCAGAGAATCTCAGTGGTGTCCAGCCCTGTTAGCCAGCTCTGCTGTGACTGTGAGTTTGGCCACAGGAAGGAAATAGAGCTGGCTAATTCTGAAACAGGCCTGCAAGCTGGCCGCTCTTCCTGACAGTGTTCATCAAACATGAGGCGGTAAAGCCGGAGCTTTCCTATAACGTCTCTATTAACGCCTGTGATTCTTTGTTCTGGAATCAGAGCCAAACACAAACGCTTGAAATTACGCAAACAAACAAACAAATCCTGGGTGATATTTTTGGTCCAGCACTAGTTCAACTGATCCACATAAAACATTTTTTATTAACACTAGGCAGGTAAAAGGGGTTTATTTATATCCATATGTAAGTCTTCAAGACACATTTTGTCCCCATCAACCTCGTCCTGTCCCGCACTGTGGTTTTACAGTCTTTACCAGTCTTCACAAAAGTGCATCACTTCAAAAGTACTGACAGATTTACCAACCATCCATCCGTGAGCGATTCCATTCAGCCTAGCAGGACAAATAATCCAAGCAGGCACGCAGGCAGTCCAAGGACACCGCTACTCCTGCTCTCCGAGTTTGATTTATCGGCTTTGCCGCTGGAGAGATGCGATTGGAGCGTATCTGTGCTGGACCGAGGGAGCCCAGTCTTAATCAACAGAGCCTCACAGATGTACAGAGATGATTAGGCAGTCCAACAACCCGCTGAGACTCAATGGTCAATGCCGGGCACGGATAGAAGATCTCTGTAAGTGTGCTAAGAGGAAGCTGAGATAGCAAGCTGGGCACATGCAACATCACATTTGAGGTGGATGTTTATTTTAGCAGATGATCCGAGATCAGCCTGGGGGGTTTCAGCATGTGACCTGATGTTATATTTATAAGCAGTAAATTCCTTCTACTTTACAATGTAGTCTGGCCTAGTGTTTAAAGATGTGGAATGATAACCAAAAGGCTGTAGGTTTAAACCCCACAAGGGCCAATCCAAGCACTATCGTGACTGTGGCAAGGCACTCAACCCCAACCTCCAGGGGATTGTCCTTGTTATGGGTACCATAAGACCTGTTTCACACTGTAGCGTGTTAACAAAAATGTAAAAATTACAACAGTAGAATCATATAGAAAATAAAGTGATTTCTATGTTACATAGAGTATTTTATTTTAAATTAAATTAAATAATGTAGAATTTGGAAACTTAATTGTCACGACATATAATTTAACACCACAATTTTTATCCAAAAACAGCCAAATCGCTAAGTAGTGCAATACACCCCCTAGTGGCAGTAATAATAATAATTAAAAAAAAAACAATTTGTTTGCAAACAAATTGGTATTGTTATTATTTGCATTATATTATGGATCGAAAAGTGAGAGTATCAACCTTCTACTTATTGACTATGGTGGAATGAATGTATAGCTATCCACATGCACTACCATTCAAAAGTTTGGGTAAAATACAGTATAAGCATTAATATTGTGAAATATTATTACAATTTAAAATATCTGTTTTTATATTTTAATGCATTAGAAAATGTAATTTATTCCTGTGAAATCAAGTCATTTCTCCAGTCTTTAGTGCCACGTGATCCTTCAGAATTCATTCTAATATGCAGATTTGGCGATCGAGAATAAATTACATATATTAAAATAGAGCAACGCAGTATTTGTTGAGTGGTCACTTTTTGTTGTCCAGGAGGTTGTTCTGTGTAAGAAAGGTAGAACATTCGTTGAGCTCTCTGCAGTTTTCATGTTACACTGAAGACTGGAGTAATGGCTTACCTTCACAGGAATAAATTACATTTTAAAATATCTGTTTTTCTATTTTAATATATATCTGAAGCTCTGAGACTGGCAGGAGCAGCTTCCAAATCATCAGTACTCATCTTGATGGATCGGTCTGCTGCTTTTGACATTAACTACCAGATCCTCCAGTCAACTCTCATGACAATGGGGCTCCAGTAGTTCAAGTCTTACATAGGTTCTTCAGGGTGTCTTGGAGGGGAGAGTCAAAACATCTAGCTAATGGGGTGCCTCAGGGCTCAGTGCTTGGACCGCTTCTCTTCTCCATTTACATGACATCATTAGGATCTGTCATTCAGATACATGGCTGTTCCTATCACTCCTATGCTAATGACAGACAACTACCTCTCATTCCAGCCAGATGATCTGACGGTATCTGCTTGCATCGTAGCCTACCTGACAGACATTTCGAACAGGATGAAGAACCACTACTTTCAACTCAACCTTGCAAAGACATAACTGCATGTGATTTTGGCCATCCCAAAACTTCATCATAACTTCTCCATTCAGCTAGGTTAGTAATCCATAACTCCTTCCAGAACAGCCAGGAACCTCAGAGTTGTGATTGATGATCAGGTAAACTTCACAGACAACATTGCCAGAACAGCGCGGTCCTGCAGATTTGCCTCATACAACATTAGGAAGATCAGGTCCTTCCTAATGGAACATGCTACACAACTACTTGTCCAAGTTCTTGTTCTTTCCAGACTGGACTATTGTAATCTTTTCTTGGTAAGCCCTCCAGCATATATTATCAAATTTCTGCAATTTCTGATTCAGATTTCAGCAGCAAGAGTGGTCTAATGAGCCGAAGAGGGCACACATCACACCTCTCTTCATCAGTTTGCAATGGTTGCCAATAGGCGCTCAAATCAAATTCAAAACACTGATGTTTGCCAACAGAACGACCACTGGCTGTACCCCACCATACCAAATCTCACTACTTCAGACTTATGTGCCCTACAGAAGCTTGCATTCTGCAAGTGAGCGGCTTCTTGTGGTGCCATCTTTAAAGAGGCACAAAATCACTTTCACGGACCTTTACCTGGACTGTTCCCTGCTGGTGGAATGGCCTGCCTAAATCAAAGTCTTTAGCCACTTTCAAGAAACATCTATTTTTCGTCAACACTTGACCTGTTAATAATAACACTGACTATTCTACATTTTTTACTTGCTACGTGTACTGTGTTAATCTTACTGGAACTCAAGTCACAGCACTTGCATATTGCTGCCCTATTGTTGATTTGATTGCTTCTGATGTTCTCCTCAATTGTAAGTCACTTTGGACAAAAGCGACTACAAAATGATTAAATGTAAATGTATTGATAATTTTCACTGTACACACATTGATTGAAGCAATGATTGCATACTCTGTAATATATTCACATTGGCACGTTGAACTCTCCATCAGAAGTGAAAGACTCCTGGTCTACTGTCTTGCATAAGCAGCAAAAAGTCAGCTGAAGGATTTTGTCCTCACTAGCAGTCTATTTTAAAGCTTTCAATACAGGAAGCATTTGAAATCTGTCAATCGTCTCAGCAGCTAACAGTTGTCTCTTTTATCAATAACAGATAAAGATGAAAGAAGTAAGTACAAAAGGTAAAACATGCATTAAATAAGCCAGGCTGCTTTTCAGATGTTTTTGAATATAAAGCAGCAATTCATGCCAGGGTCAAGTACTGATCCGACAAGGGGGATAAAAGTAAAATTTCAGTGTGTTGCATCACTGGATCAGTCCTTTCAGCTGTCAAAATCTGCACCAGCAAACACTAAATGCAACAATCAGTCTCTTTCAAGCTCTTACAGATAGCACACTGTTTGATGGGGAGTGAACTGAAAGATGAAACGCTGGGAGAAGTTGAGCCCAATGTCTGCTGCTGTAAGATTTGACAGTCTGGACACCACTCTCCCATCAGGCACTGCTGGTATTTTGTATTTGAAAGAGAGAAACAGATAGAATGTGCATTAAAGAGAAGGACAGAATGTATGTATTTACCAGTTCCTAGTTCGGTGTGCTCCAAGGACGTGTGCTGGTTCTGATGGACCCACTCCCCATTGCATTTAAAGAATATCTGGAGGGCGGGCCGTGCACGGCAATGTAGTTTGATGGGGTTGCTCTTGACGATGTATGCATCATCGGGCTCCTGCAGAAAGTGAGGCAGCGTTCCAGACATCGCTGAGAGACCATCACGTGACCCTGCAACAAACATCCAGGAATTAGGCGTCAGCTCTAGGAGAAAAGTCCCTGTTTCATTCAAAGTGAAGCAAGAACGTCTAACCAAGCAAATGCAGTTGGATGACAGCTACCTATCTCCGAGTTCCTATAATCAGACATATCAGCCAGGGCTCCCTGACAGCAAGCTTACTCACTTCCTTAATCGGCCTGTCAATCACTTTCAAAAGCGCTCTCAGGTTGCATGACGTTTTCAAACGAGCACCATATGAGCCAGTGACACTAAGAGATAAAGTGAAAACTGCCCTAAAGCACCTAAAGATGCCTGGAGAGGATTTCAGCACCATGGACAGCAGCCAGCAGATACTCAATAGCGTACACACTTCCAGGACCGCGGACAGCTCCTCTGGGCTCTGTGGCTTCACATTATATGCAGATATTTGCTCTGTTCCAAAACCTACTGAGCTGCTAATGGAGGCAACATTTTCAGGCACAATATGTACGCTTGCCAACGCAAAAGCTGCTCCAAAAGGTGGCTAACTTAATTACGCTGCCTCCTAAAATACCTAATTTTTGACTGTCCTAAGGCAGCAACATGTTTCCAGGAATCCCATATTCACTCCGTGGAAATTTAAATTTAAACTGGTGGATGATTTGATAAAAGTGTTGATTATAAATACAATATATTAATATTTTAATAATTAATATTAAAATATATTATATTAATTTTAAGGGGCTGTGCCAACAGAACACATTTTCTCATTTCACTGCACTACTTCTCCATTCTTTTTAAATTTAAATATGCACTAAACAGATGTGTTTGAGCATTGTGCTTGCATCTCACATCTTTTGAAGCATCTCACACATGACATTACATTCTAAAACATGGCGCATACTTCATAAGGAGTTCAACTTAAAAAAAAAAAAAA